>PVLA01000079.1:299075-356384 GCA_004027455.1 Hydrochoerus hydrochaeris | reverse complement strand
GAAGCCGGGTTTATGCTGAGAGGCAATCGATGGGAGCAGACAGAGCCTTCTGGCCAGAGACGGAGCAGGAATCCCAGCCCCACATCTGGGGGCCTCGGGGCACAAGTTACTTAACTTCTTCTCCCTCCCTGGTCTCCTTATCTGTGCAAGGGCGGGGGGGATTAGCATCGTGGCCGCCTCCTTGGGCAGAGGTTAGTGATGCAATCCATTCAAGACTGCATGTAGTATGTGCTCAGCTAACATGAGCTGGGTGGTGGTTGTAACTGAAAATAATGCTGTGGGCAGAGCAGCTAGCTGCTCAATCAGTATAGACTGGGAAGAATTTTGGCCCTGATAAGTGGAATAAGGGACTCTGTAGATGTGGAAGGGTCATCTTCTCCTGGATGGTCAGAGTGGGGCCACAAGTGTCCTTGTAAGAGACAGGCAGGGGGTGATCTGACACCCTGACCCCCGAGGCAGCACGGGGGTGGGTTGGGGGGGTGCTGTCTGGTGCACTCCAAGAGCTGCCAGTGGCTGGGACACAGAGAAGTGGATTTTCCAGGGAGCTGCAGTGACACTGATTTCAGCTGGTGCCACCGATTCCGGGCTGTTGCCCTCGGGACTGTGGGACGGCACCTTTCTGTTGTTTTCAAGCCATTAAGTTTGTGGTCCTGCATCACAGCAGCACGGGGGACACCGCAGGCTCCTGGAAACTGGCAGGACCCCCGGTTGCCATGGTGACTTGTGGCTGACTTGTGGTCACAGCCTGGGTCCCGTGGAAGCAGACTGTGAAAGAGTTTGGGGTGCCACAGGCTCAGGGAGGATGCACCCCAGTGAAAAGAATGGGAGGAAACGGGACTGGGTGGAGGGAGACTGCTGTGCCCTGTGACCAGCTGATGTCGCCAGGCCCTCGCGCCCTGCCGCCCCGTTTGAACCCAGGCTGTCCGGTCCGAACCTGTTTTGAGATTTGGCGCGGTGTGGTGGGGCTGGGAGGTAGGACCCGTGAGAGGCCAGGAGGTGGCCAGGAGAGGCTGACGCCTGGGTTGGTTAGCCTGAGAATGGTTGTCCTAGATGCTTGCCTCTGGGTTTGGTGACATCTGCCCCTGGGCTTGGTCTCTCAGCCCACCACCACCCCCTATCAGCTTCCGGGTCAGCAGGGAGCGCACCGGGGAGGCCTAAGCTTGGGGAGCTGGGTGCTGTGGAAATCTGTGAATTCCCTAAGTCTAAAGAGAAATCAGGCTTCATTTACAGGTGAAAGGGTTCGTCAAAGGCCTGTTTTACAGGAGAAAGACTTGGACTCTGGTCTATTATATCTTTACAGGAATTTAGAATTGAGTGGCCAGGGAAGGGGAAAAGAAATAAATTGTGACTTTGAGGTGTCCTGAAACCCCAGCTTGCTTTAAAATGCAACTTTTGAGAGCTGGGTGTGGTGGCATACCATTCCGGAGGCTGAGGCAGGAAGATCCTTGCAAGTTCTAGAACAGCCTGAGCTACAAAGTGAGCTTGAGACCAGCCTGAACTGCATAGTGAGACTCTGTCTCAAAAAAAAAAAAAAAAAAAATGCAGTTTTGAGTCCTGATTTTCCTCAGCTTCTTTTTCTTCAACCTCAAGCAGATCCGGGCAATCCGTGACTCTTCTGTCACCACATGAGCAGCAAACACATCTTTTATGTAGGCTCCACTGCTGCCAGGGGGCCAGGCCCCGAACCCTCCACGCGCACAGTGGGTTCCGTGGTCACCTGGGACCTGGTTAGAAATGCAGAATTTACCTTGAGCCCTAGATATGGGTCATTTGGAGAGCAGAGGTCAAGGCTGGCTGTGATTTGTTTGACAGTGGCCCTAGAACCATGGAAGATTTTTGCATCTTTTGCCAAGAGTAGGAGACACAAACGACAGCGCCCTGCAAAGCCCGAAGTACTCAGGATGTGGCCCTTTGCCGTGACAATTCACCGACCGTGGCTCTAGAAATGCAGACGTGTTCCGTGTCCCCCTCTAGGTTCTCCTCCTGCCGTCCAGACACAAAGCACCTCTGTGCCACACCTTCTGCAGAGGTGGGTGTCATGGGGACCCCAGGCCTTTCTGCCCTTGCCAGGCCACCCACGTCCAAGCCCATGTCCCCACTGCCTGTTCACCTGCCTTTCCCTCCTTCCCTCCAGGCTCCCAGAGACCTTTCATCTTTGCAACCTTTTCCCACCTAACACCGGACTCTCTTGTGAAATGCAAATTAATTAGTGTCTAATCACTCACTTGGCAGCCGGCAGCTGCCCCTGTCGGGCTTCTTTGGAACTCTGCTGCTGTCAGCAGAGATACCAGCCCTAAGGGGGTGCAGAGTGGTTCTGGGTAGGCGGCGGCCCCTCCCCTTGTCCTCAGGCTTTGTGGGGAACATCACCAGCGGTTCCAGAAACTCCCCGCCCAGCCCTGCGGGGAGGGGGGCACCCCTGGTCACCCCACCCACCTGCATCCCTTCCGGGAAGCAGCCATGCCCAGGGCCTGGAAGAGGCCATGTGGGCACCAGGAGCCAAGCCCTGCATCCCTGCCGGCCAGGATAGCGGCGGGGGGCGGGGGGAGGTAAGGATGCACCCAGTTACGTGCAGGAGGGGGCAGTGGTGGAGATCACATGACCCACAGGTCAGGAAGGAGCAGTGCCAGGAGGAAAGGAGTATGGGGCTACAAGCCACCACCTCCTGGGAAGGCCCAGAGCCTTCACCTCTCGGAGCCTCAGTTTCCCCTCTAAGAACTGAAGATCCTATCAGTTTTCCTTCGAAGTAGTTTCTCACTTGGTCTTGACCTCTATGATTTCTGTGCCCTCTTTGCCACCCAGCTCCCCGAGCCCAGCACTGAAAATCTCTTTGCAGAACACCTGGCTCTGAGCTGGGTCTGGGTCCCGAGGTGGAGCAAAACGGCTGCAGGCCCCGGGGAAGTCAGGGGTCCTGACTCCCCATTCAGTGCACCTCCCACCAGCCTAACTCAGGTGCAGAGAAAGCAGCGGGGCTGGCTGCTCCAGGACCCGCAGAGAGAGTGTCAGGCGACTCATGGACCCGTGAGAAGGCCAGGCCTTGGCAGGGACGGGCAGGCCCCGGGCTTCCTGGAACGAAGGCCGGGCAGGTAGGGGCAACCTGGCCGGGCACAGAGACTGCCCTCAGGGCCTCGGCTGGTGCAGGAAGAAGGGAGAAGAGCCTTCCCAGACAGACGGTGAGTGACCTTGCCCCATGACGTGGGGGCGCTGGGCACAGTGGGGCAGAGTGGCACAGAGCGGGGGCCAGAGTGCAGCTGGCCCTTGTCCATGTGTCTCATGGTCAGCCCTGGCCGTTCAGAGCCAAAGTAAGCCAGTATTTCTCAAAGCAGCTGTTGGGACACGGCCCTGGGAGAGAAAGAGAGCCTCTCCCATGCGTGGCCTAGCTCCTGCCCCAGGGGACGGCCAGCCAAGCTCCTGTCCCTCCCACCATCTGAGGACCCACCAGGGTGCCCTCCTCACACTCCCCCTCTGGCCTGCTGCCCTCTCCTTCTCCTCCCTGCTCCCCTTCCCCTCTGTCCCTGGCCCGGAAGACCCTGTGCTGGGCAAAGCGCTCGGGTCTAGGCAGCCTCCCCTCAGCCCAGGTCTGTCTCCTGGGCTCTGCCCTCAGCTTCCCTGTGGCTCCCTGCCGGCCCCTCAAAAGCCAGTCAGCCCCATCTCTTACTCACTGGCCAGCTCAGCCATGTGTGGGCCAGGGCTGGGGCCATCTTGTGCCACCTCAGAGCAGGCAGGACTGGATGTGACTGGGATGGGGCCCTTGGGAGGGCTCGAGGCTTAGAAGGCGGAGGAAACATGAGCATAAACTCCTGCTCATTGCTGGCTGGCAAGTGAGCACTCTTGCACAAGGGCTCACGGGGAAGGGGAGATTGCTTTAGCTGTAAGAGCCCGGGGGGCTTCCTGAAGGGGTGGCAGTTGAGCCTACCCGAAGAGAGCATGGGGATGCATTCACAAGGACCCTTAGGAGTGTGTGTGGGGGGTATAGGGGACAGCGCCTTCCTGTAAAGGACCTTGAGGAGCTGGGAATCAGGAAGGGAATGAAGCAGGCAGATCAGTGACCAGATTTTAGGAACTAAACCAGTATGACACCAGTCGTGGTGGTATACATCTGCCATCCCAGCTACTCAGGAGGCTGAAGCAGGAGGATCTCAAGTTCAAGGCCAGCCTGGGCAATATAACAAAATCACGTCTCAAAATTAAACCTTAAAGGCCGGGGCAGTCATGCAGTACAGTACTGCTGCGTTCCGGTCTCTGGAGAGGGGCGAGCTGGGCGGAGAGGCCAGAGAGCTGCTGGGAGGGACAGCGGGGGTGGGGTGGGGTGCAGGACCCCGGGTCTGCAGAGCCCACTCTGGCCTTCAGCCCTCTAGGGAGCTCAGAGCCCAGTGCTGGGCCACAGCACTGCAGCCCATCCCAGGGACACTCCATGCACAGGAAGTCACCCATTATTGCAGGAGGCCCCTGAGCTGTGGGCCTGTTGTCACTGCACCCCAGCGGGGCCATCCTGACTAACTCCAAGCTCACGCATGCACGCTGCTTCCTCGTGACCTGCCCAGCCCTCTGCCCTTCCCCACTGCCTCGGACCCAGGGAGCCGGGTCACCACTCACCACATCGTTTCTCACCCTGGCTTTCCCCTTTTCCCTGAGAAATGGGGAGCCCTAGTTCCACTGACTTAGCTCCCAGGGATATCACTGGACCACATCCCTCCTTGGGTCCCTGCTGGATGCATGGGAAGGGAACCAGGAGGCCACTTGGGTGACCAGGCCATAAGAGATCCCCCAGGCCCCCGGCCTCCCCTCTCCTTCAGCTCTTCTCTCTATCCCGCCTCTGGGATCTGACCTAGGGGAGGAGAAAGCCATGCGGTGGGACGGAAAATATTCCCGGTATTGTTCTAGGGCCACAGCCTGTGGTTACAGAGGGAAGCGAGGGGGCTGGGCGCTGGGAAGAGAGGTTAACAAGATTAAAAAAGCCATAATGAGACCGCAGCACAAACCCTGCAATTATGTTCCCAAATTTAATCAAAACAGCTTCCCGCACTGGGCCTGGAGCAGATCTAACAGGCCTGTCAGCTTCTGCCTCCCAGGCACCTCGCTTGAGACACGGAGGAGCCCGCGCCGCAGGGTGCAAGGGCAGGGCGGGTGCACCCCATCTTCTGCTGCCCTGGGTCCCCTCGGTCCTCAGGCCCAAGGCGCAAGCTGGATCTGTGCTGTCAGCTGTCTGATCTTCAGCCTACAGGCGGACAAGGACCTTCTGGGCCCCCAGTGAGCAACCAGAGCCGGGGGTCCCCCGGCCTTTTTGATCCCGGGAGATAGGACCTGTGCGATCTCTTTGCCTTTCTCTGCTTTTGGTTCCGTTTCTCCGGGGACTATCAGCTAACACACTGCTCACCCCACGGTGGGCCCTCAGGGAGCAAGAGTGTGTCCCTACTGTGACCGGCTGCTGGGAGAATGGAAGTATTTCCCAATCCAGCAAATGGAGGGGTGTGTGTGTGTGTGTGTGTGCACGCACACGTGCATGTGCATGTGTGTGTTGTGTGTGTGTGTACAGTCTCAGGTCAAGAAACCTGAGTTCAGCTATTCGCTCAATCAAAACCTCCAGCAAGTCCTTTAACCTCAGTGTCCTCAGCATCTACCCTGCGGTACAGTTGGATGACACTGAGACGTCCTAGGACGAGAAATACCGAGGGGCTCAGGCCGGTGGGGACCGAGCTGCGGTCTCGTAGCGCCCTTCTCATGGGGACACCGTGGGCTCTGGAGCCAGGAAAAGGATGGGCTGGAGCTCACAGGTGACGCCAGCAGCCGAAGTCCTGCTGGTGGCCGCACCTGCTGGGGGAGAGTGACAGGTAAGGAGACGCCGCCACCAAAACCCAGACAGGTGCGGTAAATTGCTTGATGGGGTACAGCGGAGCTTGTGCCACAGGTGCCTGCTGTCCCAGGGTCAACACCTTCAGGGACAGAGAAGCTAGGAGCCTGTGCGCTGATGGGTGTCCACAACTGTCATCCTTTCGGGGCTCTACGCTTTGCAAACCACCTTCGAAACCAGAGTCTCACCTTGCTCAGGAAATTCTCCTTTGAGGAAGTGAGGGGACAGGACAGGGCAAAGCTCAGATGGCAGGGTTACCTAGCAATCTTCTGGCCCGCTGTAGGTCCCCTGTCCTCCTGCCACACCTTCAGGACCAGGAGCAAGTATCCCTGGGCCCTGACCTTGCAGCCAGCGGCCCACTCGCAAGAAGCACGGCCGCCACCCCACACCCTTTCTGTCCTTCATTCCTGCTCACCGTTCCCAAGCCTGTGGTCACAAGTCACAGGGTCTCTGGTCTGTCGGGAGCCACCCCGTGATTCCTGAGACTGAGCTGAGGGGTTCCAACAACGGGAAGAGGGTTAGAGGCCTCCCTGATGGACTCAGTGGCAATGGGGCTTCTCGGCCTCACCGGCAGGGGAAGGACAAGACCCCAGGGCAGTGGCCCAATATCAGCAGGAGCCCTGGCCCAGGCAAGGGGTTCAGAGCTCGGAGGTAACACCACGAAGTTCAGCGTTAGTCAGCTGGGCCCGGCTTTCCTAGGAGAGACTTTGCTAGAAACAGAGAGGACTTCATCAGCCCAGCCCGTCTGCTCCTCCAGCAGACACAGGCAGGCGTTAAAGCAGGGAAGAGATGGGACAACACCATGCAGGGTTTCCGCCTGGGACTCTTCCCAGCCGGGTGTCCCTGGGCTGTTGCTCGGCCTCCCTGGACCTCATCTGTGAAACAGAGCTCATGACACCACCCCGCTCCCTGGACCCTTGTGCTGGGTTTGACAATTGAGAGGCCTTATGTGACAAAGTGGCTTGCAGGCTGTTTTGAAGAGCATCAAACAAGCACTTGTTTCCCAGGGATGCAGGGAGACCGGCAGGCGCTAAGTGCTGTTGGAGAGGTCAGATAAGGGGCGGGAGGGAGGGCCCCAAGAGCCAGCCATGGCCCATGGCACGGGAGGACAGACACGGTCCCCTGGGCAGGCATGGCCAGCCTCGGACAGGGAGAGCAGAGACACAGGAGCAGAAATGGCAGGAGGCTCCGTGGGGGCGGGGGGCCCTGGGGAGATGACGTTGTGATGGCATTTAGAGGCAGTGACAAGAGATGGAGGCATTTGGAGCGCGCGCACGCGCGCGCGCGTGTGTGTGTGTGTGTGTGTGTGAGAGAGAGAGAGAGAGAGAGAGAGAGACACACACACACACAGTAGTTCCCAGGGCCACCACAGCATGTCACTTAAGAGTGTGTTAGCCTGGCATGGTGGCGCACACCTGTAATCTCGGCACTCGAGAGGCTGAGGCAGGAGGATCGTTGTTAAGTTCAAGACCAGCCTGGGCTACAAAGTGAGCTCAAGGCCAGCCTGAACTGCATAGCGAGACCCTGTCTCAGAAAGACAAAAAAAAAAAAAAAAGAGTGTGCCAAAAATGCATTCTCACTTGGTGTGGTAGTGTACCCGTCACCCCAGCACTCGGGAAGCTGAGGCAGGAGGATCGCCATGAGTTCAAGGGTTGTCTGGGCACACAGAGAGACCCTGTCTAAAAAAAAAATGTGTTCTCTCCAGCCAATCACAGACACGCATGGCACAAGACCAGGGCAGATTCTAGGGAGCTGCACCTCACCTGTGCTCCTTTAGCAGGAGCTGTAACCCGGAGTCCCCTCTGCCCTTTTTGGGTACAATCACTGTCACTACTATTGTTCCAATGACAATTGTGCCACTAAATTACGAAAACAAAGGCCTAAATCAAACTCAGGACACAGGCTTTTACTAATGGTACCCCCAGCTAATCAGTGCTGGGGCTAGGGTTAGACAAGAGAGCCCTGGCTTGAGGCTGAGCGCCACACCGTGCGCGGACAGCAGCACTGGCCACGAGGGGTTTGTTTGCCCCTTTGGTCTCTGAGCACAGAAGTTTCCTTCATCATGTCCCCTTTAGTGACAGCCCTGTCTGTCACAGGGTAAAGGAACAATGTCTTTGATCAAGAATCAAGACAAGGAATTTGGACTCAGGCTTGCTCTGGTGCTACTTTCCTTTGTGACCTTGGGTAGTTCATGGCTGCAAGCCCTAGTCTCTTCATCTGTAAAATGGGCACAGAAATCGCTGTCTCTGTTCCCAGGTAGTAGGAAGGCTCAAACGAGAAGTCTGTGCTTTCTTTTCTTTTCTTTTCTTTTTCTTTCTTTCTTTCTTTCTTGGAGACAAGGTCTTGCTACATAGTTCAGGCTGGTCTTGATTGAATTCACTGCATAGCCCAGGCTGGCCTCAAATTCTTGGCAATCTTCCTGCCTCAGCCCCCTGAATGGTGGGACCACAGGCATGCACCACCTTAGGAGCTTATCATTCTTTGTGGAGAAGAAACATCCCAGAGCAAAGGACAGGGCAGTCTCAGGATGAGTGAGTAGGTACTGGATACTGCTGGGTTAAGGGCGACAAGTTAGATTCCAGTGGGTCTTGCTGGCATAAGGTTTCTCACTGGGGTTTACCATTCGATGGGACAGATTGGGGGAGAACTCCTGGAGAGGGTCCAGGGTGAGCAGCACCATTGCAAAGTGGGGACCTAAGATCATTATACAAGCATGAAATGCCGTGGAAGCTGAAGGACCTTTCAGATGGAACACAGATGTTTCACAGAGGAGGAGGTATCTGGTTTGGGTTTTGAAGGATACATAGAAGTTTTCAGACAAAGAAAACAAGGTCTTCCAGAATAAAAGATGGTACAGAGGTAAGGCAGGCAGAAGTCAAATAGCTAGAGGAATCAAGAAAGGTCTCAGCCACGGAGCGGACAGGTCACAGCTCAGCAGTAATACACCAGCCGTGCAACCCTGAACAAGTCGTTGGACCTTTGTGAGCCTCAGTTTCCTATTTTGTTCCACGAAACTGGTTGTGTCTGATTCATAGGGTCATTAGGTTGAGATGAGGTAAATAGGGAAGGACCTTGAAACTATTGTTTGAGTTTCATCTTTGCAACCCTGGGAGCTGATCTAGATGCCAACACTATCTCCTTTTCAGAGATCAGAGAGACAGACACTTGCTCAAGGGCCCACAGCAGATCCAAAATTCAAAGCCCACAGGCTCATTCCACCTGTTAGATAAACATAAAAATCTTCAACGAAATGTCCCCAAAGCCAAGCCAACTTCCAATGAAATGTTAATGGTCTGTGACCAAGCGTTGGTTTTTTTTTCCAGGAATGTGGCTATGACCCAATATTGGTAAATCTGTTCATAGGAGATACCACAGCAATAGGTTAAAGGAAATGCCATGGGACTTTTGCTTGGTTCTGCTTTGTTTTTCAAAACAGGATCTCACTCTGTAGTCCAAACTGGTCTTGAATTCACAATGTTGTCCAGGCTGGCTTCCTAATTCGAGGTAATCCTCCTGCCTCAGCCTCAGTGCTGGGATTACAGGCATGCACTATCACACCAGGTTAGGACTATTTTTTAAAATAAGATCTACACAAAGGTCTCATTTAAGGCATTCTAAATAAACTACCAAGAGCCCTACTTTGACTTTAAAAAAATTTTTTTTAAATAACTCTCAAATCAGACAATCAATATGATAGTTATTGGTAAAATCCTGCAAGCATTCCTTCAAAATCTGGAAACGGGAAATGATCTGTATAATATTCTATTATTGAACTTATTTAACACTGTTCTGTGAGCCTTAACAGACACAAGGAAATGGAAAGGTATGGGGCTTGGCAGGGAGAGATGCAGTTATCAGATGGCACAATCACCTGCCTTAACAAATATTCTGCAAACAACCACAACTTCTTAGTATTACTAGGAATACTCAAATGTCTAAATGAAAGATAAATATTTTTCAATCATTTTCCCCCTTATGTGCCAATAAAAGCCTGTCAACAATGTAACATTTGGGAAGTTTTTCCATTGCCAGCAGCACTAAATACTGTAACTGTGAATTAGCTCAACAATGAATGTGGGACACTGCGGAAACACTGGAGGAGCAGGTGTGATGGTGCACCCCTGTAACCCCAGAACTCAGGAGGCCGAGGCAAGACATCACCTCTGAGCTACGCAGTGACCTCAAGGCCAGCCTGAGCTACATAGCAAGACCCTGACTCTAAAAAAGTAAAAAGAGGGCTGGGGATTTAGCTCAGCAGTGTAAGCACCTGCCTGGCAAGTGCAAGGTCATGAGTTCGATTCCCAGTACCAAAAAATAAATAAAAAGTAAAACGTAAAAATAAGAAAAAAAGAAAGAAAGAGTAAAATGAAATTTTTGGAAATCCAAAGGAGTCTAGGTGTAGTCAAATTACTCTCGAGTTTCTAAATTATTCTGAATTTCATTTGGAAAGGTGAAGAGAAGCTAGCCAAGAAATTTGAAGAATTAAGTGTAATCAGGAGAGACATGCCCTACCACAAATGCAACACCCTACAAAGGGAGCGTTGTTATAAAATAATGTGGTCCTGGTGTAGGGAGTATGAGAGTAGTAGTGGAAGCAGACAGAAATAACCTGAGAGAACAGCTGGGGATATCACGGTTCCCACAGGAGAGTAAAACCAGTCAAAATAAGGGAAAAATTCACAGCAGCCAGGTAAGGGGCCGTTCACTGAGTAACTGGTATGGGCCCCTTGTTAGCTAGAGAGAAAACAGAATCAATTCAGTGTCTCACTTCACACCAAAACAAATTACAGAGCATTAAAGAGCTAAATATAAAAAGCAAAGCCGTAAAAATCCAGGAGAAAACAAAGATAAATATTTACCTGCTCATATAACCAGGCTGACCCAAGCCCTAGAAGGAGAAAAGGCGTAAAAGCAAAGAAGATAAAGATCTGACTAAAGGAAAATGGAACTCTTCCAACGGGAAGAAAGATTGTTCAGAAACGTGGTGAATAAAACGTAAAATGTTCGCCCCAAACTTGGCAGCATCTGTAATAAATAAGACAGGAGGGTCCTAAGTGTAAGGGCAGCCTGAGCTACATAGTGAGACCCTGTCTAGAAAAACAAAACCAAAAAAAAAAGAAAAAAGACAAAAGCCAAAATTGTCCTCTGGCTGGTGAATCCCCTTCTCAGAATCTACTCCAAGGAAATGATCAGAATTCAGAGTGGAGATTCATGCGTGTGAGACAGTGCTTGCTAGACTTCCAACAGCACAAAAGCGAAATCCACACCCTGTCACAGGAGGGTGGCAGCTGTCCTCTCTGACAACGCCCAGGGAGAGTGCCCCAAGGCTGTTCAGCGGAAGCACCACAATAAAACATTTAGTTAAAAAAACAACTGAATTTTATATACGGTAAGATTTCAACTTTCTAATATTTAAACAAAACTAATGCTTCAGGGATTATGGAGAGCTTTTTACCACGGTCATTGTGCCTGTCTGCATTTTTAGATTTTGAACAATAAAGATAGTCTTTTTATGTTTGTTTGGTTTTCTCTTTTAAGCCTATAGGATTACACCTTGGCCTGAAGTGGAATCGTGACAGGACTGGCGTCTGGGAGAGCCTTTAGAGGTGTCACTCACGCAGGACTCACCCAGCCCCTCACCATCCTCCATTGAAGATAGGACAGGGCTCAAAGAGAGAAAGGAGTGGGGCACAGAAGGAAGAGGCTGAGGGGCAGAGAGACACCAGGACAGCCCCAGGGACAGGAAGGGAGGAGCCAGCTACGGGGTGGGGGTGGGGGGTCATCTGGGTTCCAAACCCAAGGCAGACTGATGGCCAGAGGCTTAGGAGTTGCCCGTCTTGGTCACCAATAAATGGGCCTTTCAACAACTGGGCCAAGAACAGCAAAAGGGCTTCACAATGTGTCCAGGCCAAGTGGGAAAAGAGGGAAAGGTTATTTGACTGACTGACAGAACAAAGCAGGAGGAAGGCGGGCTGGAGAAAGCAGGCCATTTGCATGTCCCAGAAGCCGGAGGACAAGGTCACAAGGAAGGGTGTCCTCCGTGTGTGGCTTGCCAGGTGCGCACCTCCTGTCTCACAAGATGGACTAAGAGCCAGGTGTGGCGGTGCACACCTGTAATCCAACACTTGGGAGGCTGAGGCAGGAGGATCCAGCTCTGCCTGGGCTACAGAGTGCGACTCTGCCTCAAAAAACCACAAAAAAAACAAGAAAAGGACAGACTAATTCCAGGTGCCACAGCAGGGGTGGAGTGCGCGGGGTTCCCCACTGCGTCCACCAGCTTTCAGAGGTCTGGTTTCAGACCGTCTCTCGCTCCTTCAGGAAGCTGCCTGCTCTTCCTCCTGCTTGATTCCTATCTGTGAGCTTCTCAGGGCCCGGCAGGTCTCAAGCACTGGATCAGTTGCGGGAAGAATGCACATGACTAAGATGTGGACAGAGCGAAGGCCCACACCTGGGCAGGGGCCAGACCAGGAGCTTGGGGGCAGAGAGGGCCCAGCCAGGCCCCGCTCAGGGCTCCCATGCTCAAGGCTGGGGAGAACCGGGAGATCAAAGAGCAGGTATTTCCCCGGCGCGCAGCATATGCGCCGGTGCTTGCTCCGTGCGGGAGGCTCTGGCACCAGCCCCTGCAGCTGCTCTGCCCCTCGTCTTGCAGGGAAGGAAACAGACAGGGCGGACAGTACTAGTCAAGGAAGGTGACCGCAGCCCTGCACGCAAGGCCAGGCTTCTGTTTAAGCAGAAAGTAAGTCAGACCGCACCAGGCCGTGTGCTGTTTGGCCCGTGCGAGGCTGTTTTGAACATTAGAAATTTGGGTCGGGGGTTTAGCTCAGCGGCACAAGCATCTCCCTGGCAAGTGTGAGGTTGTGAGTTCGATCCCCGGTACCAAAATAAAATGAAGGAAAAAAATAAACATTAGAATTTTTTTTTTTAACCAAAACCTAGCTCCTGGAGCAGAAAATTGAAAACTCCAGCCCGTGGAGCTCTGTTCCACCAGGAACGGGGAGCCGGCTGCTGGAGCCCTGGAGTGGGACTCTCCTAGCTGCTATTCCCAGCTTTGCAATGGGTCCGCATTGTCTTTTGCTCTTTTTTTGGATGGAGTGGAGCTGAACCCAGGGTCTTCACGTTGAGCTATATCCCAGCCCCTTTTTGCTTTTTTTATTTTAAGATAGGGTCTTTCCCAGGTGCGTAGGCTGGGCTCAGATTTAAACTCTTCTGCCTCAGCTTCCCAGAATGCTGCAGTTACAGCCTGCACCACCATGCCTGGCTCCCACATGGTTCTTGTATACAACTGTCCTCTGGACCCATGGGGGGACTGTACCTCTGACACCAGATTTGGGGTGTGTTCTGAGCATGCACCCAGCTTCAGGGCAAGAGCTAGAGAGTGAAGACCCTCGTGGGGTTGCTGCACTCACCCTCCCTTCTCTCTTCCCCTCTTCTTGCCTTGTCTTTCTCCTCCATCTCCTCCCATGCTCCGCCTTCTAGCTCACGCTGGGCTCTGTATGCACGCACACTTACACCAGCATGCACGCTTACACCTGTATGCACACTCAGAAGTGCCCACCTTCCCTGTGATCACAGGGCGTCCCCTCTCTGTACACACAGACCTGCAGGAGGACCCACCTGGGGAGGGATTTGAAGTACTGGCTGCCTCTGGGACCCAGGCAGTGGCCTAGCGAGCTGGGAGGGACACGGAAGGTGAGGGGGACCCCAAATCCACACCCCACAGGCTCCCCATCACGTGTCCAGAAGGCATGTGCAGGCCCCGAAGCGCCGGCCGAAAGCCACTGCTTTACACCAGGGCCAGGATTTATGGGCTGGGAATCTCAAGGGAACTGTGGGCTTCAAGTGGAGGAGCAAAGTCCCTAGCGAGAGCTGCCTCGGAGGCCAGGGACAGTGGCTAGCAGCCGCTAAGCCTCAGGGACTGGGGTTCTGGGACCCTCAGACCCAACTTGAGGATGGCCCCGGTGAGCAAAGTCACTCTTCTGCAAGTGCAGGTCGTGGCTCAGGGTCTCAGAAGGGACTATCTGCTGCCAGTGGTCTGGAGCCCATCTCTGCCTCAGTTTTCTCCATCTGTGAAATGGGCTCTGGAAACTAGCACATGGGATTGTGAAGTGCTGTGTCAGTGTTGCCCATTTCTACATCTTCAGGGGAAGGTGCGGGTTTGGGGTCTGCAAAGAACAAAGATGCCAGGAGCTCCTGAGGCCTGGGCTGTATTGAATCATACAGTCCAGACCGTGTCCCCGGAGAGCTGCTCAAGGCGTGGCCCAAGTCCCACCCTGGCAGGCAGAGGCGCTGTCATTCTGAGGTTTCCATGTCATAGCTTTGTATTTAGCAACAGAGTTTTCGGGGGACAAATTGTAGTCATGAACAATGCAGTGCACACTTAGGGTGCCATTCTGATCTCAGTCAGGACCCCCCCACACAAGTGGCCTACATAGTAAGAGTCGCCACTCAGACCAGCTTCGAGGGTGTGGTAAACCGTGTCCATCCTGTCATCTTAACTCTCGGGACAGCCACGAGGGAGGTGCTCATGGATCGGCAAGAAAACTGAGGCACAAAGACTTTCCATCCCCTTCCTGAGACTGGTGAGCAGTCCAGTGGCAACTCCAGGATCTCTGTGACCCCTGGCCTCACCCCCGCTGCTGGCCTGTGAGAGGGGCTCCGTGTCCCTGGCCTCCGAGGTGGCTCTCACAAGGGACTTGGCACCTCCACTTGAAGCCCGTGGTTCCCTTGAGATGCCCATGCTGCCAGGACATGGTCCTGCGGGTTTACTGGTCCCTGGCGGGGCAGAGCCGAGGACCAGGCTGCTGTGTGATATCTCTTTCCTCCCTGGGCTCTGTGTACCTCGGCTTTGACATGGACACAGTGCCTACCCCTCTGGGTCCATGCACACTGTCCCCGTGAATTCTGCTGACATGGAAGACCAACATTTGTGCAGACAATCAGGCTTTTCAGATTCCAAAATGCTCAGCAATGGTTTATTCCGTTGCAAGTTGGCTTTTGTGTTTTGAATCCATGCATTGACGGGCATTTGGCTTGGTCGTTAAGGATACTGGAGGTGACATGAAGTTGTTGGGTCAGAGCATAAATGAAAGTGGCTGTCCCGGAGAGACAGCGTGCTTCTGATCCGGATCGAGCAAAGCCACTTCCAGGAAGGGTGTGGCACCTACCCTGCCATTTGGTTCTGAGGTTAAAGTTCAATTTGGCGCAGTGGTATCAACATCTGGTATATTTTTTTCTTGGAGCATACTTCCGGAATTCTTGAGGAGAGGAGTGCTTCAGTTCATGGGGTGCGATAAGATCGATTGCATATAAAGCGTCCTATTGATCCATTACATAGGATTTCACAGCTGGGTGCGGTTGTGTGTGTGTGCCTATGATCCCAGCACTCTAGGAGGCTGAAACAGGAGGATCACAAATTCAAGATTCTCTTGGGCAGTTTAGTGATTGGCTGAAACACTCTCTCAAAATAGTAAAGAAGTGCTGGGAATGGTAGAGAGCCCCCAGGTTCAATCCCCAAGTATCACAAGGAAGAAAAAGAAGAAAGAGAAGGAGAAAAAGGAGAAGAGAAGTATTAATGATAAAACAGTTACATGGGGTTGTATAAAAAGTCTATTCCAGATGACTTTTCAAAAGTTATTCCATATATCCACTTGTTAATAAGCCTGCCTGAGTGGTATTCCGCAGGGATTTATTTCAAGGAATAAATGTTAAGGCAGTAAAATCAATCCGTCAATCGACACAGGACAGTGTCTTCTAACAGTGACGGTAAACCTCTCAGAGCTTTCGATGACGCAAACGCGTGACCGTAGGGTCCCCTTCGCTGTTCCTTAGGGATGGGCCCTGGAGGTCGGTTGTCCAATCGCAGGTCTCAGAAGCGCCAGTGCTGCTTTCTCCTGCCTGGGCCCCTCAGCGGGCAGCTCTTGGCCACCTCCTACCCTGGGCTGTGGCCGCCACCACCAAGGCCACCCATGCATGTCCCACATTACAAAGGATCCCAGAAATGAGTGCTATCCCGTGGCTCCCACTCAAAGAGGGTAACAAAAGAGGGAAATTACACACAGACCCTCCTACGTCAGGCCCTTCTAATGATCCAGCAAAACATGTCATCCCCCACAAGCCAGGGACGGCATCGGAAGAAACGGCCAGTCCCGAGGTCGGCGGCCCCCACTTCTCAGCCCCCACTCTGGGCTACGGAGACCGAGAAAGTTCAGGGTCACGTGGCTCCTCTCACACGGGGAGACCTGAAGCCTAAATAAACGTAGGCCTGAAATAAAGGAGACGGTAGGAAACAAAAGAGGCAGATTTAGAGACGGGAAGGGGGGTGAAAGGGGACGGATCAGCACCCCAAAATGAGTGTCACCAAGATGTGCTGCAAACAGACACTAGCAAAACTCACTTCCTAATATATTAATATGCCCCTGTGTTATAACGAATGCTGTTACCGGGCAGGGGGAGAGGGCGATACCCAGCCTAGGACACACAGACAGCCACGGGACAGGAGTGAGGGTGCAGGGGTCCCTGTGCTGGGGCGCCACCTCCCCCAGCACCCTGGATCCCTCTCCTCCCCTTCCTCCTCCTCCTCCTCTCCGGGGACCAGGGAACTGCTGGCTCCAGCACCACGGCTTCTGGCTCCACTTGTGCCGCACACAACCTTGCCACGCGACCGTCCCTGTCCAGGGCAGCAAGTGGCTGCAGCCCCAGGGTGTCCCTGAGGCCCAAGGCCGCCTCAACCTCTTGGAGCACAGGACAAGACTGGGGCCGCCTGCTCCGGGCCCTTGCCATCAGCTGGCTAATGCCCTTATTTTTAAATGAGGCAAAACCATGGCCCACCCAATGCTGCCTTTGTGAGAATTATAAACTGCCCTCTTCTTTGGCCAAAAAGAGACCCACACCATGCCAGGCAGACTGGAGAAATTCAGCCTCTCTCTGACCCCACACTGGGGCTCTTGTGCAGTGAGCAACCCAAACAACCTTACATGGAAGCCTCAGGGGTGTGGCTCACAGCAGGGATTGGTGCTAATCTTGGTATAGTCGAGCTCATAGGCCCATCTGGAGATGTCAGGGGACTCAGCTCCAGGCCATCACTGCCCAGGTAGGAGTACACTGTGTTACTGGAAATCTGAATTTTTGCATGAAATCTGCATTTTGTAAAGTTGTTTGTTTTGTTTTGTTTTGTTTTTCCCACCATGGAAGCCCGCATGGGACAAATCTGTGGGCTGACTGACTCTGCCATCGAAACTTCTCTAAGTCTCTCTGGTGCAGATGGGAGATGACAAGGAAGTCAAGTGTTTCCGGTGACGCCAGAGCAGGGAAGGCACCTCCTAGCGCTCCTTGGGCGGGTGGTAGCCCACCCCAGAGGAACCTCCCTTTTGCAAGTCAGCAGGGATTGTGCACACACCTCCGGGCCTGGCCCCGTCCCCGGCTGATATTTTTACCAAATGTCACAGCAGTTTGCAGGAAGGCCTGGGCCCTGGCTGCAGACAGGACAAGGCCAGCACTTGCCAGAGAGCTGTAAACAGGGCTCTGATTAATGAATTCCTTAATGGCCAGGCCTGGTGCGGTTGTGTCACCCCCGGCAGACACACAAGGCGGAGTTGGCCAGGCCTCGGAAAGCTCTGGATCTCTCTGTGTCCCCGCCAGGCCCAGCCGGTGTGCGTGGGGTACCAGGGAGTGACATGATTGATCCTCGGGTGAAAATAGACCTGGCCAGCCTCCACCGTGATCTCAGCAACTTGGAAGTGTCCTTATCTGAATCCAAGCACACAGCCCAGATGGCTTCTCCCCCTCTTGTGCAGGTGCTTTGAGGACCCCGTGCTGGAGACCAGGGTCCAGCAAAAGCCTCAGTCCTTGACACTTAGTGCTTAGTGGGCAGCAGGGGCAGACACGAACCTTCCCAGGCTTCCCTGAGGAGCTGGGAGCAAAGAGACACAGGAAGGGCTCCTGCAGTGAAAGGCGCTGCTCAGGGACCTTGAGCCGTGTGCTGACCTCTCTGGACCTTGTGTCCCTGCTGTGATACAAACCGCCTGCAGCTTAAATAACTGCTCCTCTCTCGCTGCCAATCGCACGGGCCGCCCCGTGCTGGATCAGAGCAGCAGGGGCGGCGGGGAGGTCACAGGTGGGGCCACAGCCAGGTGGCCTTGAGTCTGCCCCTCGCCCAGGGCAGACCCAATGCTGCCAGTTGATCGATGCCTGCTTTTCTCACCGCCGAGCTGGGACCCTACAGCCTTTCTTGGCAAGGACTCAGGAGCCACCGCCAATCCATCAAGCCAGCAAGTGTGTGGAAATCGATCTGCTGTCCACGGGCTGGATATTTGTCTTTTCTGCTTTGGTCTAAGAGTGGCAGCTCGTGTGATGGAAGGCGCACTGCGCAGGTCAGAGGGGAGGCCGAGATTGCCGTGGGGCTCCCCGCTCCGCTCTGCTCCTCCGGTGCTAACCTCTCGGCCTTCACCTGCGCAGAAGGGGGTAAACTGAGCCCCGGAGAGGCCAAAGGACCGCTACAGTCAGTCTGCAGAACTGGCTCCTTGCTTGGGGACTTCATTGGAAAAACCCAGCGTGGGTGTGTGGCTGGCACCATGCACAGATTACCAGAGCCTCCTGTCACCTGAGCCAAGTCACAGCAAGCTGATATAAAAAGCCCAACTCAAGCCATGCATGACAGCATAAGTCTGTAATCCTAACACTTGGGAGGCTGAGGCAGAAGGATCGCCCTGAGATCAAGGCCAACCTGGGTTACCTCATGAGTTTGAGACCAGCCTGAACTCCATAGTGGGACCTTGTCTCAAAAATACCAAACGGAAAGAATGAAGTCCAAATTCACACCTTCAGCGAGTGTCCCAGCGGTTATTTAAGCTGAGAGCCAATGAGGATCATTTAATGACAGATTAAATGCTTCTAGTCTCAGAGTCCGCTCTATGCAGCAGGGGCTCTGTGTCCCCACCCCTCAAAGCAGCTGCACTCATGACAGCTAAGGTAGGTTGTGGGAAAGGTGTTGGGCAGCTCCAAAGCCCGGACCTCAGGATGCCCAGGAGTTGCCCTGCCTCCCAGAGCATGACAGCATCAGATGTATGAGGAGGCCTCGGTGGGTGCTTCTACTCAGCAGCTCCTCCTGCTGAGCCTCCAGCTGCTGCCCCTGACAAGAAGGCCCAGTTGGATCAGAGGAGGTGCCAATCACTCAACTGACAGTTGTCCAGAGTGAGCCACTCGTTACGCAGCAGTAGCTCACTGTTACACACTTTCACTCATGAGCCCCACTCTGAAACACCAGAGTGGGGGTAAGTAGGGGAAGGTCTGGAGCCAGACAGCCTGGGCTCAGACCCCAGGTCTCCCCTTGATGCAGGCAGTGCCTTTTGCTCTGTGCTCTTCCCCCCCTCTTTAGAGTGAAGAGTGAGGAGAGAGTAACAGCACAGCTATGCACGCAGCTGTGAGTGAGCCGTGGACACACACAGGGCATGCCTGGCACAGTGCTTGTCATGGGGTGTTCACCCATGGTCCCCCGAAAGAAGTTCCCAGGGCCCCTGGCAGTCAGTGTCTCTACCTAGTGAGGGTCCCAGGCACAGTCAGGAGCTGTTGCCTCATTCATTACTGTCCCTCAGAAAAAGCAAACTCCCTGGGAGCCTCAGAAGCCCTGGGGACAACTAGGGGACCCAGAGAAAGAATCCCTGGATCCGGCTCCCCATTTCTGACCAGGGCTGTGCTATGGCCCGCTGGCCTCTGCATCCTGGTGCTGAGGCAGCCACACGGTCCCCAGCCCTGTCCCCATCCTCGAGGCTGCTTCAGAGCCACATCGAGGTTTCACTTTCCACCACCATGGGTCCTGGCGTGAGAAGGACAACGGGCCGGGCACGACCAGCCCTGCCCTGAAACTGTGGGTAGCCAGAGGGTGCCAGGGCCAGCAGGATAGTGCTGCCCAGGGTCATCCCTGACAGGGACCCTAGCCAAGCCTGATGGCACATGCCTGTAATCACAGGGAGGCTGAGGCAGGAGGATCACTACAAACTCAAAGCCAGCCTAGGCTGCAAAAGCAGACCCTGTCTCAAAGACTCCAGTCAGTCAGTCAGAACAGGAACATTTCATGACCTGTGGGTCGGTCCCTCTCCCTCTTTCTCTGTGGTCCTTTGCTCTTGTCACCCCCCACCCCTGACCCTCCATCTGCAGCAAGATGGCCCTCCCTCTTCCCTTCTACTGTGAGGCCAAAATGAAGCAGAGGAAACAAAACCTAAGTTTGCTGAGCATCTACCCCGTGCCTGGTGTGACAGGGACACCTCCTCTTTAACTCTGCAACCCCCAAAGGGATGCCGATAACTCACTGCCATTGCGTGGAAAGCAGGGCCTGCAGAGGCGAGGGTGGCCAGCCCAGGAGGTGCATTTAGTAGGGGTCAGAGCTGGGACCAGGACCCCAGCCCCTCCTGACATCCCCAGAGCGCGGCTTGGAAACCAGGTGTGCAAACTGCCCAGCGGAAAGTACATTAATGAACGGAGCAGCAGCCCGGGCCCCCCAGGGCTGCTTCCTCATCAACCCAAACCCCAGGAGGAAGGGAGAGATTTTCCCGGCATCCTCAGTGGTGGCTCACTTTTCCCTCCACCTCTGATGTTTGCATCACCTCACCCAGCGCTCTGGGCACAGCCTAGAGAGGGGGGCGGAGGCTGTGGCAACCTGGGAAGACGCCAAGGGCTGTCACACCCCCTCACCAGCAAGTGCTCTCGAGTGTCCTCTGCCTCCCAGAGTGGCCGGGGTGGGGGATCTCAGGGGGCCCCACCTGAGCCTGGGGGTTTTGGGATAGTCCCTAGGTGCCCAGGCTGTAGCGTGGGGGCCAAGGAGCCCTGCAGCGGCCAGGTAGGATCTGGGCTGCCGGCAGCTGGTGGGAAGAGAGGGGCTCGTCCAGAAGAGGGCATCTAGACTGGGTCCCCACTTTTTAACGAGGAAAAAGAGGTTCAGGGAGGTGAGGTCGGTTCCTTAACAGCTACTACACGGCCGTTACAGTGGTATACAACTGTGGTTCCGGCTACTCAGGAAGCCGAAGCAGCAAGGTCACCTGGGCATTCTAACAGATCCTGTCAGAGAGGCGGAAAGTGGCACTGGGGCAGGGCGAGGCAGATGTCACACAGCTGTCTCATCTGGACGCTCTTGCACATGCGTATGCATGCATGCAGGTGTGTGTGCATGTGTCTGGCACTGAGGATTGAGGGCAGACCCTTCACACCGAGTCCCGGCTCCGGCCCTTTTTTGTATTCCTAATTTTAATACAGGGTCTCGCTGAGGAGCTAAGTTGTGTGGGTTTCCCTGGAGCTTGCGATTCTCCTGCCTCAGCTTCTGAGAATGCTGGAATTCAGCCCTGGCAGGAAGCTCTGATATTTAAAGCTCTCGGGTTATCACGAGTCTGGGTATGAATTCTGTCAGAGCCAGGGCGGGAGCTGTGTGTTGTGTGACTCCTGTTAGGGTCATTCCCGAGAAACGCCAGCACCCCGTATTCATCCTCCCAGTCTCAGCAAGGTTCAGAGGTGTGGGGGTGCCGGCTGGGCTGTGAGAAGCCTCCAGGAGCCAGGAGCAGGGCCAGGCCAGGCCAGGCAGGGGCGTCGCCGGGAGGAAAGCCCTGGGCCTTGCAGGCTCCTGCTGGAGCAAGATGGGAGGCTATTTTTAGAGGCGGCCTGGTGGGCTGGCATCTGTCCCATGGTGGCACAGGGACACGGAGAAGCCCTCACAAGGAGGTGAGAGCTCCGTAGTCCCTGGAGACACGTCAGCGGCCCCTCCTCTCAGGAGTCCTCCTGCGTCCCTGCCGCCCTGCCAAAGTCCCCGCTTTTCAGCTCTGAGGGCAGAGGGGCACACAAAGGTGCATTCAGTGCCTTCTCTTTGCCCGGTGCCCCCCACACCCCCTTTAACACGACCCCAACACGAGGAGAGAGGAGAAGCATCTCGTGCGAGGTCAGAGCTGGATTTAACCCAGCTCTGCCCGGTGCCAAATCGTGCCCTGTTTGCACCCCTTGGTGGCACTTATCAGTGTCTCCTCCTGCTGTCTGCCTCTGTCTGGTGGTGTCTCTTCCTTCCCTGTCCCTGAGCAGTAAGACTCCCAGGAAAGCTCACCCTGGCACGTGGCTGTCACTGTGGGCAATGGACCTTTCTTTCTTTCTTTCTTTCTTTCTTTCTTTCTTTCTTTCTTTCTTTCTTTCTTTCATCTTTCTTTCTTTCTTTTCTAGACAGGTTCTCACTATGTAGCCTAAATTAGCCTTAAACTTGTGGTGATCCTCCTGCCTCAGCTTCCCAAGTGCTAGGGTTACTAGAGTGCATCACCGTGACAGCCGGCAGCGAGCACTGATGAAGTGTCTATTGGATGCTGGACCCACCTAGATAACTTCGTTCCACTTTCGGTCCTCACACTGGTCTGTGAGGCTGTGTCTGTGATCTCCATTTTATAGATGTGGAAAATAAAGCCTGGGAGAATGCTGGAATTGCTTAGGGCGGAGCCCAGGTTTATGCTGAGGCCCCTGGCCTGGAGCAGAGTGGCAGGACACTGTCATAAGCTGGGTGACAATGCAAAGGCCGGAAGAGAAGAAAAGGGAGAAGAAGGAGGAGGAGTGGGGGAGAAACGCCAGCATTGAAGAACCGTGGTTTGCACTGCACAGCAATACTGCATTCCAGCCAAGCATGGCGGCTCATGACTATAAACTAGGGAGGCTGAGGCAAGAGTGTCACTGTGAACTGCAGGCCAGCCTGGGGTATGTAGAAAGACTCTGTCTTGAAAAACCAATAATAGTAATATTGATTAAAAAGGGAGAAGAAGGAGGAGAAGGAGCAGAAGGAGGAGGAGAAGGAGCAGAAGGAGGAGGAGAAGGAGCAGAAGGAGGAGGAGAGAGCGCAGCCTGTCTCAGGGGGGCGGCTGGAGGTGATTTCCACACACCCCCCCAGGACGAGCCACAGCTGGGGCTTGGTGAGCAGCACCGGCAGACAGCCGGGGAGGAGGCGCCCTCGCAGTGGGGGGCACACCCCATTTAGACCAGGCAGAGGACAGCACCCTCCTAGCACTTTAATCAAATGCCTCTCCAGTGGGTTTGCCTGATGTCAAAAATCCAATCGGACACATTTATTGGCCTGACAACCAGTTTTCTTCCATGCATCGCTGGGGACTGACAGTCTATTCTTGGCAGCAGGGACTTGGCCACGAGGGAGCTGGGAGACCAGCTGGGGTAGGGAAGTGGGCTGGGCCTTCTGGGCAGACAGACAGGCAGACGACAGATTATAGATGGACAAGATGAGGACCCCACTCTCTCCCCACTTCTTCTCCCACTAAGGCAGCTCCTCTTACATCCTTCATTCAAGAGTGGGGTGCGGGGTACCCTGGAGAGACCCTCGGGAAACAGGGCTGCTTGGGAGTGGGTGCCGGGAAACAGAGGGGGTCACCCTGCACCCCAGCGTCTCCCCGCCACTGACTGGAAGGAGGAGCAGCTCCAATATGAGCCAGGTTCCAGGTGAGCCGGGACGCTGTCTTGCCTCTACCTTGTTCACAGCCTCCTTCTCCGACGCCTCTGCCCTGGGAAGCAGTAAGTCACAGCGGCAGACCCTGTAGCCTGACCGGCAGAGCCCGGCTAACTGGAGCCATCCTTGCCCTGTGTCTTCCAGGGCAAGGCTCGGCACAGAGAGAGCACATAGCTGTGTGTGCTGCGCTGCCTGCCGCAAGGCCACAGCAGGCTGAGATCAGGTCATAGGGTGCAGCCAGAGGTCAGGAGCGGGCCTTGAATGCCCACTAATCCCAAGATAACAGACAGGCTGCAAGAGCACCGGGCAGCAGAAAGCCCAGGGAGACGGCAAAGGATTAGTCTTATCTCCCTGGCCTTCCTCTGTGGACAGGGGCCTGGAGGATCTGGAGCTGCTGGCAACGCCACCAGCCTCCTGAGACAGGCGAGAAGAGAGTGCACAGCTCCACAGAAGCTGGGGGACATCTATTTATCCCGAGGATGCCCCTGACCTTTCCCCGCACGACAGGGACAGACGCTTGGGGCCGGGCTGCATCCTTCTCCTTTCAGATGAGAAATGGAAGCATTACTCACCGAGCCCGACCATTTATCATGGTCTGGGGACATTAATTTGACAGTGTGTCATTTTCCATTTGGTTTGGGCCCGGTGGAGGCTGCCCTCCAAACACCTTCAATTAAATGCAGCTAATAACACGGAGCTATTTTGAGCAAAGGGGGCCCCGCCTCCCCCAAAGCGAGGCGTCGCAGGTCAGAGAGGGGCTTTCAGCAGGGAGGCACTGCAGACTCCAGCCATTCCAGCGACAAGACGACAAGACGCTGGCAGGGTGGGAGATGCAGGAAGGGCTGCCTAGGGGGAGGGGGTGCCAGGCAGGGTGTGGCCCAGCCTGTCCCCGGGGATGCTGGGAGGTGTGGCCCTTGCCCTGCCTGGATAGGGCCCCACAGGCCTTGCAATCCTGCAGATTTGGAGGCACAGCACGGCTGTTTGACCTCCGGCCCTGTGACTTCCACCAAATCCCTGACCCCATAGGAGCCTCAGTTTCCCCATCTCTGAAATAGAGGCAGCGTCCTGCACGGAACGCTAGGGCGAATCCCATCATTCTAGCAGTGCTAAGTAAACTGCCTATGCCCGCAAGTTGGGAAGTCATTGGGGAAGACTCAGCATAAGCTTTATTTTCCAAATTTAAAACCTGGGAAAAGACCCGGAAGTCTGCAGCTCCCCAGACTCCAGCTTCAGCAGACTCAGAATCGCACAGTGCTCGGGGGCAAAGGTGATCTACAGAGTCACAAACATCCGGGTCCCACTCCCAACTTGGCCCCCAACTACCTGTGTGACTTGGGGACGTTTATTTAACATCTCTGCCTCTGTGTCCTCATCTGAGAAATGAAGATAATCCCGCCAGCCATTCCCAGTGGACAGGGTCAGACGACGTGAAGCCCCTAGTGGGTGGGAGATGCTCGGTTCCTGTCTGCTGAATTCTTCCTCCAGCCCCAAGCCCTGGGAACAGCCCGGGATTGCTCTGAGCCAGGCATTGGGTGCACAGGACCTGAGCCTGCGTGGTGCCGTTGGGAGGTGATGGCACACGTGATCTCTGGTTTCCATAGTCCACACTGGTTGATGAGTGAGGCGTGGCAGCTCACACCTGTAATGGCAGCACTCGGGAGGCTGAAGCAGGAGGATCACCATAGTGAGTTCAAAGCCAGCCTGAGTTATGTAGCAAGACCTTGTGTCAAAAAACAAACAAACAAATAAACGGTGGTGTATTAGCAAGTTCCCGAGATCCGTCTCCCATCTGCCCCAGGACTGCTGCAGTGCAGGGCTCAGGGACCAGACTGTGTGCTCAAGACCCAGGGCCAGTGGTGGCACCAAGATGGGCGCCTGCCTCCATAGCCTAGAAGGGAAGCTCAGAGGTCCATGAGGGGGCCCCAGGCTCAGGGGACAGGGACCCCCACTCCCAGGCCTGCTTCCGCAGCTTTATCCCCATCCCAACTCGACAGCACTGGAAAAGCTGGGCCGGACCAGGAAAGAGGTCAAAAAAGACCCGGTCAGGGGTGAGAGAAGGCCTTGCCACGTGGGCAGGAAGAGCAGAGCCTGAGTGCCACCAGGCCTTCAGGGACCCTGGGGACCATCTAGGAAGCCTGGCTCAGGTCTGCAGCACAGAGGCTCTTTCCACAGCCCACCTTGTGCCCGAGCCTCAGGAACACACCCTCACGTGGGGCCCCAGAGCTCTGGCCCCTTCCGGCCTGCCCTGCCTGCTGACCAGTCCCTTTCCCACTGGGTTCTGTCTCCTCCTCTGTACAAAGAGGCCCTGAGTGATGGCCTCACCCTTCCTCTAGCGAGACACAGGCTTTTGCTGTTGTTGTTGTTGTTCTGTTTTCCTGAAACAGGCTCTTGCTATGCAAGTCCAGGCTGGCCTTGAGCTCACTGTGGAGCCAGAGCTATCCTCCAACTCCTGGAGATCCTCCTGCCTCAGCCTCCTGAGTGCTGGGATTTCAGGCATGTGCTGCCATTCTCAAATAAGCAGAGTCCTAAAAATGGCTTGTCTTCCTTTCAGAGGGATGAGAAGAGGTGGCCAGACTGTCCTGTTCACTTTCTGACCAGTTGAGCCAGTTGGGCCACTCTCGCCTCATGCTAGCTTTTTTTTTTTTTTTTTTTTTTTTTGAGACAGGTTTCACTATGAAGTTCAGGCTGGCCTTGAACTCACATTATTGCCCAGGCTAGTCTTGAACTTACAGGGATCCTCCAGCCTCAGCCTCCAGAGTGCTGGGATTATAGGCATGTGCCACCATGCCCAGCCTTCATGCTAGTTTTTAAGTAACTTTTTATTTATTTATGCATTTTATTTATGGGGGGGTACCAGGGATCAAACTCATGACTTTGCACTTGCCAGGTAGGTGTTTGTACCACTGGGCTAAACCCCCAGCCCTTAGATAACTTTTAAAAACTATATTTTGAGCCGAGTGGGGTGGTACATGCCTGTAATCCCAGCACTCAGAAGGCTGAGACAGGAGGCTACTTTCAAGTTTGAGACCAGTTTGGGCTACAAAGTGAGCTCATATTGAGAGCCTGTCTCAGAAAGATGAAGAAAAAAAAAAGGCTAGTTTTCTTTTCCCTATACTTTTTCACCACTCAGAGAGGTAAGACTTAGGAAGGCAAAGAATGGATCAGGGTGCAGGCTGTTCACCTGTAATCCCAGTTACTCAGGAGCCTGAGGCAGGAGGATCACTTGAGATAAGCCTGGACAACACAGCAAGACCCTGTCTGGAAGAAAGAAAGAAAGAAAGAAAGAAAGAAAGAAAGAAAGAAAGAAAGAAAGAAAGATTTTTTTTTTTTTTGTGGTACTAGGAATTGAACCCATGACCTCGTGCTTGCCAGGCAGGTGCTTATGCCACTGAGTTAAATCCCCAGCCCAGAAAGAAAGAAAGAAAGAAAGAAAGAAAGAAAGAAAGAAAGAAAGAAAGAAAGAAAGAAAGAAAGAAAGAAAAGAAAAGAAAAGAAAAGAAAAGAAAAGAAAAGAAAAGAAAAGAAAAGAAAGAAAAGCTTTCTCCCTCTACCAGCATTCTTTAAAAACAGGTCAAGACAATCATGCAAACATTTCTCAGCAGGAAATAAATGTCTCCTTTGTCGCATCCACAGATCTGCTGGAACTCAGTGCCAGGGAGGAAACCCAAGGAAACCAAGGAAACCCAAGTTTAAACAAGGCACCAAGCACAGCCATAGAGACCAGGCCAGCGGCTGCCACAGCCTCTCCTTTCACTCGCCCACAGGTAAAATGAGAACAAATGCTCTGGAAGGCAGGTTCATACCCTTTGGAATTTATCCGAAGGGAATAATCCAAAGTACAGAAAGATCCACGGGCATAAAGGTGTTCATTATATAAAAAGCTAAAGCAAATTAAAAGCCGGGCAATAAGGGATTGGTTAAGTAAACCCAGCCCCATCTAACAGCTGGGATATAAAATATCATATAACAATTAAAAAAAAGGCCCATAAAACTTATGGGAAATATATATATATGCTTTCACTGTAGGTTGAAAAAAAGTCAGGGTTGCAGCTCATTTGAACAGGGTGGATTAAACACACTTTGACCTCCTCTTATAGTGACATTTCATGGAACTGGCAGTAAAATGGAGATGGATAGAATTCCAAGCCCCCAGTAGCCAGTGACATCAGGAGATAAGAGATTTCGACAGCTACCTGGGCTGGGGACTGACAGCAGGGGGCTGGGTGGCTGGTAGTGACTCAGCAGAGCAAGCTACAGACCAGGCATTTGCATCGGGAGACCAACAAGAAGCGAATTGATTTTTTTTTTTTTTGACAGATTGATTTGTTTTAAAGAATTCCTGAGTAGCTCCACACTTGAAAGCTCCAAGTCTGCAAAAATCCATGGTGCTATGCAGAGTTGAAGGCACTGAGGTTTGTTAAAAGTCTGCATTTGCAGGAGCTATCCTCAGAGGGCTCCCTCCCGGCCTCTGCAGCACCTATACAGTGTCCAGCAGCAAACAGAGCCAAGGAAATAGAAGGCAAGATGAACGTGACCACAAAACACAGACAGAAATAGCATTTCCAACACAGAATCCTGTGCTGTCTGATCAAGGGCGGTGGCAGAATGCATTTCGGACACACTGACTTTCTTTCTGTGCACCTTTTCTTAGGAAGTTACTACAGGACATGCTTCAACCAAATAAGACGGTAAACTGAGAAATAAAAATCTGCTGTCCCCTGGGTGTAGAGCATCCAGAGAGACTCAATAGAAAGACAGACAGGTACAAATGCAATGATCCATTATGTTACATTGAACTTTTAGAAAGCAGTTGGTATTGATAAACATTTGGGAGTTTTCTTGGAGCCTAGAGAACTGAGAAAATTTTTTTAAAAAATGTTACTAACATAAGAAAAACATAATGATGAGCCAGCCAACCTGGTGTGACGTTGCACTCCTGTAATCCCAGCACTCAGGAGGCTGACACAGGAGGATTGTTGCAAATTTGAGACCAGCAAATCTGGGCTACAAAGTGAGCCCAAACCCAACCTGAACTGCATAGTGAGACCCTGTCTTAAAAGCAAACCAACAAACAACAACAGCCAAAAAAAAAAAAAAAAATGATGAGCCAGGCATAGTGGCTCACATCTGTAATCTCAGCACTCAGGAGGCTGAGACAAGAAGGCCATCATGGCCCAGGATTTAGCTCAGTGGCATAAGTGCCTGCCTGGCAAGTACAAGGTTGTGATCCCCAGAACAAAAAAAAAAGGGTTGTCACAAGTTCAAGGGTAGTTTGAAGTACATAGCAAGACCCTGTCTCAAAAAACAAAACAAAAAAACCAAAGTGATGTCTAGAAAAGGGAGAGGGGAACAGTATTTCCATAGTCTTATTCATGTAAATACTGGTCCAAACAGTGATATAACACAGTCAGTTGATGTGAAGACTCTATAAAGGAGCTAAATCATTGGGGGACAGCAAGGGATTTAGAGGCGCAGGAAAATAACAAAGGCAGTGGTTTAGGGACTAGACTGTTTCCTCTGGGGAGTGACAGGAGGACTGAAGAGCCATGGGGCAGGAGGTGGCTGGCTGCTTATGCATGAAACCTTTTAGAGTTATTCGATTTCTTAGAACTATGTGCACATGCTAATTTGGAAAAAGTAAAAGGTAATTTTTCAAAATTGCTTCTCCGATCTGATCAAAGCTGTCGGCACCATGCATGGTTCCAGGAGCCACCCTGACGCACTTCCAAATGGAGCCCCGGGGCAGCTGCTTGGTACAAAGATCCAGACTTGCTGCCTTGATGCTGCAGGACAGGGTCCAAAGCTGTGGCTCCCTGTTCTTCCCTCCGTTTGGTTTTCCCACCCCAGCCCTAGAGTCCTGGCAGCCATCTTTATACCCATGACCCTGCCCACTGGGTCACAGCTGATTGGAGCAGAGGTGGTCACCTGACCCAAGCTCAGCCAATCCAGTTGTCTCTTGGGGAATCTTGTAACCGAGATGGAGACAGCCAGACAGCTGGACCACTTCCTTGAGTGGTGGAAATGTAAATGTAGGAGCTGTGGGCTGGAAGATTTCCAGTGCCTTGGGTGTGCAGGTCAGTCAGTCAGCCTGGAGGAAAAGAGAGAGGCTCAGGCAGGCTGTGGGAGAAGCAGACTCAAGAGCCCATGGAGTTGATGTCAAGTAGAAAGACAGGCCAGAGGAGAAGCTGGGTGCTACTTCCCCCTTGGGCTTTGCAGTCTCAAGCTCCTGTTTCCTTCTGAGAAGCCTCCTTTTCCGACGATGTCAGCTTGAGTCAGTTTCTGTCACCTACAAACAGAAGGATTTTATGTGACAACTGACCTAGCCTATCTGCATGCGACTCAGATGCCAGCACCTGCTCCCCTCTCCTCCACTCCCAGAGCTCCTTTCTGTGTGTAGGAAACACAGGAGGGTGGTGTCTTGCTTGGAAGGGTGGAGGGACTTCAAGGTTCTTTCGACTGGGACCTTCCCTATTTTAGCAAGAGGACAAACCTAAGGCCGATAGACTGTCTCCTGGGATGTCTGTTTTGTTTTGGCTTTGGTTTGGTTTCAAGATGATTTCCTACTATGTATGACAGACTGTGCTCTAGCTCCCTGAGATCCTCCTGCCTCAGCCTCCACAGTGCTGGGATTACAGATGTGCATCACCCCACCTGGCTCTCTTTGGGACTCTGAAACTTGAGTAGAGGCAAGGAAGAAGGTAGAGTTGGGGGTCCATTCAGCCCCCCAGGAGTGCTAATGCCACTTACTTCCAGTTGGGCACAGCCTTGGGGCTGGGAGGAGGGGCTAGAGCAGTCCAGCAGATGTGAACATAGACCCCACAGCTCAGGGACTCCCAAGGCCTCTGGGCCATACGTAGTCCGTGGGCACTGTGCTTGTCAGCGGCAATGGCGTGGGCAGCTGGGCAGGGCTGGCAGGCAGCAGAGGCTTTGGGAACGTGGCCACCTCTGAGACCCTCCGTCACACCCTGCACCCCTTCTCAGACACTTTGTCCACTTCTGTGTCCTCCTGTGTTTATGCATGTACCAGTGCAAGCGCGGGCACAGAGCACAGAAGTGGGTCTTGAGTTACTGTTTTCCTATGTGGATGTTACTTGCCTTTCTCCGCATCTCAGTTCTCTCTTTCAGCATCTTCACCCCCAGTCAGCCAGTGCACTGGTGATTCATTCTTTTTAATGGCTATATAATAGTCTGTGGTTTATGTGCTCACTGCTGCTCAGCAGTTCTCCTGCTAATGGGCATGTGCCTTATTCCCTCTGTGTGTGTGTGTGTGTGTGTGTGTGTGTTTAAATGCATGCATGGATGCACAAACACCACTCAAATAATATCGCAATAAACTTCTTTGTACTTACATTTTCGCCTAATGGATCTTTTATTTCCATGGGCTACATTCCCAGGAATGAAATTTCTGGGCTGATGGGTGTACATATTTTTTTTTTCATTTTAATAGATATTGCCAGACTGCTTCCCACAAATGTTATATCACTTTGCATTTCCCCCAAAACATAAGAAAGTGTGCTTTCCCCGCATCCTCCAAGACTGGAAATATCTCAAAATATTCACAGTCGTAGCATTTCGCTATCGGCGTGATGGATGCTTTCTCTTTTTTTCCTTCCCATTTTATTTTCCAATGTTTTCGCCTCTGAAAACAGGAGAGCTGCAGGGTGTCTATTCTAGCTGCCTCTTCCCTGACCCAGGCAGACCGTCAGGCCCTGCGCCCCTTGTTCCCCCAGCAGGGGGACCAGCTGTCCCTAGCTCCTGTGTGCCTGTGTCCACTCTGCCCAACAAGTGAGGGACCCCCAGAGGCCTCAGCAGAAGTCTCAAAGGTGACCCACCAGGGTGGCCTGCACGGCCTGCTGGGAAAACCTTTAGACCCGGAAGCAGCCCAAGGCGGGGTCAAAGCAGGGGCTCTGCCAGGTCCCTGGGCTTCTGAGCGCCTCTGCTTCATGACCCAGGCAGTGGGTGACAAGACGCCAACAACCCAGGGACATTAAAAGCGCAGTGCTGGGTATTTGTGAGCACTTAGCAGCCACGGTCTGCCTCGGAATGTCCCCAAGGGGTCACCGGCGCCCTGGCGCCTTTCTGGGCACACTTTGGGGAATCAGTGAGGGCGTCATGCAGGCCACCAGTCTGGGGTTGCTGAGCCTGCATCTGTGCTTCGCTCTGTGCCGCCTCTGCCCGGTCTCAGGGACACCAAGGCTGTGTCTGGTTTTCTTTTCTGCTGCCCTAGTGGCTTCATGGTTGCCTGAGATGGGCTTGTGCTTGCTTAATGCTCTGAGTCTCCATCTTTTAAAATGTTTTTCAAATAAATAAATAATAATTTTTTTCTTCTTTTGGAGGTACCAGGGATAGAACCCAGGCATTCTAGTGCTCAGCTCCAGCCCCAGCGCTTTTTTAAAAAATTTATTTATTTACTTTTATTGCAAGACAAGATCTTGCTCAATTGCCCAGGAAAGATTTGAACTTGCAATCCTGTTGCCTCGGCCTCCCAGAGTTCTGGGATTACAGTCGTGCCCCACCCTGCCCGCCTGTGTCCCCATCTTGAAATTCTGGAACCGCTGAGCCCATGTTTTTTCAGCTGCTCCTGACTGGCCCGGTCCCTGCCTTGAACTGGGTCCCTCATAAATGTGTCTCCCTCCTGCCTCCTAAGTGCTCACAGTCCTGTCGGGGGGAGCACCGCAGACCTGCCAGGATGCACAGAGACCCCACGGAGGGCGTGGTGGGGCCACCCCCAGCCTCGGGTGGGTGAAAGGGGTGGTGGCACAGGAGAGGATACACTAGCGAGCCATCCTGGTTTGTAGCTGCCGAGGGTGTGTGAGTACCCCCTTCCCAGAGTTATCTACCACACTGTTCTTCCACTGGCCTCCCTGAGGTTCACACCTAGAGATGCGGATGTGGCCCTCTGTGTCCCAGACGAAGGTTTCCCTTGGTGGCAAGGGTCCAGCCTCTTCCACAGTCAAGGGTCTGAGGAGCTGCCCTTCCCCATCAGCCACTCTGACATCCTTCCTTCCTAGGACGGCCTCTCTAGGACACCCGGGACAAGGGCGCCAGGCAGTCGGTGTGGGGTCATGGCACAGAACAACCAGTGCCAACCCACCTGAGCCCTGCAGAAATCGGTGGGTTCCCCAGATGACTGTTGGCATCCAGGGCCTCCTGGGAATTGCACGTGGCCTAAACCTGGACCTCACAGTGGGCTCAGCTGAATTCCAAGGGCCCAGCGGGGCAGCATGGGTGAATTCCAGTCTGTGTACCAGACCCAGTCTTCCACACTAGGAGCTTCGGTGGTGCTTCAAAACAATAAAGGGACTCTTGGGGATGAATACCTTGAACTCATTTAGCCTGACCTCCTTGCTAAGAAATTAAAATTCAACCGTCAACCTGGACATGGTGGCCTGGGTCTGTAATCCCAGCACTTGGGAGTTGAGGCAGGAGGATCGCCAGAAGATGGAGGCCAGGCTGAGCTACACGTGAGTTCAAGGCCAGCCTGGACCCCATAGGGAGACCCTGTCCCAAAACATCAAATTAACTCAATTGCACCTTGAGTCCCTCCAATCCCCACTCCCCACCACCAACACTATCACTTCCCTGCTCTCCCCTGATCCCTGCCTAGGCAAAAACTTCTATTTTCTCAGGCCCATTTTTTGTAGGATTTTCCCCAGCAGGTAGTAAGGGAATCGATGAGTCTTGGAACCATAGGACGCTGCTCTCCTTCACCACTCCCTTCCCTCCCGTCCATTGCTCCCAGCAGCCCCCTTGTTCACCCTCTTGGAGTCCTACCCAGCCCCCTCCCCGCAGATGCAGTGATATCATGGCCTCCCATCTCTCACAGCGGAGCAGTGGGCTGGGATTGCTGGCGGCTGCTCATGAGCACTCCAACTTACTGTCTGTGCTGAGCATGTGTCAAAAGAATCTTCCCCAGTGATCTGGAGGAGCTTGGTGACAGCAAGACATTGACCACAGAGCCATCAAGAACAGAGCTCGTTTGTCTGCTGTCAGGCAGTGAGGCTGGTTTCTGTCAGGTTGTGTTCCTTGGGACAGTTGGGGGGAAGGTGCTACCTAAGAAGCAATCCCTGTGCTTGGGGAGTCTGACTTTTCCTCTTCTCCCTGCTCCTCCTCCTTCTCCTCTTCTTCCTCCTTCTCTTTCTCACTTCTTCCTCCTCCTCCTCTTCTTTCTCTTTCTTTCCTTTTGAAGGCAAAGAGCTGTTCTTCTCCATGCTAAGCCTCAGGTGGCTTCAGGTGGCCTCAGTAACACAAGGTCTCAAGGCCTCTGAACCACGGCAGCCGTCAGAAGGAACAGGCTGCACTGGAGTGGGACTCAGCCCTGCCACAGGATGGCCTTGGGCAGGGCCCATACGAGCTTCCATTTTCTCTTCTGGAGAAGACATAACGGGGTGAAATGGTCCCCAAGGTTCTTGACCCAGCAAGTGACCCATCGATACCGTACCTTGCTCGCTTGTGGTCACACATCCTGTACGTGGTAGAGCTGGTTTCCTGGATCGAGCCTGTCGCCCTCGGGATGGACAGGCAGACTCGGTAGCACAAGTCCTCCCTTTACCCCTACCTAACAGTTTGGTTCACACCAGAAGCAGCTCACCCTACCCACCTGGGTTTCTGCTGAGAAAGTTGAGCTCAGAGAGGGAAGTGCGAGGCACCTGTCCCCTGTTCCCTGCCCCCTGACAGAGTGCCCCACGCATGGGCTCAGCAGGACCAGGGAGAAGTACACCAGGGTCTCTGGCTGCCTCCGAGGATAGGTGTGTAGGGAAGCAGACATTGGCAAGTCCTGGGAACACATGAGACAGCATCGCCATCCACACTGCTGCCAAGGGGCCGTGGGAAGTTGTCACCTGGATCCTCCAGGTCCTCCAAGGCTGGCATGCTGAGTGGCCATGACAGGATGAGGAGTATCCACTCTCCGTCCCTGTCCCACACATCTTCCTGTCCCTTCACAGGTCCCAGAGGCCTCAGACTTCACCCCTGGAGGACCGGGCCCCCCATCCCTCACCCTTCCGGACCTCAGAGTGAGCGGTTGGCTCCAGGGCACCTTGTGCCTTCCCAGCGGTTGCAGCTGGGAGGGCTGGCTGGCTGCTGTGGGCCCGAGACCTCTCGACTTCCTCTCTGCCTGGCACCTGCCTGTTCCAGCCATGGTCCGTCCCCGCCCAGGAGCCCACAGCCCTCCCTAGCCACCTCCTTCTGCGGCTGGTAGGAAAACTCCTTTGTGGGGTGGGCCTGCTGTTTTCCTCTCCCTATTGACACAGGGAAGACCTGGTGGCCGCGGAGCCTGCGCTGGCCTCCCACTCTTTGAAGTGCAAACACGGGCCTGTGTGCTCTGGGCCCCTCTGCAGGGCCACTCCTGGAGAAAGAGCAGGCTTGGAAATACTTCACTCTGTGTTTACACAGAGTAAAGCCAAAGGAGCAGCGGTACATGCCCAGCTCTGGGTGGGGGGGCAATGAGTCCGGCTCCAGAAATAACCACACGTGCAACCCCCTCCAGTCCTTCCCAAGGCCCCCCCTCCCCTCGGGCTAGGCAGAGGAGGGCAGGTGCTCGTCTGAGCCCATGGCTCTAAGAAGGAGCTACCTGGAAAGCTGAGGCAGGAGGATCCTGAGTTTCAACCCAACCTGGGCCATTTAGCAAGACCCTGTTCAAAATTAAAAAATGAAACAAAAAGGTCAAGGATGTAGTGCAGGTTAAAGGCACTGGGTCTGATCCCCAGGTCAGGCGGGGTGGCTCCAAGAGGAGCCCCAACTACAGAGCCCAGGGGCTGGACTGGACCAGCTCTCCCCACACCCTGTTTCTGCTAAGCCTCTCGAAGAAGGCAGGACACCGGTGGAGAGTGGACAGGGCCCTTGTCCAGGCTGGGACCCTGGGGGTGGCTCCTTGGAGACAGGGCCTGGTGGCATCAGCTGGCCCTGAGAGCCTGCTCTGGGACCCCTTACGTGCACAGGCTGCCGGGAAGGGTTCTGGAAGGAGGGGTGGGACTTCAGAGAGGGTGGCACAAAAGCATCATGGGGAATCGGGAGCTCCGAGGCTGGGACCATCAGGATGGGACAGCGCAGAAGCTGCTGCAGGGAGGCCTCCGCCCCCCAGTGGATGGAGCACTCACTGAAGGCGGGATCTTTGCTTTTACCAGTGTCTCCGTGGCTATGAATGCCCCTGGTCGAGCACCGCCCCTGGCTGGAGACGCACGGAGGGTCTCGCTGCTTCCTGCGGCAGCTTGGGGAGTCCTCTCCTGAATGTCTCCTGCACTGAGGGTTAGGGTTAGTGCCTCGATGTCCCACATGGACTCTAAATGTTCCTTCTCGTGGTCATTTTGACTTTGGGGGAAAAAAACCAGAAGCCACGTGGTGCCAGGCGCACATGAACAAGGCAGCCAAGAATGTTCCCTTATGGGTTTTTTTTTTTGATAGAAATCACTGCGTTTGATTTGTAAGGGGTGATCAAAAATAGGGTGGCTACTTATTTAAATTTTTAAAAATTATTACGGTAATGAACAGGCTGCCTTGTTTCCCTCAAAGTACTTAAAATACTCCCCCTAAAACACACTCACTCTAGTATTCTTGGTAACCTGTGCTGCTTTTACCGTAATAAGTACCCGCTGATTCCGTTCCTGTGCGGAGTTGGCTCAGCCACGGGACACATCTGCACTCCTGGTCTCCCTCCCTCCCTTTCTCTGCCCTCCTTTCCCTTCCTTCCATCTCTTTTCCCTTCCCCTCTGAGAAAGCTCTGTCTCCCCAGCATCTGTCTTTTCTTTTGCTTTCTATTTATGAGTTGGGTTTTGTTTTCCTTCTTACTTTTGGTGGGGGATTCTCAGAAGAGGAACCATGGGATATTTGAGCTTATGTGTCCACATTTATTTCACTTGACATTATGGTCTCAAGTTGCACCCATTTTCCCACAAAAGACTCAAGTTCATCCTTCTTGATGGCAGTGTAATATTCCATGGTGTGTTCATAACCACACTTGCTTTAGCCATTCATCTTTTGATGGACTTACAGGCTGCTTCATGATGTAGGATTATGAAGTGTGCTGCTGTAACCACGGGTGTGCCCGCATCACTGTTGTGGGGTATCTTTAGTTGTTTTGGGAAGATCCCTAAGAGCTGGACCCAGTGGAGTTTCTGTTTCTGGTTTTGTGAGGAATCTTCACCCTGATTTCCAGCGTGGTCACACCTGTTCACAGTTGCACTTTCTCAGAGCCAGTTTGCTCTTGGTTTGCGCTGAGTCGCGTTAAGCGCAGGGCTACGAATGAGGTGATGCATTCAGAAGCAGGTACCTGGGCAAGAGCGACTGAACAGCCTGAGTAAGGGGTGGAGGGGCCGATTTGCAGCAGACGGGGGGACAAGACAGAGCCGGCACCCTGATCCTGCTGCCACCCTGAGACTCAGTGTCCTCATCTGAAACCAAGCCTGTGCCATCAGGTAATGGGAGAAGCCGCAGGGGACAGGGCAGATGGGTCACCTGGGTCACCAGGCTGTGCTGGCTGCTGCTTTTGGTGATGGGAGAAATGCAAGCGATTCTCCAGCTTGTCAGTACATTGAACCCCTCCCCCGGGGCTCAGACCCAGCTCTGACTTCCAGAGACTGAACCAAACGGCTGGAGGTTGCAGGTTGGCATGGACATCGGGACTGTTTTAAACATCTTTTTTAAGTTTTTCCGGTACCAGGAATCAAACTCACGACCTCACGCTTTCCAGGCAGGCACCATGCCGCTGAGCTATATCCCCGGCACGCTTCTGACAAGCAGCTAAGGCAGAGAACCACGGCCCTAGAAGCGACTGTAAACCCTCCAGCCCAAGGAAAGGGGAGCTCCCCTAGGAGGGGCCGGGAAGGGGCCAAAGCTCTGCGTAGAGGCCCGGGCTGTGTGTGCAGAACCTTCTGCTGACACGGTTAATTTCTCTGAAGCTTTGGCTCCTAAGGGAATAAAGTTCAATTATCTGGAAAACTCACTTATGTGGAACTCCTCCTCCCTGACCGTGCGGGGCAAAATGAGCTGTTACGATTCTGTAGATTCTCAAATTGGAGTCTGGGATTCTTCACCCAGAAAAAAAAAAAATGATCCAGCGGCATGTGTTCCAATGTCCTCTCCCTGTCCCGGCTCCCGGGTCGCTGAGGAGAGTCCCTCTCAGGAAAGAGCTCCCTGGTACTGAGGGGAGATTTCCGCTTTGAGACCCAGCCAACCAAAGTGAGATCCACACCTATGCTGGACTCTGAGGGCTCTGTGGGTCCATCGATCCAGACTGGCTTTGAACTCACTGTGTAGCCCAACTGGCTCAGATTCTTGGTGATCCTCCTGCCTCAGCCTCCTGAGTGCTGGGATTACAGGGAAGCCCCAAAGTGCCTGTCTCTGCCCCAGTTTTTAGGGGAAGTACTGATAAGCTGGTGGTCAAGCTGTACTTACAGCCAGGTCATCAATCTCAGGAGCTTGCCTGGGGAGCAGGCAGGGTCACCTTGCTCCTCACTTGAGCCCATGGACCCGTCTTCCCGGGGAGCAGTACAGAGCCAAATTTGGCAAAGCCACAGAGCTGACCAGGGCTCTGGACAACCTTGCAAAATCACCACTGTGACCCACACTAATGGTCTCCATGGGTAGGCAAGGGGGCACTTGATCACCACAGTTTGCTGCTAGGTCAGAACCCAGGACCTCACGCATGCAACACAAACATTCTACCAGTGAGCTAAGCCCCGGCCCCAGAAGTGGCCCCGCCAAAAGTGAAACTGTCTCCGTGTTTCCTCCCAAGCTAGCACACAACCCTGCATCTTTTTCCCTCACCAAGATGTGAGACATCAGTGGCCTCAAACAGGGCCATGGGGAGATGTCACCATCAGTGCCAGTGAGGTGCCCTTGCTATGCAGGTGGCGAAGGGATTCTAATCAGGACCAGCCCCCGATGCTAAAGAGAATTCCCTGGGTTCAAGGCCAGGCTGTACCAGGCCATGCCAGGCTGGACGTGGGCTCTGGCTGTTACAGACCTCAGGGCAGTGTGCTGAGCTGTGCTGCGCTGTGCTGAGCTGTGCTGAGCGTGGCTGGGCTTTTCCAGCTCATTTCTTTCCTGTTCCTTCTCGAACCTCCCTGCAGGCAGGGTTGGGGCTGGGATGGAGGCGGGAAGGCGGGAAGACAGAAAGGCGCAGCTTCTGAAAGATGCAAGTCTTGGTGCTTTTCCCCTTGCGGTAGCTTTTTACATTATTAACCAGAATACACACCTGGGCTGATCCTGCAGGCTGATAAAACACGGAGTGAACTCAGCTCGCCACCGCGGGATCCGGATTGCAGAAACGCCCTGGGTCCCTGCAGCATCTTCTCCAGGGTTGGCTTTCAGATCATGAAATATTTAATAGAGGGAGAGACTGAGACCCACGTAGTCCGAACCGCCACAAACGAAGTATCAAGCAGAGATGAAGACACAAGAAGTCTGGAAACAGGAAGGATCCTCTGAAGGTCCTAGTTCTCTTGGTGGTTTGTTTTATTTCGTTTTGGTCTCGCTATGTAGTGTAGCCCAGGCTGGCCCGGAGTTCTTGGTGCTCCTGCCTCAGCCTCCTGAGCGCTGGGATTACTGAGGTGCACAGCCATGGCTGGTTCAGCTGAGTTTTTTTTTTTTTAAAAAAAAACACTGCACCAGGGAAGTAGCTCAGTGGTACAGCACTTGCCTGGCAAGCTTGAGGCCGTGAGTTTGATCCTCGGTTCCAAATAAATAAATACATACCTAACAACTGCCTGGAAGGGAACTGGGTGACTAAAGCTCATGCATAAATGCAGGCCACCTGGTGACACTGGCACACAGCTAGGGATCACCCTGCCTTGCCGGTGAGGAACCAAAAATCCTCAGAGAGTACTCAAGCATCCCAGGGTCACAGGATTCCCAAGGGGCCACACAGGCAGGGCCAGGATGAGGTTCTGGGACCAGGGACCCTCCAGGAGGGAAATGCCCTCAGTCCTCACCTCTGCAGGCACCGGAGTTAAACTCAGGCCCCATCCGCTCATCTTGCTGGCAGAGGCCCTGGCTCCTCTTGCTACTGGAGCTGTTAGGGTTTATACCTCGCTGTCCCCTGAAAGCCTCATGCAGTCATAGGCAGCCCTGTGACTTCTCAGCTCCTCCCTTCTCTCTGCGCTTCCTGTCTGCCCTGTCCTCCACCAGGCACCCCTGGACTATGGAATGAAACCTCTACCAATGGTGAGCCTGGATAAACGTCTCCTCTCTTCCGTGGCAACAGTCTGACATAGTGTCCCAGCGACCAGGGAAGTCATGGTGGTGGGATCCGGGGCAGAGCTGTGGAGCACATGCTCATCGAGTATTTCCGTGTTCTGAGTTCTGTAACCCACATAACCCATGCCATGTGGCCACCCACAGTCACCCAGGGAAGTAGAAACCACTGTGAGCACCACTGTCCTGTTGAGAGTAGAAGCCGGACATGGTGGCACACACCTGTAATCCCAGCCCTCAGGAGGCTGAGGCAGGAGGATTGCTGGAGGTCAAGGCCAATCTGGATTACATAGTGAATTCAAAACCAGCATGAACTACATAGCAAGACTCTGTCTGAAAAACAAAACAAACAAACAAAAGAGAACACAGACCCAAGGTGAGTGGCCTGTCCGAGACAGCTGTATGGAACACTCTGCGTCCAGCCTGTGAAGCCAGAAAGTTTATTTCCAGGGTCTCAAGTGAGCCCCTGGGTGCACAGCTAGGTGTTCCCCTGGCTGCAGGTCTCTTGGGGCTCCCAGACCCTGTGGTAGAGAGGACAGTGACACTTTGGGGCTGCCCTCCCTAACTGGCTCAAGAAGAACCGTGCCCCTGTGCCTCGGGAGACCCAAGTTAACTAGAAGCTGACCGCTCCTTCAAGGAAATGAAGCAGAGACCTGATAGGGGGACAGGCCCTGAGCCCGAGTCATTTGGGCACTTAATTGCTTATTGTTTAATTGCTGTATTGGGGAGTACAAAGTGATCTACTGCAAAGTTATTAGCAAATTCCAGTTTTAAGGAAATAATTACTGAATTCTCCCTCCCTGGGCTGAGTAATTCCTTCCAAGACGCTCAACGACATTAAGCCTGTGCATTAGGGCCACCAGCAGCTCTATAATATGCAAATAAAGTAACTCTGTAATTACCAATAAAATGCTTACTGAAGTGACAAATTTTTACTCAGCAGCGAGTTGGGGGGAAAAATGGCATCATTTGTTTTTTAAGGGTCCTTTAACCTTGTTAGCTGGCATCCATTGCCGTGCTGTTTTATGATCATTTAAAAAGACAAGGGAGCCAGCCGGTCTCCCCAGATGGGGTGTGGGCTCTCCCAGGGGCTCTGTCTTCCAAGCAGCGGGCACAGATGGGCCACTCGAGGTACATGCACCCAGCCTGCCCTGAAATCGCTGCATGCACTGGGAACTGGGCTTCAGCTCAGGTCAGGGCTGATCTTTCCAGCGTTCAGAGGACACTGACTGCTCAGCTAGAAGAATGATGCTGCTGAACCCCCAGTTTGAGTCTGTGATTCCAGGGCTTTAGACCCTCCTTGTGCTCTGGAGTTCACAGCACAAAATCAGCTGTAGGATGGGGCCTTGGTCAGCACAGGCTAATTGACGCAGCAGTAACAAGCAAGTTCAAAACCTCAGTGACTTCAAACAATCAGAGTTACGTCTTGCTTGTCTTACATATCGTATCGTGGTCAGGAGGCATTTCCGCTCATTGTATTCTCTCAGCAAAAGGCCACACTGCTGGCCTGTCCTGCTGGAGGGACGTGAAACCTTCTTACCCCGGAACAGTGCTACTTCCTCTCCAACTCCACACTTAGCCTCCTCCAGCCACACACGAGGTCAGGAAGTGAAATTCTACTCCAGACCCAGGAGGAAGAGAAACAGAGATGTGGTGTTATGGTTTGAGTCTGGATGTCCCCCAAAGCCTCATGCAATCATGAGGGCAGGCTCCTGGAGTTTGTGATTGACTCATGGTCCAGTAATGGGATTAAAGGTATGAGTGCTACCCTAGCATGGGTAGCCTGCATGCAGTGTAAAGGAATGAAATAGATTTGTGTGTGTGTGTGTGTGTGTCTCTATTCTTGGTGCTTGTGCCATCTTCTGTTGCCGTGAATGGTTGTTCTGCTGCCATGTGCCACCAATTACGGATTGAAACCTCCACAAACTGTGAGCTACATCACTTTTCCCCTTTAACTTTGGGTGTCAGATATTTGTCCCAGCAATAAGAAAAGTAACCAAGACATGCTGGATCACTGCACTAATGGCTACCACAAATGTGGCTGTTTAAATTCTGGCTCACTCCTATAATTTTAGCATTTGGGAGGCTGAGGCAGGAGGCTCACTGTGAATTTGAGGTCAGCCAGAGCTCCATCGTGAGTTCAAATCCACCCTACATTGTGAGACTCTCTCTCTCTCTCAAAAAATAAAGATAAAAATAAATAAATAAAATTGTATAAGCATGATGTCTTTCACAGAAATGCTGAGAGAGGAGAGGGTAAGTGCACACGTGGGGAGGCCCACCCAGCACAGTACCAGGGGGAGGTAAGGATGGAACAGTAGGGGCTCAGGGCCCCCTTCCTAGAAGAGCATTAGCGTGGGCCTCTGTAGTCAAACAGCAGATCTCTCTCTCTCTCTCTCTCTCTCTCTCTCTTTCTCTCTGTCTTTCTTTCTGAACCCCTACAAACCAGCGTGACCACAGAGAAAACCTCCCAGGAAAGGGTGACAAGGCCCATAGGAGGAGGGAGGCCGGTGGAGAGCTGTCCTAGGCCAGCGATGGCTTTGGGGCAGTCGAGGGGTGGCCCTGAGGGACAGTACAGGGGCCTTCACACCGACCACTTACCGTGCAGGAAGACCCCCAAGTGCCCGTGTCTCCCCCTTGGCTGGGAAGCTGACCCTGGACATAAGGCTGGAGTCAGACCACCAGAAATCTTCATCTCCTCCTTGGGGTCCCCACTGAGAACCTGGGCCTCTCCCACACCTCGAGAAAACCTCTGCGCCCCTGCCGACCTCCTCTCTCCCCTCCCGCGCAGAGGCTCAGTTTCTGGGTGACAGCGTCTGTCCCCAGGATGAGCCTTTTCCCTTCCATTCGCATTGGTGACCACTGAAGTCCCAGCAGGCTGTGCGGCCTGGCCAGCCACATCCGCTCCACTCAGCCGATTGTCTGTGGCTAATGCCTCACTTTTGAACTCTGGCCCTTGTAGGGGAAATGGTTTCAATGGGAGTAACTCCCAGCTCTCCCCGGCCTTGCCATCTGGGCGTCTGGAACCCAGATTCCAGGATATGTGGCTTGTCTGAAGGAAACAAATTCAATTGGTGATTATGTCTCATTTCACTTTGTGCCTAAGGAGTGGTCTTGTCCTCTGGTCAGTGCCTTTTAAATTTTTTTTTTTTTTATTCCACAAATGCTTATTGATCTCACGCTGTGCCTGAGACACTGGGAGGAGGGTGGGGTGAGAAGGTGGGGAGAGTGGGCGCTTTTCAAAAATGAGTCAGCTAAGCATAGTGGCACATGCCTGTAATCCCAGCACCCTGGAAAGCTGAGGCAGGAGAATCCCAGCACAGCCTGGGAAATTTAGAGATTAGTGAGAACCTATCTCAAACAAAATTTTAACAAAAGAAAGGAAAGGACTGAAAACGTAACTCAGCTGAAAACCCTGGGTTCAATCCCTGTACCAAAATGAAAAGAGGCAGGCATGGAGGCTCACGCCTGTAATCCCAGCACTAATGAGGCTGAGGCAGGAGGATTGCCATGAGTTCAAGGCCAGCCTGAACTACGCAGCGGGACAGTCTCAAAAAACCTAAATAAATAAATAAAACAAAAATAATAATAACATAATTAAAAATTAAAAATAAATGTTAAAAAGGACCCTTTCCTAGCAGCTCACAGATAGAACCCTGTGTTGATGAGAAATGGATCTTATCATCACTGGCAGAGACGCTCAGGGGACCCTGAACACATACCGCCAGGTCCCCTTTGGCCAACTATGCAGAGTGGACACCAGTCACTCTCCGGGCGGGGCTCCAGGCCTGGGGTGGAGGCTGTGGAGGGACACCGGAAGCAAGGGATCCCTGAGATTTCATTCACTGGGTCCTCTGCAACTCTGGGGGCACCATCATTACCCCCACTTTACAGGGGCTTCGAAGGCTTCATCATCTGAGCTCACGCATTGCTTAAGCCCGTGCGCAGCAGCCTCTGTCGCCCCTTCTTGTCCAGCGGCGCCCCTCCCCCAGCTAAGGAGGGGCTGGGAGCCTGGTCCTCCAGGACAGAGTCTGGGATCTGGTCCTCACTGCCCGGTGGGGAGTCCCTGGCCTCCCTAGGCTTGCCCCAGCTCAGGGACACTCCTCACCATTTCCAGGGGCAGGAGACAGCACTAACTGACAGTATGCGGAGGACTTTGGAGATGAAAAGCAGCCTTTGACTGGCGCCCATCGTCCCTCCACCAGGCAGGTGGTGGAATGCCTGGCTCCACAGGAGCCTCACATTGCTGGCTGGTGGCACTGAGGTTCCACAGGAAGAAGGTTCTGGAGGACCGAGAGCTGGGCACCCTACCACCAGATCCTCAGAGAGGTGACAGAGGAGAAAAGGCTCCGTTTCTAACCACTGCCTCCATTCCAGCTTGGAAGGCTCCACTTTCCTGGGGCTCCTGTTACCTTAAGAACCGAATTCTAAGTCTGGCTTGCTGGCAGATAGTGGAACCCTCAGCTCTCAGGAGGATGAGGCAGGAGGACTGCCATGAGTTTGAGGCCAGCCTGGGTTGCACAGGGTTCAATGCCAACCTGGACTACATAGTAAGCACTGGCTCAAAAAGCAAGCAAGCAAGCAAAGGAACAAAAAGTTAGATAGATAGATAGATAGATAGATAGATAGATAGATAGATCCTTGAAAGAGCTGTAGCTTTTCCTCTACTGAAAGAGGCAGGTGCTGGGGGCCTTGAGTGACCTCCTGGGGTGCTTCTGGATCCTTCTGCGGTGGAGGGAAGCAGGGAGGGAGGTTGGTCAGCGCACAGCCACTCCAGGTCAGGCCTGGGAGGCCCAGTGGTGGACAGGAAGGAGGAGGGGAGTGGGCACTGCAAGAGCAGGACAGCTGTCGGCCTGAACCTGAGGACAGGTCATCTCCCCACCCTCTGCCGCCTCTTACCCTGGCCCTACCTGGGTTCCTGAGCCATGCCAGTCCCCTTCAGCCCAAGCCCAGGGCCACCTGGGGAGGGGGTGGTAGTGATCTGTGCTACAGAATACAGAGCATGGGGAGATGGGCCAGTGGTGCCTCCCATAGCAAACCTCAGCACTGATCCAAACCACAGAGGGGCTGCAGTACCTTGCAGGACCTTTACCCGTGGCCCACCAACAGCCCTAGGGTGCTGGGCCCAGGGAATTAGCTCGCAGCTGGGGCAGCTCAGGGAGGGAATTCCCGGAGTCATCTGGCTGAGACAGGAGGATCGCCCAGACTTTGAGGCCAGCATAGGCTACACAGTGAGTTCAAGGCCAGCCTGGACTCAAAAAAACAAACTACTTTGTTTGCTTTTAGTTTTTGTTTTGAGAGAGTCTTGCTTTGCAGCCCAGGCCAACTTCAAACTCACCACGATCCTCCTGCCTCAGCCTCCCAAGTGCTGCGATTATAAGTGTGCACTGCCACACATAGCTTGAAAGTTTTAATGGACTTTCTTTTTTTAAGAGGGGTTTTAGGGTCCCTAGCAAAGCGGAAAATGTAGACTCCCACACACGCACACCCCAGCCCCCCATGTGTACAACCCCCCATCATCTCTGCCCAGAGGGTCCACGTGTTCCAATCTGTCATCTACACAGACACGTGCTTATCACCCCCAGTGCCTGGCTTACATTGACGTCACGCATTCTCTGAATAGTTGCAGTAGTGCGTATCCCGGGGGGCCTGACAACTATCTAACCCTATCCTGGTACTCGGCATAGGGCACCGTGCGATACGCTGGATACGGAGTAGTTTCACTGCCCTGAGATGCCAGGCTGCCTGCATTTGTCCCTGTTCCCTTCAGCCCCAGCAACTCCTGGTCTTTTTATTAAGTTCAGTTTTATCTTTCCCAGAATCTCCTAGAGTTGGACCCCTGTAGCCTGTCTGTGTCTTTTCATGGCTTCATAGCTCATTTCTGTGTTTTGTTTTGTTTTGTTTTGTTTTGTTTGAGACAGGGTCTCACTAGTTTGCCTTGCCCAGCCTCAAACTTGTAATCTTCCTGTCTCAACCTGCCAAATAGCTGGGATTGCAGGTATAGGCTACTAAACTCAGCGCGCTTGAGTCTTTTTTATCCCTAAATAATATTCCTTTGTCTAGATGCATGACAGTTTGTTTATCCGTTCACCTCTTGAAGGACATGTTGATTCCTTCCAAGTTTCGGAAATGATGAATAATTAAATATTCAAATAAGAGTCAAACTGCTATAAACATTCATGTGCTGACTCCCATGAGGATGTCTCTTGCACATTTGGGCTATCACCAAGGCGCGACAGAGGGGACAGAGGCATCGCAGAATCCCTTTCCTCCTCCCAACCCCGCAGAAGGACCTGGAAGACTGAGAACACACCGGCCCTTCTGTGTCTCCATAACACACCTAATAGTTCCTCACTAAATATCTGTTGAAATCAAAAGCACAGAGAAGCCTCAGGTTTTCCAGGATGCGACACATTTCCAATCATTTGGAACCAGGGAAACACACTTGGACTGGGATAAGAATGGGGTTTGGGGATGGAGAAGATGAGAGAGAGGAAGGAGGAGAAATAAAAAACAAATAAATAAAAGTACCAGGATGCAGGGAGTCTGTGTGCTGATTCTCCACCTGGATGTATTTATTATGCACTGCAAACATACTAATAAACAAAGGAAGGAAAAAAACTTTAAATTTCTTACCATTTCATTCTTGGCAACAAAAGCCACTTAATAGGAACACAGCACAGTGGAGGTGGAAGATTCCTATGAAGCTGTTTCAGCAATTGGCTTTTGCAAACATCTTTTACCAGATGCTGAGATTCTGGATGCATAGCTGTTGAGGGTTTCAGAGAGGAGCTCAGCTGTGGGCCTCCATGTCCGCCAGAAACAAGCACAAAGCCTGGGCTTCCTTGTGGTGAGACTATTCTAGGAAGCCCCAGCCATGGAGCCCACACCTGTGCCATCTGGGGGAAACTGAGGCAGAGAAGGCAGCTCTGGGGAGATGTCTGAGGTTTCCCAGCTTAGGTTCCACAGAGGAAGAAGAGGATGGGCGCGTCCTTTGCAAGGGAGCTGTCCCTTTGTCCCTCTTATCCTGTGACCCGTTCATCTTAGGGTATTAATTGCCAGTGCCGAGGGACCCTGCGAGTCTTACTGGCCTGGCGGCCTCAGGCTGCCAGGATTCACCTTTTCAGGCTCAGCATAAGCCACCTATACTTAAGGAGAGTGTCTCACATGCCCAGGGGGGCTTTAGAGCACTAGGAGGAGACAGTGCAGGGTCCCTGGCCTCATGAAGCGGCCACTCCCGTGCAGGAGGCAGGCAGCCAGCCCGCGGCATGAGGCGTGGCTCTCTGGGAGATGGCACACAGTTGAGCCAGGAAGGCGCTAGGAGTGGAGGTCAGAGTGGGGCCAACTTCCCCAATAAAGTGGGGAGACTGGGCACTTAGAATGGTGGAAGGAACGAGAGGGCTGGGGCTCTCAGGAAAGAGCCTGGCAGGCGGAAAGGGCAGCCAGAGCAAAGCAGGGCTGTGCTGGCACAGAGGGGGCAGAGGACATGGGGCAGACCATGGAACCTGGCGGTCAGGTAAGGACTTGAGCTTTTCTCAGCCACGGGAGATGAGGTCAGTGACACAATCACCCTGACTTCTCTGTTAAGACTGGATCAAAGGCCATCATCCTGGCACGCCTGGAGGCTGAGGCAGGAGGATCTCAAGTTCCAGCCCAACCTGGGCACTTCAGCGAGACCCTGTCTCAAAGAGGGGCTGGGGAATGGAGTTTAGTGTGAAGGTACTGTACCAAAAAAGAAAAAGAAAAGAAAAAAAGTAGACCAAGAGGCAGAGAGTGGGGTTAGAAACTGAGGCTTGTCAAAGGGTCAAGGGCTGCTGTGGCCACCAAGCAGAGATGAGCCTGCTAGGACCTGCTGGCCACAGTGGAGGGGCAGGGGGGTGAGATTGGCTTGGCCCATGGAGTTGATTGGCTCCCTGAGGACCTGGCATCCACTCTGAGGGTTTAGGTGGAAGCCTGTCCTCGGGCTGTTCTGAGTGGCCAAGGAAAGGGGACAGTCCAGGTCTGCTCCACCATAAGCCCCATAGCACAAGGGTAGCGGCTTCCTGTTGTGCACCCCAAATGCTGACCTCCGCATCACCCCCATACCCGCCTGCATTCCAGTTAAAGAGGAAGTACGAACCGGAAGTGTAACTCCTGCCCAGGCTCCAGGGCCAGCTGGGTGCTGGGCAGGCTTGGGGTGGGGACAGGGAGGCTGGGGTTCCTCTCAACACCCCTGAAATAGCCTGAGCAGCCCACTGCTCGAGGCGGAACCCAGCTCTTCCTGGAAACAGTGCTGGGGTTCATGCAGAAGATCTGGAGTACTGAGCCCTGTACCTGAGAAACCTGCAAGGTCTCTGTGGCGTTGTCTAAAATGGACTTGAGAAGCTAGGAGTGCTGGTTCACTCATATAACCCCACTCAAGGAGGCTGAAGCAGGAGGATCACAGCAAGTTCAAGCTGGAGGCCAGTTTGGGCTACGTTGAGAGACCCTGTCTTTAAAAAACCCAATGAAATAGGTCCTGAAGAAAGGGTGGGATTTGATGGATCACAAATAGAGGAAGAGAAGGGTTTGAGCAAAGAAAGGACTGGGTGTCTGGTACTGCAGCCTTCTGCGGGAGGGTTTGCGGGTGGCAGGATGGGTCTGCTGAGAGGTCACCCAGCTGGGAGGCTGGGACATTGGGGTCTTGGCAGAGGAGAAGGGAGCCTGCCTGCCTGGGGTCCCTGAGCCAGGTCTGGGGCAAATGCAGATGGAGGTGGGCAGCCAGAGGGGGTGAGGGGGAGCCTGGGCCTGGAGGCCAGCTGGCTGCTGGTTGCCTCCCCAGCCCTGGGAGCCTGGAGACCTGTTTGTTTTCTGTGTGAAGGGGGAGCTCTGGCCTTTGTGCAGTTTCTGCTGGGAGGGAACATGGTGTCTACCTGCACTGCTGCCTGGATTTCCAGCTATTGACACAGACGCTGACAATGAAAACAGAGGCCAAGAGAAGCAGCAAGGAGATGGCTGATTAAAATGTCCTTCCAGGGGGCGGCTGGCCCTGCCCGCCTGCAAGGCTGGCCGGAAAACCCGGGCTGGAGCCCCTTCCCCAGCACCAGCCGGCAAGTGGGTCACAGGGGTGCTCTGAAAATGCTGGAGGGCTCTGCTCCCCACCCCAACCCCATCTGGCTCTAGTCCTCCTTACAGCTGGGGTCATTAACAAGACAGGGACCTCTCTGAGGTTCAGATTTCAGTTTCTGCAGTGGGGGGCGGGCAATACTAGTGCTCAGTTCATGAGACTTCCTATTTTTATGTTTTAGACATGGTCATGCAGTACAGTTCAGGCTGGCCTTGGACTCACTAAGTGATCTAGGCTAGCCTCGAACTCACAACCCTCCTGCAGCCTCCAGAGTGTTAGAGTTACAGGGATGTACTGCCTTGCCCAGGATCATGGGGCTTCTTATAGGATCATGGTCACCCATAAGAAATAGAAGTATTTCAGATAAGTCATGAGTGTTATATTTTAAAAGTATGACCTAGACAATATTTGAGATATAGTGACCCTGAAGAAAAAAAGAATCATTGCTTCACTGAAATTCAAATTTAACTGATATATTTGTGGTTGCTAAATGTATCAGCTATAAAGTGGAGGGTGTCAGCTCTCTGGTGCTGGCCTTTTAGAGCTGAGGCCAGGGTACCAGGCCTTCACATCCCCAATGCAGTCACCACTCTGTCACCCCAGAGCTCAGTCCTGCAGACCCCCTCAGATGGGCTGCATCCTACCTGTCTATCTGGCTTATGCCCGACCTGGGCTCATGGTAATCCCAAAGTTCATTAGGCTGGAGGGGGCCTCACCGGCTAACTGGGCCCCCCACCATACCAACAGGGGGACACTGGCCCTGACCCTTCTTGGAGTTGGCTGCACAGGAAGAGGACCTGCAGTGGGCAGGCAGAGCTCTGGCTCTAGATGACCAAGCCCCATCCCCGCCACTTCCAGCTACACACACACACACACACACCTTTCTATCCTGCTGAAACCTCAGCTTCCCCCCATCTCTGTATCCCCCTTTGTCCGGGACCCCAAGGGCCCTCTGACTAGCACAGCATCCCTTTTTTGCAGTCTTTGTTAACGCTAGGGATAATTAAGTCCCAGAAACAGAGAATGTGACCAGGTAGCAAAGTGTCCACACCTGGATTCAGATGAAGAGCTGGGAGCCTGGGTGCTTTGAGACCGAGGTGGCCTCAGTAATTCAGAATGGCTGCTGGTCATGCCTGCAGTGGACATCCTGCTTAATTTCACAACTATTCTGATTCCCATTTTACAGATGAGGAAACTGAATCTGAGCAAAGACAAGAGTGTTGCCCAAGTGTCTCAGTCACCGTTGTCCATGGAGACACAATACCAACCCCTGAAATTTAAAGGAGAGGCTTATTTTGGACCACATTGCAGTCCATGGTTGGCTGGAAGGGCAGGGCAGAGAGTGTGGTGGGGAGAGCAGCTCTCAGCAGGTGAGCAGGAAGGGGAGAGAGAAGGGGGGGCTGGGGAGGGAGAGAGACTCTTCCAAGCCACGCCTCTTTAATAGGCCCCGCCTCCTAAGCGCAAGCCAGCTGTAGACCACTGTGATCCAATCCTTTTACCAGCGCCGGCCTAGGACCCATGAGGCTTCAGGGAGGAGTGTCAGGAAGCCACCTGGGTCTCTCTCAATGGCACTGAGCCCTCTGCTAGGTGCAAGGAACCATCCATCCACGTGCACGCTCAGGGCAATGCACCATCAGCATCACTGTCCTCATCAAACAGTAAGCGTGAGGAACGGAAAAATGACCCCAAAGCCCCCATCAGGCTGAGATCAGCATGGTAGGGATTTGCTGGAAGAAGCAGAGTGTCCTCTCAAATCCAGAGGCTGGGGACAGAAGCCGAGGGCTTTACCTGGGGAATCTCTGCTAGAAGGAATGAGTCTCTCGGCCGGAGGGAGCTGGGGCTGGAACTCCAGGAACCAACCGTGGATAGTGGCTCATGGAACTCCCTGCAAGAGGCTGCCTCTTGTTTTTATCTTTAATTGGAGCAAAAACGTGCAATGCCTCTTTACCATCTTCACCTTTTTCTTTGGCATCTTACTATGCAGTCCAGACAAGACTTGAACTCACTGTGCAGCTCAGGTTAGCCTTGAACTTGCGATCTTCCTGCTCTGGCCTCATCTTCACCATGCTAAAGTGAATGTCTGCGTGTCACCAGTGATTACGGCAGTATTCACTGCATGCGTGTTCTTGGGCAACGGATTTCTAGGACTTCACATCTTGTAAAACTGAAACTCTGCACCTATTGGGTGGCTCCTTATAACCTCCTTTCCCCCAACTTGTAGCAACCAGCATTCTATGTTGTTTCTCTGCATGTGATTACTTTAGATACCTCTTAGAAGTAGTATTGATCTTTCTGGGACTAACGTATTTCCCTTAGAAAGGGATCATCCATGTTATAATATGTATCAGGATTCCTATCTTTTTTGAGGCTGGGTAATATTTCACTATGTGTGCACACATGTGTATCATGTTTTCTTCACCCATTCACTTGTCTGTGCCTTCAATTATGATTGCTTCCATCTCTTGGCTATTGGGGAAAATGCTGCAATAAAACACAGGTGTACAACTGTCCAAGAGTCTGTTTTCAGTTCCTTTGGACATATACCAAAAAGCGAGATTGTTGTATCAGGTGGTATTTCAGTTTTAATATTTTAAGGAACTTCATGCTGTTTCCAATAGTGGCAGTAGCATTTCACATTCCTACCAGACATGCACAAGGCTTCCAGACTCCCCACATCCTCACCAACACTTGTTACTTTTGGTTCTTTCTCATATAGTGGCTCCCAAGTGGTCAGCTGTGAACTAATAACTCCTTGGGACTTAAAATTTGTATTTCTCTAACAATAGCATTGAGCTCAGTTTCATATGCCCTTTGGCTGTTTATGAGTCTCCTTTGGGGAAATATATTTTGAGTCCTTTGACCATCTTTAAATTGAATTACTTGGCTTTGTTGTTCTTATCGTGAAATTGCAAGTCCTTTCTTTAGCCAAATATTAGCCCCCATCATATATGATTTGCAAGTGTTTTCTTCCATACCATAGGCTGTCTTGTCGGTGTGTGGATTGCTTCACTGGATGCAGTTAGTTTGATCTATGCCCTTTTGTCTGTATTTGCTTTTGCTGTCCATGCTACATTGAAACCATCACTGCCCACTCCAATGTCATGATGATATGCCAGGAGATTTTCTTCTAGTACTTCTACAGAGGTGTGATGCTGCCTGTTCTGAGACAGTCTGGAGGCTGAGGAGACAGTGGCCACCCTCTGGAGGCTCTGACTTCAAGAAGACCAGTTGTCACCAAGACAAAGGGAGGGCTCAGAGCTGTTAACTCTCTACATACACGCACATGGAATTTAGCCCTGACATTTGTGAGGTATAGTCATGCACTGGGACATGGGTGCAGAAAAACTCATCTCTGCAAGCAAATGACACAGCCAGTAGTTCCCTGGTGATTTTTTCTGCATGGGAGGGTCTTACTGTGGAACTGAGCTTTCATCCAGGACCTGGCCACAAAGGGTCTACATGTGTAGTGCTCAGCTGTGCACCTCTGTGGTGCCTGCAGACAGGTCCCCAGGAAGGGGACTGGAGTTCATACTGAGAGGTAGGAGATTAGATGGCACAACAGAAGTGCCAGGCTCCTGCTTAGCAGAGAGCAGGGCACTGTTTCCCTGAGGCCTTCGCTGGCAGGTTGGTGAGGCCAGCTGGTTTGGGACAATTTAGTGCAGTGGTTATGGACACAGACTCCATGGCTGGGCAGGGCTGTGTTGGGAGGCCAGGTCTTCCCTCTGGGGGCTTCCCAGCCTTTTCCCAATGGGGTCAGCAAGCCCCTCTGGTGGGCTCGAGTCCCCTCTGGTGTGTGCAGTCTCCCTCTCCTGCCCAATCACCACTCAGGAGCACGGACTGCTGAAATAAGGGTCACAGCACCCTGAGTGTGACAGCACCAGGCCTGAGGACGTCTCCCCACACCTGGGACCACACCCTGCTCTGTAAATCCTACAGCCACACGAGCTGTCTGAACGGAAAGTGTGCCATTCCGGGGTTATTTTGCTTTGTTTTTGGAGACAGGGTCTCATACATAGTTCAATTGTTCATGCTGGCCTTGAACTCACAACTTATGTAGCCCAGGCTGGCCTTGAACTCACAACTTATATAGCCCAGGCTGGCCTCAAAGTTGCAGGGACCTACCTAATCCCAGTTAGAATTTGCTATTACTGACTTGCATGAGGGACACAAACCTCACGACTCTCTCTGGTCCTCAGTTTCTTCACCTGTCAGATAAGCATGGTTTCCATGCCGGTATGATGTGACTTCCCTGCGGGCCCACAGGTGTGGACTGCAAGCTGCTTCACCAGAGGAATGTGAATTGGTATTCGTTTCTGCTTTTGGTATCGTACTTTGCTTCAGTTTTGCAGTGGGTTAGCTCCAGGCTTCCCAAACACGTAATTTTTGCAATTCTGCTCCAGAGTCCAAAACTCTGTACTCATTCATTCGCCTAATTTCCTGTCTCCAACCAAAGACCCCCTACTCCCTTTCAGGCCCTCATCGCTCTGTATGTCCCAAACTCCAGGGTCTACCTTCAGCCTGGCCCTACAGAGCCCCGCTCGGGCCCACTCCTTTCTGTTGCCCCAGGCTTCTTCCCTAAAGAAAGAAAACAGTAGCCTTCTACTAGGCCACCAGTCTGCACCAAACGCCACACGACCTGTATCCACGTAGTCCTTCATCCTGACGTCATTCAGAGCTGGGCCAGCAGCTATGGCCAACCGCTATAGCCATTTTCCAGGGTAACACAGACGTCTAGAGGGCCCTTGCCCATTGTTCGTGCCTGCAGGAGCTGCTAGGGGACCTCAGGACTTATCTAGAACCAGCCCTTCATGGAGAGCTTTTAGTGGAGTAAGGACAAAACTGCTAACATGTAGGGCAAGCTTTTAAAGCAGCTAACACCCCATGCAAGGGGACCTGGAGCTGGCTGGCTTGAGCTGCTTTCTAGAAGAGGAGGCACTGAGAATTCTGAAAGAAGTGGGCTTTGGAGACAGAAATAGGCTGGAACAGCCAGCGTCTTGGCTGCGTATGGGATGCTTTTCATATTTCAGTTGACTGGTGCAAAATAGGCGCTCAGAACCACTCCGTTTGTTGAGAACAGAGATCACATCTGTCCGAGTTCCTTCCTTCAACAGTGTTGGCATTTGGGGCCAGATAATTCTCTCTCATGAGGGCTGTTCTGGGCAGTGTAAGATGCTTAGTGGCAGCCCTGGTTTATCCCCATGACAGGTGCCAGTAGCACCTTTATCTTGAGTTGTGGCAACAAAAATGTCTCTCGATACCACTCAACATCCCCCAGAAAGCAAAATCCCTCTAGTCAAGAAGCCTGTGAGCACCGTACAAATTCTCCACTACTACTATGTGCATGCAACAGGCATGTATTTATAAGTTCATTTAATGATAGGATATAAACTGGGTACACTCTGGGAGGCTGAGGCAGGAGAATTGCAAGTTTGAGCCCAGCCTGCACAACACAGTGCGACCCTATCTCAGAAAAAACAAAACAAAACAAAACAAAACCTCAGTGGGAAGGGTTCTCAATCTTCAGTACCAAAAAACTCACCCCAATTGCTAAGGTACTCTCTGCCCTCCATGCTCCTCCCACTGGCTGGGAGGCCTGCTTCCTTGTGAAGTTGGATATATTAATACCAGCAAAGTATTTCTTAATCTCCTAAGCCTCCTCTCTGAATTCTCAAAAAGGAAAGAAAGAAAAGGCACAAATCTCTTCATTAGGACGCCCAATCACTTCGATAAATATTTACCCGGTTCCCGCATGAGGCATGGAAACCCACGCCATTAGTCAATACAGGTCAGCAGAGTGTGCCTTGGGGGACATTGCGCCCCCCCCCCCCCCCCCCCCGCAGTTCAGCTCAGTGTGGGGAGAACGTTTCCAGCCTTGTGCTTCTGCTGAGGACAGGTGAGCAAACACATTCCAAGCCGGCTCTGAACACCTGCCCCTGCCGAGTCCCAGGTGGTCGAGAGCGACTTGCTGTAAATCATCAAATCATGCCCAGTAGCTGGACACCTTCGTCTTTGGTTTCCTTTGTCAGCGGGGCCACCAAGCTCTCCAAGCAGCCCGTGTGCTCAGAGTTTCCTGGCCTAGTTTCCTGGGGGCTCCCGTGCTACTTACAGCACTACTGAGTGTTACAATGTAATGGCACCTTCTCCGAGTGTCACAAGGGCCCTGCTGCGCCGGCCCCCATGGAACACGCAGGACCTATGCGCAGCCCCAAATCCAACAGTTGGTTCCTAAGTGTCCCAAAGGCAAGGACTTCCTTTAGATCTTGCTAATTCCACAGAAGTCTTGCACACAACGTGCAGGTTTTCTGGGAACTCTTGCCAGGCAATCACACAATCAGGTGCCTCAGTTTCCATTTTACAAATGTGGAAAGTAACACCTCGCAGGAGTCTGGAGGTCCTGCCCAAGATTTGCAGACACCCCAGGCCTGTGTGGTTTCATAGTATTGACAAATGAATTCTTTTCACCTGACTTTAGTAGCCTGTAGGGACATCCTTCATTAGCACTCTGAGAAGCTGAGGCAGGAGGACTGCAAGTTCAGGTCCAAGCTGGGCAATCTAGTGACTCATTGAGTTTGTCTGATTAAAAAAAAAAAATTAAAAATGACTGGGAATGCAGCTCAGTGTAAAGGCCCTGGGTGCAATCCTTAGTGCTGCAAACCAAAACAAAACTAAAAGGAAGAGATGGATTTTGTCTGAAGGATTTGCTCCTCCTGGTCCCTCTGCACACTGGAAGTTCTGCCCATGTTTTCTAGCTGAGTTTAAATTCTCCCTCCCCAGGAACTCCTCTGAGAATCCCCCTTCTCACTAGAACACACAAGACTATACTTTTATCTACTCTTTTCTCAGAATGGTGCCCTTAAGAGGGCTGGCTGCACATGTCTCTGCCTTAGCCCACCTTGCACCCCTCAGGGGTTAACTTTGAATGGCCCCACCCCCATTTGCTCCTTGCCCTCCCCCACACAACCCAGGTATCAAGGTCATCTAAGGACCCTGATTAAAAAATAACAACAAAAAAATAGATGCTCCACTGAAAAGGAGGGGATGGCCCTTTGGTCGGAGGAGGGCCTTCCTTTTATGGTAGAGTAAGGTCGGTGATCACTGGTTTCCTCTCTGCTGCCCTGGGCGAGGAATCGGGACTGGACACTAGGCCTTCCTCGTGGACTCCTCCAGCTGGCCTTACATCACCATCATGGCCACCATCGCTAACCAGTATTGATCACTTAATGCGCCAGGTCTGTACTAAGTACATTGCATGCATTATCTCCATTGATCCTCAGGACAGGCTCCTGAGCTGGCCGGGATTGTTATCTCCACTCTACAGATGAGGAAATGGAGGCTTAGCAAGATTAAAAAAGTCCCCCAAGGTCACAGACTCGATCCAGCCAAGGGGTTGGGAGAGGACTAGGGTGACCCTGGGAAGTCACTCTGCTGTGGAAGTCCCTTCCTGAGCCAGAAGCGGGGCTGAAATGAGTGCTCCAGGCTGAGCTCCATTGGGGCTCCCTCTGGGATTTCTTAGGGCTCTCCAAATTTCTTCAGGTCTATCCTGCAGCCCTGCTCTGCCTTTCCAGGAAAGGCAAACTTGTAGAGAGAACAGCAAGAAAAGTATACAGACTCTACTAGCTGGGTATGGCGGGACACACATGGAATCCCAGCACTGGGGAGGCTAAAGCAGGAAGATTACCCTGAGTTCAAGGCCAGCCTGTACTACATAGGGAGACCCTATCTCAAAAGCAAAACAGAACAAAACAACAACAAACAAAGTATATAGACTCTGGAGTCCAATGGCTTCAGTTCAAATGCTTCAGCCACTGAAGTAACCTTGGGCAAATCATTATCATACTGTGTTTCAATTGTTCATCTGTGAAATGGGATGATACTAATGGCATTCACTTCATTCTTTGGGGGAGGATTAAATATGTTAATATTTGTCAAGGGCTTAGATCAGCAACTGGGCCAGAGTAAATGCTATGTAAGAGTTTGTTAAATAAATACAAAGTTCTCTTCCTCAGCCTGGGGGGTGGGGGCGTAGTGGCTCACGCCTGTAATCCTAGCACTCTTGAGAGACTGAGGCAGGAGGATTGTTGGGGGTTCGAGACCAGCCTGGGCTATACAAAGTGAGCTCAAAGCCAGCCTGAACTGCAGAGACCCTGTCTCAAAAAGACAAAAGAAAAGAAAAGAAAAGAACCTGGCAGAAATCCTGAAAATGAAAACTTCAGTAAACTGGGCTACAAAGTGAGCTCAGGGCCAGCCTGAACTGCATAAAGACCCTGTCTCAAAAAGACAAAACAAAACAACCCAAAACAAAACAAAAAAAGTTATCTTCCTCTCATTTGTAGTGAGGTGCTGGCTTGTGCTGTAAGTCTGGTGGCCCAGGAAGGTGGGGGAGAGGGGACAGATTTTTTTGTAATTAAGGCAAAGCCCAAGACTCAGAGGAACCCTGCAGAATCCACCAAAAGGGAGTGGTGGTCAGGGAGACCTTTCTTTCCTTTGGGCGGTTCCAAAGAAGACTCATGAATGAATGAGTGAATGAATGAATTAATTAATTAATGATCAAAGCTAGAGGAGGTTCTAGGCGAAGGTACAGCCTCTACTTCCCAATAAAGGAGTGGGAACATATTTATCTAAAATGCTTAACGTTTATTTTTAAAGAAACAGAGGTGTGGCTCTTGGGTTGGCAGAAGCTGTCCATCAATAATCCTGAACCCCGAAATGAGGGGCTGGGGG
>PVLA01000079.1:184075-294075 GCA_004027455.1 Hydrochoerus hydrochaeris | reverse complement strand
TCTGATGCCTCCTCCCCTCCTCCGTCTCGTCCTCGCCGGCTCCAGGCTCCCCACCAACCCGGGCAGCCGGGATTTAAATTCACGGTGGCTGAGTCTTGTGACAGGATCAAAGACGAATTCCAGTTCCTGCAAGCTCAGTATCACAGGTAAGGCTGGTGGGGGCGGCCCCGGGGGCTGGCGGGGAGGGGCGGCCCGGAGCTGCTCTGGCCACTACCCCCCGCGGGGACAGAGCGCTGCCGACCCCGGGGCGGCGGGGCCTCCGCCTTTTGTTTCCCCTTTGGAGCGCGTCGCCTTAACCCCTGCCTGCCCGCAGTCGGCAGCTCCCGGCGCCGCCTCCGGGTGTGGTCGGGTCGCTTGTGGGTTTGTTGTGGCTTCCGGGGGTCGCCATCGTGCGACTGGAGCCGCCCCCCTCCCCCCTCCGCGGCCGGAACCAATCGGCCTCCCAGGCCGTGGAAAGTTTCGAGTTGTTCCAGCACCCCCTTCCCCAAGGCGGGGACCCAAACCCCCAGCGCCCCGAAGGTAATGGTGTGCCCCCGGGATGTCCGGGAAGTGGTTCTCCGAGGCCCTCCGGTGGGGCCCCGGTGGAGGCTGTGCAAGGCGCTGGCCTGAGCTGCTCCTCCTGCCCTCGCAGCCTTAAAGTGGAGTACGACAAGCTGGCGAACGAGAAGACGGAGATGCAGCGCCATTACGTGATGGTAAGAGGCGGGAGGGGAGCGCGGGCAGGGTGCGCGGGCGCGCGGGGACCCTCTGAGGCCGGCGCGGGGACCCCGCGGGCCAGTGGCAAAGAGCGGGGGAGCAGTGTCATCTGCGAGTGGTCTCCGCCCCTCAAGCTTCCGCAGGCCCTGTCCACTGGAGGGGGGGAGGGTGTTGGGGAGAGGAGGGGCAGAAAGAGAAACCCAGATTTCCAGCCGGGGACCTCTGTATTGGCTTGGAGCTCCTTTAATGTCTTTTGAGGGCCTCCCAGAGGGCTGCCTGCCCTATCTTGGCTAAGAAAGATAGGATTGGACGAGCCCGTAGCAGGGTTGGATACTGATCACTCTCGGAGACCTCCCGGGAGCCTTTGGAAACTTTCTGCCTGGCAGCTCTAGGATTTAGCCAGAGTGGGACAGAAAAGCCCTCCTTCCTCTGGGTTTTCAGACGGGTGGGGGAACCTCTGGAAACACTCTTCCTCTGTCTTCCACTTAGGGGGTTCCCCAGCTGAGTCTTTTCTGCCCTTGGACCCTAGGTAGACTGTCTCGGTTTTAGCCGTTACATTTTCTGTTTCCCAGAGGGCACGGGAGGCACTTTAAGCGCGCCTCTTTCTGCATAAGAGGCCTTCCACACCGTGCTAAATAACTCTCAGAGGACAAGAGGGGCCCAGTGTACACAGCATTCCCTGTCAAGGCTGCCACCTTGTACAAACAGAAAAAATGGCAGAGACTGTGCCGGCCGGTGGGAGGACCCGGCTGGCGCTTCTCACTTCTGTCTATGATATTTGGTGTTGAAAAATGACGATTTCTAGGTTGTCTGTTAATGGAGATTCTTTTTACTTTTAGTACTATGAGATGTCCTATGGCTTGAACATTGAAATGCACAAGCAGGTAAAAGCTTTTTTTCTTGTTATGAAAGCTATTTCAGCGTCTTTGAAAAAAAACAAACAAACCTTAAAACACATACTTCTCTGTTCCTTCTGGTTTGAACATCAGTTTGGTTCTTCTGTTCCTCCTGTTTCTCCTTGAACCTAGTGAATGGATGTAGCCCTTGGCTTGCAAGGTGCTGAGGCTTTGCTGATTTCTTGGCCACATCAAGCTTTTAGTATCTGAGCTTGTGAAATTAGTACCAGTCTTGGATCTTGGTCGAGAATAAAAGCACCAACGGAAAAGTTGTACGTCCAGGAGCTGCTTTACAAACTCCTGAAAACCTGGAGGTGGCTGGCTGCTTTTATCTGTTTTAGTGGTAAGATTCTCTAGAGGAAATGTAGGAGGGGTTTTCCCCCCTTTTTTCTTTCTCTTTTCTTTTTTTCTTGCAAAAATGTGATGTTCTGCCTTGATAAGATTAAACTTCAAGGGCTTTTAAAAGCCAGGCTCAGCTATTGAAACTTAAGGAAATGAAGCCACTGGTGGTTTAGGAATGAAATGCGACTTTTCTGCCTTACATTGAGGAGGCAGTTTCTCATCTGTATCTTAATTTGAAGGCGGCCAGGTTCCCATTTTACCAAGAGAAGGAAGCTGGGGCTGAGGGATGAGGTCAACTTGCCAGAGTCAGCCAGGCCTGGCTTTTTAGATGGCTGAAGTCAAACCAGTTTAACTAGTGTGGTGTCGTTTGATGGATATGTAAACTACCTCGTATTGTCACTTTTCTAATAACAGTATACCTCAAACCTGAGCAAATACAAACACGGTTTATCTCACTGCATATCAGTAAGGAGCCCCATTGCTAGGCTGGGCTGTGGGAGAGGGATGTTTGTGTAGTTGTGTACCCAGGAAAGGCTGCCTGTAATTTGGTTTGGCCCTCGATTAGTGTCGACTTGGCACGTATAAATGGCGCAGACCGGTTGTTCTTTTTAACAATTGGGTGTTCTTGAAATCTCAGAAGGCTGTTGACTCATTCTAGCCTTTGGTGACGGTGACTTGAATGGATGTGCTGCTCTAAATTAACAGCCGTTTACAAGGTTTAAATTTAAAGTGGGCAGGACCCAGGGCAGGTGAGAAGGACAGGTGACCCCGGAAAGTGTGTGGATTCCTGCCCGCTTGAGTGGCTTCCTATAGAGGCTTTTGAATGCGGTTCTTCCCCCTTCTGGAGGGAGCTCCAGCACTGGGTGAAGGGCAGCTAGGAAAGGGCCTGAGTTACCGGGCAGTGTGGGAATCTAGCCTGTGGCTTCCTAAGGGATTGGTTCCCCGGGACGGTGCTTGAAGGCTACCACGTTTAAACTCCTTGGTCTGCAGAAATAAACAGACGCTGCTGCCCTGAGAATAAGAAAGGTTTTCCTCCAGACAGCAGAGCAGAGACAGGTTCTGCCCCAGTTCAGGCAGGACTGACCTGGCCTCACTGGTCCTGGAAGGAGGCCTAAAATCAGTGAACGAGGCGGGGGTCCTGGGTGTTTCCTTTGCGTATTATGCAAGGTGTCACTTCCTCCCTTTCTCCACCCCTCTTTTTTTTCTTCTTTCCTGGGTGCTTAGTACCTTGGGTGTGTTTAAAGAGGGTAATTGTACCCAGGCTTAAAATTTATAGCAGCAGTTATCCTAAGAGCTTTGTAATTAAGGCGTAATGTGTCGCTGCATGTTGAGGTCTGCATGGGTGGTGCCCCCTTGCCTTGCGTGGATGCCTCCGGCAGAAGCTACCTTAGCTGGCCCTAGCAGAGCAGTGCGCTGAGTGCCAGGGATGCGCTGAACCCACAGGAGTTAAACCTCATCATGGCGCATTTGGTGGAAGAGCAGCTGTGTGCATCTGGGATTTCTGGCCATTCCCCAAACAGCGCTCTCGTTCTCGCGGGGGCGAATGCCTGAGGTCTGTGGCTTTGTCATCTCCTGTGATGCCCTCAGCTGCCAGTGGCGCAGAGTGGGTTTTTTTTTTTGCCCTCTTTTTCTAGGTGGGGAAGTTGAGGATTGGGGCAGGGGAGGCCAGGAAGGTAGGCCTGGGGCTCAGACCAGAACCTCTGCCCTCTGCTAGCACTGATGGTTGCACATTTTTCATTTGTCTTGAAATGCGTTTGCCCTGGATGCAGGGGCCACCCCCAGGCTTCTGGCAGGCTGAGTTGGGTGAAATCACCCTGTGGCTGTGTAAGAACAAAGAGGCAAGGAGGGTGAGGAAACCTTGCTGAGAAATGCAACCCTGACCTAATGGCGCCGGCCACTCCCTCAGTTTGGTTTGTGAGGGTTCTGTAGAAGAAAGCCCTGCCACTAATTGCAGCGTGGGTCTTGGGTGTATTTGGCGGATGGTGGTTAGGCCTGAGCAAACAAGTTTATCAGCTGACCTGTTTAGCGGTTGACTGGTGTTTTATCTGCACACACAATCAAGTGACTGGAGTGCTTGAATTATTCATGCAGTGTCCTGCCCTCTAGACTTGACTGTTCGTGTGATTACATCGGCCTGGAACTAACAGGCTGGATTCTTCATCTTTGAGCTTGGGGTGGGGGTGGGGACTGTCTGTACTTTTATATAATAGATGAGCTACACAGCTAGCACCTTGGAAAGTATGGTGGGGTTCACTTGCGCGCGTGTACACACACACAACACACACACACACACACACACACTTTCTCCACCACCACCACCAAATGTTTTTTGTTTTTTTAAAGCACTTCTTTACTGGCTTTCTGGGAAATGGTGATTAGTTGAGAACCTCAAGTTCTGCCAGATAGGCCTGAAAATTGACAGAGAGCAACTGATAAGGTGCATCCACACTTTGATTTTCCTGAGAGGTTAAACTCACCATGGCTGATTCCTTCCCTGGCTTTCTCCCCCACCCAACCCTCAACTCTCTTTGCAAGCTGTCAAATCCCAGAGAAGTAATAAATGGTTTCTCCTCCTCCTCCTCCTCCTCCTCTGCCTCCCTCCCTAATTATGGTAAAGCAAAGATTACTACAGAATCACAGGTCTGACCCAGGACTTCAAGGGGTCACCCACCTCCTGTAAGCTCCTCCAAGCTGTATCAGGGGTGATTCAGAGAGGCCAGGGAGGGGATGGTGCTGACCAGCTCTTCAGTTTGCATTTCCTCCCTGCGGTGGCTTTGAATGCCTTCTATAACTGCAAAGCCATCTTACAGGTTGGGGACCCAGCACTTAACCTGCCTTGGCTTTGAGAAATTGGGTCACACTGGTCCTTTACCCTCTGTTGGTGAGCGTGGTTGTTTGGAAACTGGACTTGAGGCCTTTTGATTTGGAAACAGCATGTGCCCACGCTGGACCTTTCTCTGTGAACCAAACAAGCCTGTCTTTCAGTTTCGTTTGGAGTCCTGGGATGGAAAGAGCCCCTTGGCTTCTCATCCCAGTGTTTTGAGTTCCCAAAGAGGAAACTGAGGCCCAGAATGAGGAGCTGGCTTCCTCTCTCCCAACCAGACTTATGCAGCCTTCCCTCCCAAACCCAGATTTTTAAAATTGTTATTTGTTTTTGGGGCCAAGAATCAAATTTATGACCTTGTGTTTTTTTTTTTGCCAGGCAGCTGCTTATGCAGATCTTTTTAGCAAGATCCAAGAAACGAAGGGTCTTCCTTTACTAACTGCTAGCACCCTGTGTCTTTAATGACGAGTGCTTCTCTGCAATATTTTCTGAAGAGGCTAAGACTATGAACTCAGCTCCACCAAAGTCCAAAGTACCCCATTTGGATTGTATAACCGTATCAGCTGAACCCTCTGTCCACAGTCCTGTTCTAAATTGCCAGCTATTTACACAACTAATGATTTTCGATGTGTGTAGTAATAACACAGAATGCCTGCCTGGCAATCCCAGAGGGAGCGTTCGCAGGGGTTGGTGGTAAAACCCGTGAACTTTTTATCCTAGCCACACGGTGGCCATAAACCCAGGGCTGAAAGGAGATGGAAAATCTCTGTTTGTCACTCCCTTCTCCTTAGGTGAGGCTTGTCACCTAAGTAATAATACAGGGCTCAGGCTGGAAGGGTGTCTGCCCCCCCCCCCCCCGCAACTGCTTAAGGTGAAGCCGCCAGGCAGTAGGGTTCAAAGGACCCTGGGAAAGAGTTGAGTCTAGTTGGTGGTTAAGAAGGTGGGACCTTCCCTCTAGGAGGAAAGGATCACACAGGTCCTTAGACCAGGGCAGTGCCTGCTGGTGTGGCACTTGGGCTGAGCTGTGAATTTCATTTTGTGTTGCAAGAGTACAGGAGCCCAGCTCCTCCCTGGTTTCCCATCTGCCTTTTCCTGCCTTTTCGGTGTCCAGTTGCCTCACCTCCTCCTAGGTACCTACCTTGCTCACTTTTGGGGTCTGCCGAGCCCAAAACTCCTTTTTGCCCTGGCTGCCCTACCTCTGCATTTCTGTGGACCCCCCCTCCCCAGCCACCCTGGGCCCTTTTCTTGGACATTTGGCAGTGAATATGATCGTATGAGTCCAGTCCATGGTTACTGCCCTCACTGTACAAGTCTAAGACCCTGAGCCTGGACTGGAAGCTGGCTCCTAACTCTACTCCCCACTGAACTCTTGTTCCTTTTCTCTTTGGACTCCTCCCAGTGGACACCCAAAAGGCCTAGTTTGCCGAGGGGCCCTGCATTTCCATTTTGTTGTAGCAGTGAGTCAGTAAGGAATAGATTCCCTTTTCCTTTCTGCCTAGGAGTGATTTTTCTGTCTCATTGTTTGTACAAAACACTGGGACACCAAGGGCCAGAGGGCGGTGAAGGCCAGTCTCAGCCGGCTTTCCCCTGGGATCTGCTGCGCAAATGCCTTCCTCACACCTCATTATCACCTCATTTTCCCCGCAAGTGCCTGTCTCTGCCCGAACTCCTGGTGGGTAGTAGGTGCTCAGTAAACATACTGGGCAGGCTCCACTCAGATAACTCTGGTTGTCTGAAGGCCGAGATCTGCCCTGTTCTGTCCTGGGAGTGGAAAGGTGGGGATTTGAATTGTGAGCTGGCTGTGGGCTCCTCAGGCTTCGCTGGCTGCATCCACTTTCTTCATCAGTAAAATGAGGGAGTTGGATTCATTCCCGAAATGGTCATTAGGGGCCTGGGATGTGTCTGGGTGTGGGCTGGGGTTGGTTACATAGAGGAATAAGACACCATTCCCCCTGCAGGAGCCAGGCAGCTAAGTAAGTAATCGGAGTACAGTGAGGTAAGTGCTAATGTGACTGCGGCAACACGGCTGCTTCCCCTGCTCTGCCTGGGGGCGGGGGCTCAGCCAGGAGGGCTGGTGAGGAGCCCAAGTGGTGAGGGAGGCTCCATGGGGTGGCGGCAACCCCCAGGAAAGCCCTAACCGGAGACTCAAGCTTCTGGAAGCCAAACTTCCTGGCACTGCTGCGGGGCGGAGACTCATGCTTGGGAACTGGGGAGTGAGATGAGGTGGTGACATCTTGCAGCAAAGCGATCTCCCAGGCCTCTCTGCCCTCACATTCACCACCCACCAGGCTCAGCCCCATATGGCTCTCCGGGGCTGGCCCGAGGCCATCTGGTGCAGGCTGGGGGGTGGGGACCCGTGGTGGCCTCCCCTGCCTGCTCCGCCCCGCCCACCCTGTGCTCCCCAAAGTGGCGCTTCCCCTTCCTCCCATTGGTAATTCTGTAATGACTGGTTGTGACCCGCCCCCTCCCCCATATTTAATTCTCATCAGCCTGGCTCTCCACTTTGCTATTAATGATAGCAGCCAGCAAAATAGCTTTCAACATGCCATTGACAGTCTGGTTTAAGAGTGCTCTTGAAGTAGTGCTAGACAGCTGAAAGCACCCGTAATTGTGTGCCTGAGTGAGAACTGCGCGCTCAAGGGTCTTGTTTTTATGTGCTTAAAGGGACAATATCTTGTTTTCGACAAATGCTCTGGGAGACACATCGGAGCTCTCTCTCTTTCTCCTCTCTTCTCCGGGGTCTCTTTTGTTCTCTGGCCTTTCAGGATAAGCGCTCCCCTCAGCGGGCACTAAGGGCTCCTCTCCCTTAGGAGAGGGAGCATGTCCTGCCTCCAAAGACCGGAGGAGTATTTGGTTGTTTGGGATTGTTGTTTGGAGGATTCACACATTGCAGCCCCAGACCCTGGGCTGCCTTCCTTCACCCACAGGAGGGTCCTCCATGCCTCCAGCTTCTTGAGGAAGCCGGGCGGAGTCCCCGTGCTCCTTGATTTGGAATTCTTTTGTTTGCTAAGGCTGTTGCACAGTCAGCTAGAGTGTGAGGGATTCAGGCTACCCATTTCTCATTGTGAATGTTGAGGGAGAGGCTGCCTTTACAGGGATGTGGGAGACAAGTCCTGTATGTTGGAGAGGCCCTGGGCTGGGCATATGACCCACACTTGTGATCCCAGCACTCAGTAGGCTGAGTTCAAGGCCAGGCTGAGCTACATAGACTGTCTCAAAAATTGAGAGAGAAAGCAAGAGAGGCAGAGAGAGACCCGAACACCAAGCCCCTCCCAATTAGGTTCCAGGAGACTGTGGTCCTCCTTCCTTGGGCTTACCTGGAAACAGGGATAGAATGGGAAGCTCCCCAAGTGCAGGCCCCTAAAGGGTGACATCAGACCAGGGGATGAGACCTGAGAGACCAGGGACACCTGGGGCTCTGGAGTTTTGTGTTCCTGGCTGGTGCCTGAACTCTGAGGTTGACTTGGGTGGGCTTGAGGGTCAGTGAGTGACACAGACACAGTCCAGGCCACTGGGGAGGCTGCTGCCGCCACCAGATAATCCCAGGGAAGACTTGGATTGAAGATCAAGTGGTTCAAAATTTCATCCTGCGAGTACGAGCAATGACAGCAGGGAGGAGTGCCTTGGCGCTCTGTAACACTGGCTGTCCCAGCCCAGCACACCTTATCTCGCTTCAGGAATCGGGGGCTTTTAGGTCCACGCTCAACAGCCACCAAGACAAAGAAGCCACAGAACACAGTGGGTTGGGGAGGCGGAGATGATCCGTGTACATCTGGGCACTGGAGGACTGCAGTCTGGGTTGGGGTTTGTGTGTATGTGTGTGTGTGTGTGTGTGTAGTGACAGTGAGACTTCATGTCCCTCCGGACAGGACCACTGAATAGCGAGTAATAGTGCCTGAGCCGGATGGCACTTGGCTCGAACTGGGTGACAGTGAACTTTGCTGGGGACTCAGGATGAGAATGATGTTCCCATTCGCCCCCACCCTGTGTGCATCGAGGGAAGGACAGTGGCTTCTTGGGGTTTCAAAGAGGCCCTGGGCTCAGAAGTTGTGACTGTCGAAAGGGTTGTTCAGGTGTCACGCTGTAAAATGTCTTTAGTGTGTCTTAAAACTATTTCCCCTTTTTGGTCTCACGTTGGGCGGTTTTATGTGGGGGCGGGCAAAGGCACAAGTGGGAGGGGAGAGAGTGACGGAACCAGGGACCACACCAGAACTGGTGACAAGGTGGTGAGAATTTAGCTTCTTGAGTGGGGAGCTGGGGATTACAGAGGTGGGAGTCCAGTGCAATTGGCGGAACCCCAAGGGGGTTGGACTCTGCCCTGCCAGCTATGTGCTTGAAAGACAGGAGGAGCCCTCTGGGTCTTTCCCAGCCTGGACTAAAACCTCAAGGGTGACTGTCACATTGCCCCCGATGTGGGAACTAGTGCTGATTTCCCCCCAAGAAGGGGAAAGGCAGTGGAGTAGAGCAGCGGATGCGGGAGGGGGCTGGTCCTCACTCTGCTGAGTACGGTGTCGAAGTTTTCCACCATCCGGGCTCTGTCAGGAGCTCTAGGGGTACAATAGGTGGCCCCCTACAGTACAGTGGGTTAGGGGACAGAGTGAGGGTGAGGACGGCTGAGGGAGGAGAGAGCCCGGAGGAGAGAGCCCTGCAGAACCGTGGCTGCCAGGGTGGCAGGGCTCAGCTCCTCCTTAAGCCCTCACCCCTTCTTTCCTAGAGGCCTGCAGCCTTCTTCTGCCTCTCCTCTCTCCAGAGAGAAGGCTGCAGTCTGCCAGCCTGAGCAGAAGGCCTAGGAGTTGAGGTGCCCACCCCTCAATGATTGGGATGTCTTCTTTTTCATCAGGGATGAGAGAGGAGCTCTAGGAACCTGGGGTCCATCTGGGGTCCTCACTTAGCATGTGACTGGGCACTCACTGGACCTCTTTGATGGCAGTTGGTGATGATGGTGACACCTGCCTGCCAGCACTGGCTGACAGTTTACAGCTTTCTGCACTGACAGAGCAGAAAGGAGACTCCGTGCTTCCATTTTGCTGTGTGCTTTGGGGCAACTCTGTCTTCTCTGGACCTCGTCCACTGACAGAGCTGCCGTTGTTTTTGTTTGTTTTGTTTTGTTTGAGATAGGGTTTTGCTATGTATTTCAGGCTGGTTCTGAACTCACTATGTAATCTAGGCTGGCCTTGAATTTGAGGTGCTACTCCTGCCTCTGCCTCCCAAGGGCTGGGGATTACTGTGCGTTCCCCTGCCAGGTGGACAGTGGAACAGAATCCCTACATTGCTCAGGCCTCAGAGAGAGGGGACAGGTTCTTTGGTGTTTGTCATTTATGTTAGAATTCCCAGAGCCTGGTCTCCTGGGCTACCTGCTGTGCCCAGCAGGAGTGCCACAAACCACAGAGGAATGCCCATGGCACAGAAGGTCAGGACTTGCTCTGGTCACCTCAAGGACCCAGCTGTGGGTGGGGTCAGAACTACTAACCACAGGTTCCCTTGGACACCAGCAATCTTTATCCGTAGACTGGTTCAGGTCACCCAGCCTCTGACCCCATGCTGGGTGCTAATGAACATGGGCACCAGAAGCATGTGGACCTGGGCTTCTTGGCCTGGGCACCCTTAACATTTGGGCTTGAAGAGCGCTTGGTAGTGGGGCGCCCTGTGTGCGGTGGTCGCTAGCACTGCCCCAATGGGACCCCTGAAATGTCTCTAGATTTGCCAGTGTCCCGGAGTTGGGGGGAGGGTGCAGAAACACCTGGTTAACAAGGCCCTTTGACGCGTAGGGAAGCGTTGATTCTCCACGTGGGAGACTCCGTGCTTCCATTTTGCTGTGTGCTTTGGGGCAACTCTTTGTCTTCTCTGGACCTCGTCCACTTCCTCTGTAAAACGCGAGGTTGAATGTGGTAGGGTTTGGAAGGAGGGTAACTTGATGGGGAGCGAGCGGATGGCTTCGTATAGATTTCTAAGTAACTGATCTTGATTTTCAGAAACTAGAAAATACTCCCACTCCTGCTAACTCTTGTTTGGGAAAGTAGGACACGCTGACCCTTAGATTCTAAGGAAGGGATATAGACTTGGGGAGGCTCCAGAATGGGGCTGTCTTCTCCCCTCCCCACCACACTTACCCTTCGTGCCACCCAGGTTTCCCAAATGTCCTCCAGTGTCCCTCGCCTTGTCTGCATTTCATTTGTAGCCCAGACCTGATGGGGAGTCACCCAAAATTTAATGAGCTGCCCCTACAAGGCTAATGTGACTTTTAGCAGCCTGTTGAGGGGCAAGGAGAGATTTGCATAATGTTCCAAGGGGGGGATTAGGTGGCTGGGGGTTGCCATGGCAACCCCAGGGGATGAATGGAGAGTTTGCCTCCGCTGAGGCCCTGGCCGCCTTGGAGTCTGGGGAAGTGGGGGAGGGGCAGGGGTTATTTGAGGGGAGGGGAGAGGGGGAGGGGCGGCCCCACTCCAGGATGAATGGGCAGTGTTGGGCGAAGGTGTGATGGGCAGAGGGGCTCTTCCTGTTTTGTCTGCACCAGCAGGGGCTTTGAGATTCTTCTCCCCAAGTGAGGGTGGGAGGCAAGCAGAGTTTAATCTGTTTGGGAACCAAGAAATTAAAGTGAACAAATATTTAAAGATTATTGGATCTTGTTAACAGGAAACTGCGAGTTGGAGAAATGAAAGTCTTAAGAGTCTTAGGAACCAGGAGGGACTTGGGCAGTCATCTGGATCCAGTTCTCTCCCTCGGAGAGCCATCTGCCTGTGTGTCCCCATGGGTGCCCCTCGGGGGCACAGCGCTGTTGTGTACACAGTGCCCAGTTTCCTTATTCATTCATTTATTTATTTTTTGAGATAGGGTCTCACTATGGCATTTAAGCTGGTTTTGAACTTACTCTGTAGCTCGGGCAGCCCTTGAATGGCAGTCCTCCTGCCTCAGCCTCCCATGTGCTGAGATTACTGGCCTGTTTCACTCTTGAGAGCATTCAGAAGTACGCCACATCCCGGTCCCTCCTAACCAGCCTCACGGTGCAGGGCAGCCGGGGACGGGGACTTCAGGTCCTGTACTATGTGGTTGACCCCTCTTTGGGTCCGAGGCCCAGATATATCCTGTCTTTGTCCCCACCCCCTATGCACAGTTCCTCCATGCCACAGACTTCTTGAAAGAAAAGGGAAGGTGAATTCTTCTAGTGAAGTGTACAGAAAGGTCACAGTGTACCCAGAAACCCCAGCTGTCCACGGGACCCAGCTGGGAAGGGGTGTGTGTTCCTTCCTGTCCCCTGTCTCCCAGGGAAGGCCCTGGGTGCTATTCAGGCTATGCTGGCTCGAGGCCAGAGGAGACAGATCCTCAGTGTCATGCTGGGGGTTGGATTTTCCTAGTACCAAATCCTTCCAGCATCAAGAATGCAGCCAGCACCCTTGCCAGCATAAATATTTAATGGCGTTGTAGGTATATATAATGTGATCGATAGGTCAGTGCTAAGAGGCCTTTACGGAAGCTCACCTAGGAAGCTCACCTATCATCGAGTGATTAGGGATGGAAACCAACCCCTCCTGGGGCAGGGGCACTGCTTCCCATGGCTGCTGAGGGGCGGGGGTGACCACTGCTGTATCCCAGAATGGAGGAGGCCCTGCCTGTGATGCCCCCCCATCCCCTTCCCTGGATTTCTCTTCCTTTGTTATTAAACACCTACTGGCCCAGCCCAAAGAGAAACTGCCTGGTAAGAATATCATCTGAGAGTCCATCATGGAAGAGCTGTCAATTTAGAATTGTTTAGAAAATGCAATGGGATATTTCAAGTTGAAATTGCTCGTTCATTGTTCTGGAATCTTCCATTATATGACGACTGGGTGATGGTGGTGCCTGGCTGCTGGGGCTGTTAGGGCTGGAGGTGCCTCATCCTCCTGCACTGCACCTCTGATACTAACTCGTCGTGCAGACAGGCACCAAGAGCATAGGACAGGAGCTATGCGAGAACCGGCTAAACCTGGCTCAAATCTGTGGACTCGAGCTGCCTGAGACCCCAGATACACAAGGATCTAGAGCAGTATCTGAAGCCCAGCGACCAGGGCCCGGCCTGCCAGAGGTCACTCGGGTAGCATGCTGACTTCGGAGCGTGTCCACATGGCTTGGGGGTGTTGAGTCACACCTCGGAGCAGCAGGTGTCTGCCCTTCCTCTCAATTTCTCACACACATCTACAAACACTTCTTTCTAAACTGCCACCCTGGTTCTCTGAGGAAGAAGTCCTGATTTTAGCGATGTGACCAGGAGATCCTAGAAGTCTTGGATTGGCCACTTGCCTGCCTAACAGACATGAAATTACTTCCTACTAAATGGAACTTCCTAATGAACCAACCCTCTTCTGACAGTCCCAGGGTCCCTGGCCAGGCAGCCTTGTGAATCACAGCAGTGTGACATCACAGGAGGCCGTGTGACGTTTATGTGTAGTTTTGCTGTTGAACACATTCAGTTGGTTTATACCGTGAAGCCAGGATCCCGTCCAGTGATCACCCATCTCTCCCTGCTGCTGTTTACCTTTGTGCAGCGCTCTTGTTTCATGGAGCTGTGCACCCTGCAGGAGTGACATGTCTCAGGACATTTCACAAAGGTGTGGCATTCGAAAGCCCTGAATCAGGGCAGGTGGACCTCATGGGTTACCCAGTTCATCTTTCCATTTTGCAAGCAATGGCAGCGAAGCCCAGAGGAGGGAAATGATTTGCCTAAAGCCACGCAGCGAGAAGCAGAGGTGACCGAGAGCAGAAGCCAGGTTATTTCTGTGTGGCTGTGGAGCGTAACCTGCTCTTTGAAGTGGCAGGGCTCTCTGGCCTCGTTTTCATTTGGCTGAGAGGTTAAGATGACTTATACACACACCCAAAGTCCTCAGGGGCAAGCAGGCGGGCAGCTTGAACCTAATTAGCAGAGAGACTGTCTGGGGTGGCCGCCGGGGTGGCTGTCCACGGTGTATGGGGTGCACTCGGTGACCAGAAGCATAAAGGATCAGCAAGTGGGGTCTTGTGGGTGAGAACCAACAGCAGGAGCCTTTGCCCAGTTTCAGTGCTGTGGGTCGGGAATGGTCTGAAATCTCGACATCAGAGACTGAAGTAGGAGAAACACTTCTAAGATGTTCAGGCGCCCTTGGTTTACAGCAAAATATTCAGAAACCCTGTGGTAATGAGTGTGCAAATGGGAACCACTAGAGTGCAAGGAACAGATTGCACCTTGGGAAATCCCCCCCATCTCGTTTTCCATCATTTGTTTGCTTAACGATCTTGACGGAGAAGCAGGGCAGCTCTTACTCCCAGCGCCCGGTTGATAGTGCAGATTCTGAATGGCTTGGGACCTCTGCGCCTGCCTCTCTGCACCGCCTCTGTCTGCATCGTGGGGTAGATTAGTTACTTCTGAGAAGCGGTGCTGCCCGCCAGCAACCCTGTCCGCTTTGAACCACACTTGAAAAGCAACTTTCAGAGTCTGCACCTGCCTCGCCAAACACCTATTTCCAGAATGTTCTAAAAGAAGCCGACTCCTGCTCCTGCCCTTGTCCTGGCCCCCTCTCAGATGCCTCTGAAGGTCTGCCTCAAAGGCTGGAGCTCCATGGCCCTGAGGCAGAAAGCGAGGCCGGTGGAGGCAGCAGTCAGGCTGCTGGCTGGACCCCAGCTGCCCTGTTGATAACAGACCTGTAGTTGGCAAAAGGAGTTGCCTGGCATATGATCTAGTTCTAGTTTGTGACCCATCCCAGTGATTGAAATCACACATCTTGATTCTTTCTCCAGAGCTGATGCTGTAGAGGATTTAAGTTGGATCAAATGCTCTTTGGACAGCTGTTTGAATCAGCTGGTATCGGGCATGAACCCCGATGGTCATTTTTTCCCTTTAAACATGTTTCTCTGAGCTCTGTCAAAGGCCTGAGGTTGGCTCCTGGCAGGAAATGGTTGAGCAGAATTGCTTAATTGCTAAGTGTCAGTTTCCCCATCTGAAAAATGGGCATTTGAGTAAGAGCGGTGGTCAGAGCTCACCCTGGGAAGCGCGGGTGGCATTGGCTTTGTGGATGGTACCAGTTACTGCTGTCGTTCTTGTTGAGTGGTTCTGCCCAGCCAGCTTTCCATGTTCAGGAGTAAACCATTTTCCTGTTTATTCTCTGACTCCCCAGCGTGTGGGGAAGCCCATTCCCAGGGCCTAGCAGCCTGTATATAGATATGAATGTCTCAGTGCCTTCTGCTTTTCAAGGAGACCAAGGGTATAATACTCAAGAGCAGATTAAGGTGAAATTTTATGTGTGTGTGCATGGGGGGGAGGGGGGGTAGCACATTTCTTATTCCCCAGAAAACCCCTGGACCCAAAGGCAGGTAAACCGGGGCTCATTGTAGAATTTTTTTTTTAAAGATGTAAAGCCATTCCCGTGTCTGCCCCAGTGCCACAAGGCCCTGCTGGCAACCTGCCAGAGTCCTTCCTCGCCTGTGGTGGTTGGGCCCCAGGGGAGCCAGGCTGAAAGCTTACAGCCTGGGCTTCATGAGCATCCAGGTTTCTGTGGCCTTGCTCTGATGGCCCTTGATGACTCTGTGTATGGTGGTGGGGGTTAGGAAGTTGACCTGAGCTTCCTGAGCTATACAGCCGTGGTCGAGTGATGGCCTGGGTCCCTACCCTGGATGTGGGGATAGCTGTAAAATCTGAGGATCTTGTTTTTTACCGTAAATAGAGGGTGTTGGGCTGAAGACCAGGGGGAAGATGCATTGAGGCTGAGGACCTTGAGGTGTGGTGCCCTTGTGCGAGTGCACCACCGGTGTGCAAATGCCGGGCCTCACTGGGCCTGAGCTCGGTGACACTTCCTGTACCCCCAGGATCGTTTGGAAGTAGGGACAGTTAGTGACACAGCTGGGACACTGAAGCATGAGGGACAGTCCTTGACAATGAAGAATTGTTTCCACCCCAAGTGTCAGAGTGGTATCTGCTGGGAAACACTGGCCCTGTCCCTGAGGATCGAGGTGTCCAGACAGAGAGCTGCCACGAAGACCCAGTCCCCATGCAGGAGCCCCATGGTCGTGGGCAGGCTCCCCAGGCTGTGGAGATCTGGCCAGAAGCCCCCAGGATGCAGGGCTGTACAAGTCCATGAGGCTATTTAGCCGAAGGCCTGTCCTGTTGGCAAACCAGAGGTGCTCTGGAGGGTCCGGTGTGGAGGAGGGTACCTGCCCCAGGGATGCCAGGGTCTGTGATAAGCCTTCCGCTGGCACTGCTTTTTAAGTGCCCATAGATCTGTCATCCAGAATCATTTGACATGCAAATGATCACAGATTTTTAAAGGCTGTTGTCATGGTTTTGTCTCTGAAAGATTGCTCTGTGCTGATGAAAGCTTTGAAGCCAGCTCGGGGGACCTCAGCCCTGGCTGCTCTGGATTGAGAGTGAGACAAGAGAAGCAGTTCTGAGAGCTGCCTGTCAGTGGTCCTAGGCCTTCCTGACTGGATGGACTCTCTTAGGCATTCAGCACCGCCCTTGAGCTGAGATCTGGGGGGCTCACAGAGGGCCCTGATGGAAACAGATGAAGACTCAACTGTGGGGCTTCGTACTGGTGGCATGTGTGGGGTACAGGCAGCAGAGAACAGTTGGAATTCGGGAGGACCCAGTAAGCTGCATGCCCTTGTGTGTGAGGCTGGGAAACCCTTTGCCCCATGTTGCCCAGGGGCATCCACTCTCTCCTGCTTGTGGGCACCAACTCTGTTTTGCTCTTGCCATGGGTCTTCTTGGAGTCTGGGGGTGGTTCTGGTTTTGCTTTGTTTTACTTAGGAATTCCATCCAGGGTTTGCAGGCTTTTCGGTTTGAGCCACACCTGTGGGCCATTTCTGTAGGAGGTGGGGTTCCCCAGAATGTCTCGAGCCTGGGAAGGGTTCCTCGAGCTGTGGAGTTCCTGGGGGTGGAGAGAATGGGGCTCTGGTGGTTTGCGGAGAGTTGGCACTTGCACTTATCTGTGACGTTTCAGTCACTGATTTATTTGCAAGGGCTTCATGTGGTCTCTCATTCCTTTGCAGACAGAGATTGCGAAGAGACTGAACACGATTTTAGCCCAGATCATGCCTTTCCTGTCGCAGGAGGTAAGACCTTGCCTTGCTGCTGCCTTTGCTTACCAAGGCAACCCGGCCAGCCCCGTCCACTCAGACTGACCCAGCTGCCAATCAGAAATAGACAGAGCCTTTTCAGTCTGACTGGGGACGGGGACCTTATCCAGGACCTTGGATAGAAACAGTCCTGTGCCACCTCCCGAGTCCATCCCCAGCCTCCACTCCTGGGGGCGTGCAAGGCCGGCCAGTCTGCGCCAAGGGCCAGACCAGGATGCAACTAATAGGTGACATCACCTTTTAAGGGTGCCTTGCAGGGGACCAGCTAGGGACTCTGGGGGAAATGAACAGCTGGGCTGACCTTCAAGGGGCCACGAGAGTCTCAGGTATAACAGAACCGAGTGGAGAGTCCAGAGTTTCAGGTATAACAGAACCGAGTGGAGAGTCCAGAGATTTCCCATGGCTGTCCCCTGCCCCCCAATCATCACAATCAGTGAACCCACAGTGACATCCAGGCACCCACAGTTCATATTAGGGTTTAGTTTGCTACTTTTTCTTCCTCATTCCATGGAGACACACTCTCCTGTTTTTTGTCCTTTTAGATGGATGTAAGTTGGGTGCGTAGACACTCCCTCTAATGTAAACTGGGGACACTGATCCAGCTAAAACGTAGGGACCCCTCCTAACACGATTACAGTATTGGTACTGTGTTTGGGCATGTGGCTGTCCTGTTGTATTATCTTATCTGCAGCTCATATTCAAATTGCATGAAACCGCTGGTTTTGTTTGTACGGCTGAGGGAGATGTTTGGCTCTCACTGTCTTGGCGCTCTTCTCTGTGAGAAGATGTAATGTGACTAGAAGGAAGTCTTGATTATAAACGTCATACATACTCGTTTGAAAGATTTAAAGAAGAAAGTAGAGCTCTCCTCCCCCACCATCGCTGCCCTAGGCTTGTTTTGTGGGTCTCCTCCTGTCTTCTCTGGGGCTGTGTCCTGAGGTCCCCTCTGCCCAGTGCTCTGCAGCCCACTTGTGCCCTCTGTGCTGGGGACAGTGGCTGCTGCTAACCATGCCTCATTCCCTCCAGCATCAGCAACAGGTGGCCCAGGCGGTGGAACGAGCCAAGCAGGTCACCATGACAGAGCTGAATGCCATCATTGGGGTACGTGGACTCCCCAATCTGCCTCTCACCGTGTGTATAGCCCTTTTATTCCTCTCATTTAACTTAACCAGAGGTGGACCCTGAGCTTAGCTGGCCTCAAAGAATGGCGGCCCCAGGGCTTCGGCTTCCCCTAACAGCCCACAGGGTTGGATCTCTGTCCCCAGTGACTTCCTCATGGCCAACTAGTCCCCAAATTAATGGGGCACCAGATGCACCCCAAGTTTACCTCTAAGCTCACGAGCCTCACTGTCCCTTGACTTTGGGGGCCTGGGATCAGCACTGAGGCCAGGCCGACTGCCCCGTCCCTCCCTGGGCCTGGCTGCCTCGCCCGGCAGGGGCCTGCCCTTCTTTGGCCACTTGGGATCAGAACCATCTCTGTACTGTTGATGTGCACCATGCTGTGGAGTAGGGGTTTGGGTCATGCAGAGCTTCGTGGCTGTGCATTTGTTGTGTGGCCAGCTGGACAGGTCATTCTGGTACCCTAAGAGTCCCATCCCACCAGGCACGGGCCCTGCTGGCCCAATATGCAGTGGAAAGGGGAAACCCTGCTCGCTTTTTGTGCCCTTCCCTGCTTGCAGTTTGAATGTGTTTCTTGGATTCACCTCGCATCTTTTTTCCGCTTGCTACTTTGATGAGAGCTGAGGGTGTTTAAGCACAGCGTCTGAGCAGAAGTGTTTTGGTCCCCCCCCAACTGTGAATGTGGGGTGCACCTGTCTTCCTCCTGTCCCTGAAATGAAAGAGCTAGGTGGGTCACCGCTTCCCCATCCTCACACAGTCTGATTGTCTTCACCCAGGGAACTTCTGGGCCACATGGATCCCAGGGTGCTGCCCAGATTCCTTTACTGTAGGTCTGAGGCTGGGGCTTGGAATCGCTACTGAAATTCAGATCACTGGGAAGTGTAGCCAGGCTTGGGAAGCAGTGGACTGGTTGGCTGGGGTCCTGTCACTCTACCACGTTCTGGGACCTTATTCCTCTTTTTGATCTTATGTGGATTCAGTGTTTCAAGGCGAAACCAGAAGCCCCCTGGGAATTTCTTCTCATGGGGAAAGTGGTAATAAATGGTGACTCCTGGAATGTCAGTGTGGAGCAGAGACCTAGAGGCCTGGGTATTGGTCACAGCTCTTCCCCATGTGACCTTGGGCAGGCCCTTTTTCTGTCCTAGAGGTTTATTTAGTTATGCATCTAAAAGGCAGCGCCCCCAGAAAGCAAATCATAAGATTTTCAGGTTGGCAGTGTCTTCGGCTATTGTCTAAGCCAGGGTTCTTCAGCCTCCATACCATCCTGTGTGTTGTAGGCTATTCAGCAGTAACCCTGGCCTTACGCAGCAGGTGTCAATTAGTGACAGCCAAAGTTCCTGGTTGCGCCAGTGCCTGGTGGGATGGGACCATCTGCCAGTGTCTGTGCGGCAAAAGGACCCCAGTTAGGGACACACACACACACAGCCCAGTGCCCTTACTGTGCAGATGCTGAGAAGCTAAGCAGCAATCAGGGCTCTTCCTGTGTGTGTCCTCTGTCTTCTTGGGGTGGTAGAGGGGTACAGGGAAGGCTGTCCATGCACTGGCCACCTGCCTTTCTGCAACCCTCTTGCAGCTTCCTTGTCTGTGAGGTCTCCAGGCCTCATTCTCCCGCTCTGCCGCCTCTTTTGGCTTTAAAATCCTCTTATAAAATAATTTTTTTTTTTAAAGTTTTAAGAAAGCAGTAAAGATGAGGGAAGATGCACTGCTTGGATTAGCTCCACTTCCTTTAAGTAGCGTTTAGGAAGCCACAAGTTAGGTCAAAGGCAGCTCAAGGCAGATATTGGAATTCAATTAAAGCCGACGAGTGGGGCCTGTGACCCCCATTTTCAAGGTAATTGCTTCTCAGGCTCTAAGTAAATGCAGCCATCCCCCTGTCATTAAGCTCGCAGCCCTCTAATCGCTTGGCCTGATAGAGCCTCCTTGTGAGGCAGGAATTATGGACAGCTGAGGCCACCATGCTGGGGAGCCCTGCTTGACTGCACTGCAGAAGGAGGAGGCTCATCTAGTCAGGGTGTGCTTTATCTCCTGGAGGAGAAGAGGAAAGAAATGGAACTGAACGGGAAGGCTGGGAGGGGCCCCCAGGGGCTCCAGAGTGATCACTAGAGCAGTGACCAAAGGTCATGGGTCAGATCTAGAGTAGAGATCAAAGATCAGAGACTAAAGGTCAGAGGCCTAGAGCAGAGATCAAAGGTCAGATCAGAGACGTGGAATAGGGAGCAGAGATTGAGAAGCAGAGACCAGAAGAGAGAACAGCCTGGCTGCCTCCCGGCCCTAGTGGCGGTTCTCAGGCTTGGTGGCAGACCGCCTAGCAACCTGAGCTAGGGGTTAGCAAGGTTTTAGGCATGTCTCTGTCCTCCCAGGCCACAGTTTCCCCATTGTGTAAAGGTGGAAGGAGGGGGATGCTTCGTATGGCGCGCATGGCCTGGTCAGATGTTTGTGACTCCTCGGACTTGGAATTGAAGAGCCTGAGGTTGTACCCATAGTTCCGGTGGTTAGATGTGTTCCGCACTGGTGTGGGTATTGCCGGTGGTCTATCACCATGACAGTTAGTGTCTTTCTGGGGTCTTCTCATGAGAGGCTGGGTGCAGGCTCAGGATGGTGTATGAGGAGAGACGAAGGGAGGAGAGATAGCTGGCTGACTGAGCCTACTGTGTGCCTTGCTGGTCCACAGGAAGTTGTGGTGGGCGCAAAGCTTGTCTCTTTCCCAGCTAAGACTCGCTCCCTGCCAAGCAGCTGCTGGTATAGCCCTTATTTCCTTATTTCTGGGATCCATAGTTTTACAAAATCCTTAAAAGGACAAGATTCCTGAGCACAAGGAGGGAAGCGTGACCCTTGGTTAGCCACTTATCAAAGGCTGTGACCCACGACCCTGTGCGCTGGCTGATGATGTATCTGCTATTTCCAGAACCTTCTTTTAGGGTGTTCTGTGATACAGACTTTGGACTGGGAGATGGAAGGGCTGTTGCATACTACCAATGTGTGGCTTGTATCCCCTGGAGAATCATAGTGGAGCGATGTCATAAAGCATTAATGTGGAATTTGTTTGTTTTGAGGTAGGAGGGCAGGGAGGAAGAGGGAGGTTGAGCTTGTCACTAACTACAAAGGTAACAAGAAGCCATCCCAGAGTTCATTCCAGCGTGGCAAAGAGCTGGATTTCTTGAGGGAATCGACTAATGATGAGATTGTTCCTTGGACTCTGTCGGTTACAACCATGACCCTGGTGGAGGGAGGTTGTGCTGATACTTGGCTCTGGCTGCTGCTGACTAACGGACGTCTGTCAGCCCCTGGAACCTGCGCCCCATCTGGTTACCAAGCCCCCAAACTGGTACCCATGGGGACCCACAGAGCCCTGTGAAAGGGAGAGGGCTCGGGACTACACTCTTTCCTTGGGGGCTGAGAGCTGTTGGCTTCTACATTAGGACCCTACACTTGCGTCCTCTGGTGGGAGCCTTTGGCCAGTGTGGCCTCGAGTCGTCACTAAGCTGAGCCCACACCGGAAGCTCCAGAATGAAGCATTAATTAGATCAGTGAGCAGAGTCTGAAACTGCGAGGTCACCAGGCATGTGTGGAGATAGACCTGTTCATAGCCTTCGTGGGTGTTGCCTGAGACCTGCTTTGTTGTTTCACGATGATCCCAGCTCGGCCCAAAGCAATTGATATCCATTCTGCAGATGAGAAAGCCGAGGCCCAGGGAGGTCAGCCAGCTTGTTCCAGAACTCATCTTTGATAAAGGATAGAGGTGGATTCTCCTTTGGGCTCTATGGCTCCAGATTCAAAGCTGTTAGAACCGACAGAAGGGGAGAGTTCTGTTTTGACCAGGAAGATAATGTGACATTTGTGCGAGGTCAAGAGTAGAAGGCTTGGTAGGAGAGGAGAGCTGACCTGCCTAGTAAGGTGTAAGAGAACTATTCGGTGTGTCCTTCCCTGGGCACCACTCTTCAGTAAGCTTTGTGTCTAGGTGCAGGACCGTGTGTGCAAAGTGTCAGCCAAGTTGCTGCTTGAAAACGGGCCTTCCCCTCCCCTCCTGGCTCTTCCTTGGGAGAACGGGACTTCCCCTCCCCTCCTGGCTCTTCCTTGGGGAAACGGGCCTTCCCCTCCCCTCCTTGGCTCTTCCTTGGGGAAACGGGCCTTCCCCTCCCCTCCTGGCTCTTCCTTGGGGAAACGGGCCTTCCCCTCCCCTCCTGGCTCTTCCTTGGGGATTTTACTGACTGCGCTATGAAAAGTTGATGAAATACCTCCATGCTTGCTTTCTGGGATTGTACTTGATAGTTACGAGCAGCACAATTCAAGGATCTCCCAGCAACAAGTTTAAACCAAGGGGGCCCCGCTGCAGCATCTAGATGGCCCGGCCATACCGGAGAATGCTAAGCAATCATTGAGAAAGGACAAGATTTCTTCAGATACTTCAATCCAAAGCAGGTTGTAAAGCAGTGTGGCCGAGGAGAGCCCATTTTTATAGTTAATTTGTAGGGACAGTGGTGGAGTAGAATCTTCAAGGGGTGGGGTTGGAAGTTAATTTAAAAAAAAAACAATCTTTTAAATCCATACTTACTTTTAGTTTTATCTCACAATGATCATGTATGATTTTTGCAATAAGATCTCAAAGGTAACATCTTTAAAAGAGAAGGTGGAGGTGCCCTGGAGCTCCTTAGCTGGGATGGTTGAGTATCTTTGAGGGTGTCTTAGCTTTGTGTGTGCCATGGTATCTCAGGTAGACCTGAGGTCACACCCCCTTGGGACCAAAGCCACCAATGCCTTCTGTAAATGCCCAACAAGGGACATCCTGGAGGTATGAGCTGCTGACCTTGAGTGATGGTGGCTGATGCCAGCCTTTCCTCCAGGGAGCCCTTAAAGTCCAGGAGCTCGAAGGCTGCCATGGCCACCATTAATCTGGGGTGGGGCTAGGTGGGCCCTTGGCATCTTGGCTGGGAGAGCGCAGGGCTTCTTGACTCTTAGAACAAACACTTGTTGTCCTGTTGTCTGTTAGCACTTGGCAGCGGGTATCTCATTTTGACAGGTGAGCTCTCCTGGACCTCGGATTTCTTACAAACACTGTGAGGTTGGTGGTTGACAGATTAGAGTCCAAATCTCACTCAACAGTGGCAGGACTGGGGCCAGTTCCTGGCTGCCCATTCCAGCCCTCACAGCATCCATTTGCCATGTAAAAAATAGGAACAGGTTCCCTTGCCAAGTGGTGGGAAGGGTTGGAGGGAATATTTGGAAGTTCCAGGCATTCATTCATGAAGGCATCTGGTGGGTTGGTTCTCTTGTTTTTTTTTCACTTGCGCTGGTTGAGAAAAAAGATGTGTGCAGAGGTGGAGGCTGGCATGCCCGAGGCCCCGGCTGTTCCTGAGAAGTAGTACCGCCCTGGGAACAGCTTGGCACAGTCTTAGGGTAGAGACTGGAGGGTATAGAGGCCACTGGAGCTGGTCACTTGGGGCAGGGAAGAAGCGTGAGGCCGAGTGAAGCTGATGGTGGGAGGGGATACTGGGGGCTCAGGGAGCAGAGTCCTGGGCTGGGTTCATCGGGAAGCACAGAATCGCTGTGTTGTTGATGCTGCTCTTGATGAGACTACCCAGTGAGTGGACAGAGGCTGGTGGAAGAGTCAGGGCCCATTGCCAGCTGCTGCCCGATGAGTAGTCCGTGTGCCCTCTGCATCAGGTGCTCCTTTCCCACTTTTACAGATGGGGGAATTGAGGCCCTGTCCAAGACCACACAGCTAATACACACCAGATCTGGGATGTCCATCTCAGTCCGTCTGGTTTCCAAGCCTTCCTGATGCCTGCTGTCCACACTGATGCCCAGAGGTGTCAGCTCTTATTCCAGTGGCCCCAGCCTTACCAAGCTCCTGACCCTTTTCTGCTCTAGCCTGCCCTAGCCTGCCCTGCTCTGCCCTGGCTCTCTCTGTAAACCAGGCTCAGGCTCAGAATTCCGCGGAGTTAGGGGGTCTTCCTAGCTGAAGGGGGGGGACATTCAGGCTGCTGACGCTGAAGGCATGGACGCATGAGCTGTGAGCTTTGGCTGATTCCCCTCAGCTGAGCGGGAGCCCTAATGACTGCAGTCTTTAACGCATGCACCGTTTATCTTGGGCTTGGAAACAGATTGTGGCCTAAAGCAGGTGCAGGGGTCGATGGGGCGCTTGAAGACATAAATCTTAGGTCTACATCGAAGTCTGTTAGCAGACCTCACTCAGCAAGATGAGCATGCAGACGAGCTGGGGCACAGGTCTGGGGTGCCCCCCATTGGCCCCCACCTGTCCCGTCCAGCACGGCTCACACCACTTTCATTGCAGCAGCAGCAGCAGCTCCAGGCACAGCACCTCTCCCATGCCACACACGGCCCCCCGGTCCAGCTGCCACCCCACCCGTCAGGCCTCCAGCCGCCTGGGATCCCCCCAGTGACCGGGAGCAGCTCCGGGCTGCTGGCGCTTGGTGCCCTGGGCAGCCAGGCCCACTTGGCGGTGAAGGATGAGAAGAACCACCACGAACTGGACCACAGAGGTGTGGCTTAAACTAGGGCAGGGGTCTAGCTCTTGTGGCTGGGTGGGTGCTACCTCTTGTGGGCCCTTTGCTGTCACCCCAGGACCAGGAGTGAACTGAAGAGTCAGAGCCATCTTGCTTTTTCTCCTTTTTTTTGGTGGCACTGGGGGTGAACCCAGGGCCTTAGGTATGCTAGGCAAGTGCCCCAGCACTGAGCAGCACCCCATCCCTGGAGCCATTGTTGAATCCCTGGTTCATGGAAACTGTGGAGCCCCAGCCCTGTGCTCCACGCCCCGTCCTGAGCAACCCTGGCACCTGTGCCGTGACACACATGCGCCCATTCATCCGGAGCTGCCCCGCTTCTTCCTCGAAGTACCCCAGCCACCCTGCCAGGGTCAGCCCCACCCGCATTCAGGGTGCCTTGCCTAGCGTACTGGGGCTCTTTTCTAAGTTCCTGCTCAGCCTTTGTTTCTGTCTTCTCCTGTTCCATTCCCAGGAAACGTTTGTCTTCACCAGGGTCATGGTCCGTCCTCTGGGAACAAGGCCCACGCTCTAAGCAGGGGGATTGGAAGGAACTTTCCCTAGCCCTTTGCTTGGCCCTTGCCACAAAGACCCAGGTCTGCACTCAGCAGGCCTTGGGGTGGTCATGCGTCAGCAGAGGGCGGCCCCCAGCTCCCTGGCACGCCCTTTGCAGCTGTTGCCAGCTGTGTGTTCCGCCTGACTTATTTTTTGGGCCCTGTGGCCAGTGGCCTCCAAGCTTCCTGGGCACAAGGCCTTGAGTATGTCACCTACATGCCTTGGCCTGAACCACCATCTTGGAAACCAAGAGGCCCAGTGTCTTGTCCCCATAGTAGGGTAGGGAAGAGAGACTGGGAGCAGACAGGTGCTGCTGCTTAGCGTGCAAGCCACTGGCTCCAGGGGCCTCCTTGGTAAAGACACAGAGAACAGTGGGGTTAATTTAAAAAATATATATATACTCCCAGATTCTTTTCAACAGTAATGTTCTCACCTCCCCATCCTACGGGCCCTCCATCCCAGGGTTGTAACTTTGAGAACTGGTCTGGTTGCAGAGGGAACTGGTGTCCTCTGGCACAGAGGGTATGTGGGGCACATGAGGGCAACTCCCCTCATCCAGCCTACCCTGGGGACTTAGGGGGACACTGGCCCTGGGACAGTTGATTCCAAGCTAAGAAATATCACCTCGTGTCCCTGTAGTTGTCTGCTCATAGAGACTGAATGCCAGGCCTCTGCCCACTTTAAAACTAGGAGGGGATTTTTAGCAAATCCCCAAAGCCTGATGGACAGAGGACACTGACTTTCTCCTTTTTTGTCTTTTTCCCTTGGGCATCCTGACTCGCTACCTGGCCCGGCGCTCCTGTCCCAAAAGAGAGAGAATCTGGCGCGGTAAGTGTGTTGCTCGGGATGCCCTGAGGGGTGTGGAGGTGCGGGGCCAGCCTGTGGGGTGATGGAAGCTGGCCTTGGGGTCTACTCTGCTGCTCTGTGTTTGTGAGCCAGAGCTGGGAGATAAATAAGGCTTCACTGCCGTTAGGCTGGGGACACATCTCCAGACCCAGCAGAGGGGGTACTGTTACAAAGCAGGAATCCCTGGCGCCTGTTGAGTGACCTTCAGCTAGGGAAGCCCTTTGTGTGACTCCCAGCTTTTGCTCCATCTGTTAAATAGGCTGCAACTCTTTTTAGAGGAAGTAATTAAATAGCCAGAAATGTCAGCTGACCAGGCCTGGGTCTGGTGTGGTAACCCTGATCTAAGGACTTCTGGGTGTCATACACCTTGGGCTAAGGTTCTTACCCACCCTGCAGCTGGATGCCTCTGGCAGGATCCTAAATCCTCAGTTCCCTCAAATGCCTGAGTTTTCTCCCTGTTTGGCGCTTTTACTTGGTTTAAGAAAGTGCCAGCAAGCAAGCGTTAAGGGCCGGCCGCCTGCATGTCTGCCAGCACTGAGATTTGTTGTAAATCTTTCTGGTCACACCGAGGCTCCGAGGTTCTGTTTCAAGTGAATAAGCCTTCTGAATAAGCGCAGTGGGTTCTGGATAAGAAGAAATCCTCCAGCGATTAGCAGAGCTATTTTATCCCTCACCGCCCTGCTTGTATCTGGGGCCATCTAATCTGTTAGGATGGCTCTGGTTATTACCTCGTGTTAAGTAGGACTTGGGAGGTCGGGCAGTTAGTTAACTAACCATCTAGACGGCAGCCTCCTGGGCAGCTCTGCCTCACCTTCCCTACTGGGCCCTCCTCCACCCGGCTGAGTCTTCCAGCCGCTCGTCTGCGGTGACGCTGCTCGCTCTCCTCGCCTGCCTACGTGCTCAGAAACCCAGATCCCCTTCGAGCCCAGAAAAGAATAATTGAAGCTGAAAATCCACTTTGATTGCTTTAGTGTTGAGCCTCCCGACGGCGACATTTGGGGAGAGGCCGTTCGCTTAGATAAGAGTAAGCTGAGATTGGTCACTGGAAGACTCAACTCTGGTCACAGCTTGTTGAGATGCCAGGAGCTCTGTTGGTCTCTCTGTGCCTCGGTTTCCTCCATATGTCGCAGGAGTAATTCCTACCCAGTGGCTCTCAACTGTGTTCAAAAGAGCCCCTGGATTCCAATCACCTGGTCCGGAGAGCGCTCCCTCTGACAATGGTATTGGGAGCCCAGTACCCGCCTGTCTTCATCGCACCGTTCCGCACCTCTGTGTCCCTGTCATGAAGACCTAATGCTCGGAGCCCACGGGCTGCCCCAGGAGCTGAGAGCTCTTCGTAACACTCGCTGACATCCTTGCAGGGTGACTCACAGGGGAGCAGGAGCACACACAGGCCCTGGAGAGCTGAATGAGCATGAATCAGATGCTGGGCCAGGGCCGGAGCCGGGGCGGGCAGGATGCCTAGGGCCCGCAGCTCAGGGTCAGGGCAGCGGGGCCGCGCGCGCATGTGGTGATGGTGTTGGACGCTGTAGGCCCGGAGTAATGAGCGTTTGGAAACCAGGTTGTCAACAGTTGAGGCCCACGGCAGGAAGGACAGGGCTTGTGCTGGAGAGGGAGGGGGCCTGGTGGATGGGCTGGATGCTGTCCCAGAGGGGTTAGTCTGGAGTCCAATTAGAGGTAGCTTCATTCATATTTCCTTGCCTAGCTGAAGCAATAAAAAATACTTAGTTTTTTGGCCGCCTGCCAGCCAGAGGCGGGCTGGATCGATGCCGCTAAATGCCTGACATGACTCTCCGGTAGCGGCGAGGGTTTTCAGCCTGACTGCAGGAGAAGAAAGAGCTCACTGTTCGCCGAGCCGCACACTGGGTCGCAGGGAGAGACACGGCCAGCCGCGCGTCCCCCTCCTCCTCGCCTGTGCACCCGTGAGGGGCAGCCAGCCCGGGGGGCTGGGAGCATTTCTGCTTAGCACGGGGTGGCCGCCACCAGAGGAGGAAAGGAAATGAAATGACAGTGATTTTTTTTTTTCTTTTCTGCTGGTACTCGCAGCAGCTAATTGAATTGCGGCTGTGCGCGCCCCGGCCTCAGTGCACTCACGGCTGTGGGGAGGTGGAGCTGTGGTTCCATTATAACCTCCGCTGTTTTTTTTTTCTTCCTTCTTCAAGGCTTGATAACTCTGCCATTTTAATTTGCTTCAGGCAGAAACTTGGCAGGGAAGAGCTGCCCAGAAAAACCGGCTTGGGAAAGGATATGAGATTCCGCGGTGACTGGCTCCCGCACCGCCGAGTCTCTCCTGGTGACCGCTGCCCCCAGGGCAGCGCTGGCCTCCCATAAGATGGGGAGATGAGACAGGAAATCTGAGAAGGTCGCTTCTGACACCCTTCTCTTCTGAACAGACGGTGTTCTGTGTCCCCTTGTGACCTCGTCATGCATCTTTGCCCTGCCTGGGGCCCAGATCGGCTGGCACTTGTCTTCCCTGTGGCTAGCCTGGCAGCTGGGGAGAGCAGGGACTGTCTCGCTCCTTCCGCCACCCCTGGCATTCACAGCCAGGCCCTGCCAGGGCAGATGCTCAGAAAATGAATGTGGGGAGAGAGGAAGGGAAGGAGGACGGGGAGATGTGGTCAAGGCTCAGAGAACAGAGTTCTCCTCGCAGCATCCAGGCAGGGCCGGTCCTCAAAGCCCCCTTCTGCCCGCAGTCATAGGACACACACTGTCCCTGGGCCGCCTGCGAGTGCTTCCCCACCTCAGCTCTTGGCCCATCTTCTTCCCAGGCCGGCATCCCCTCATTTACTCTGTAGTTGAGGGAGTACTCCTGCAGCCTGAAATCCTTGGGTTTCCTGCTGCTTGGGGACCAGGGACACGGTCCCCAACTCTTTAGGGTCCTGAGGAAGGACCACTTCTTCCCTACGTTTATGTGTTTCCTGATTATCAGAGGGAATGGCTTCGTGACTTTGAGATTCTTGTTTGTTCATGGTCCTGAGGGTTTGATTTGTGGGACGCAGCCTCTGGGGCCGAGAGGCAGGTGGCTTGCTGCAAGGTTAATTACTTAATTGCAGTGCCTTGTGACAAAGGAGAATCAGGGATGCTCCGGCCAGCTTGTGGGAGCAGGCTGGGGAGCTGGGGAGGAGCTTCCGGGTGCAGTCCAGGGTGTCGAGTCTACAGACAGGACATGGAGGTCCTGGCCCTCCCCTGGTGTCCTGTGCGCCCTACACTTAGCTGTGTGTCTGTGACTGCACGAGAGGTTATATCAGCACAAGTTCTGACCTTGAGTCCCTTCTTGCTTCCAGAATAATTCAGTGTCACCCTCAGAAAGTCTCCGGACTAGTGAGAAGCACCGGAGTTCTGCAGACTATAGCATGGAAGCCAAGAAGCGGAAAGCGGAGGACAAGGACAGCCTGAGCCGATACGTATGTCTGCAGGGCATCAGCTGGGACAGGACAGGGCCAGAGCCGTGGCCCAGGAAGTCCAGGGACAGACACTGAGCCCCAGAGACAGCCACAGGACTGGTGTTGGGGTCATTCACAGACAGTGCGCACGGAGCTGCTGGGGCGGGAGTGGGCGGGTGTCAGTCATCCTGGGCTCCATGAGGCCCGGGAAGAGCTGTGGGCTCTTCCATAGGTGGCCATCATGAGATCCAGAGCCCTTAGCCCAAGGGGCAGCCTGCCATCACCATGCTGAGCAGGAGTAAGAGCTAGGACAGAGGCAAAGGGCCCTCCCAAGCCTCTTGGTTGCCTTGCCGTTTGGGCTGCATTGCACATGCAGGGCTCAGCCGCGTTTGTGAGCTGTGGTGGCCACCCTCAGCAGCGTGGCCACCCTCAGCAGAGCCATAGGCACGCAGACGGGAGAGGAGATCGGTGCCTTGTGAGGGACGGGATGGACACGGCGTGGTGGGGCACAGGAACCCTGTGGGGGCTGGGCTGGCGCCCACCCCCCCTGGAGGAAGCGTGGCTTCCACTGGAGCCTTGCTAGTAGAGGGCACAGGGTATGGTGAATACAGCCCGGGTTTGGGCGTTTGGCTGGGTTCAGGTCTGGGTGTGTGGAGCAGGGCGTGGGTCTGGGTGGGAGGCCATAGCCTCTTCTTACTGTCCTGCTGGCTTCTGTTTTGGGTACAGGACAGTGATGGGGACAAGAGTGACGATCTGGTGGTGGATGTTTCCAATGAGGTAAGGGCAAGCCCAGGGTGCAGGGAGGACAGTGGATTGGAGCTGTCTTTTCCCAGGGTGGGGCTCTGCTCTGCTGCCTGAGCAGGGCAGCAAGGCCTGCTGGCTTAGGACACCAGGAGGAGGGGGACAGAGCTCTGCTGCAGGGTGGCAGGGCATTTGTGGGGTTGATGGTGCCATCTTGTGACAGTGTCCAGAGAAATCCCTGAAAGACCAGCAGGGGCCTTTTGTCCTCTGGTGCTGCAGGTCAGGGACTTGGCCTCTGTAGAGTGGCAGTTGCTGGAGAGAAGCCACATGAGGCCACAGCCCATGTCACAGAGGCTGCTCCCACGTCCCAGCTCCCTGCCCGTGGGCTAAAGGAGTCTGACTAGATTGTTATTGCTGAGTTGCCCACTGGGGTAGGGGGGTGACCTTCGATCTCAGCCAGGCATCCTCCATCTGTCCCTCTGTCCGTCTATCTGTCCGTGCCCCCCCCCCCCGTGTCCTCTCTGTGCAGTTCTCAGTGCTGGGGAGGCTCTAGCCTGGCTGTGGCCTTCACAGCATCTCTGTACCCCTTGTGCTTTTAGGACCCGGCAACACCGCGAGTCAGCCCCTCACACTCCCCTCCTGAGAACGGGCTGGACAAGGCCCGAGGCCTGAAGAAAGATGCCCCAACCAGCCCCGCCTCAGTGGCCTCCTCCGGCAGCACACCCTCCTCCAAGACCAAAGACCTTGGTCATGTATGTGGGGTCCCCGCTGGTACCTTCTGGGGAAGCTGGGCGTGCAGGGTGCCCGGGCAGAACTGGGGTGGCGTTGGCCAGACGGCGGGAAGAACCAGGGCTGGGGGATCCTGACCTAGGTCCTGCCACCTTGGGCCCTTTGCTCTCAGGGGTTAGCAAAGGGTCTGTAAAATGGGAACCTTCCCCGTGGCCCCCGCAGCGGGGCTGGGGCTGAGCCCACCTCTTGGGATAAAACAATCTTCGTATCTTCCTTGGTCTCTACATCTTCCCTCTTCAGAATGACAAATCCTCCACCCCTGGGCTCAAATCCAACACTCCAACTCCAAGGAATGATGCCCCAACTCCAGGCACCAGCACGACTCCTGGGCTCCGCTGCATGCCGGGCAAACCTCCGGGCATGGACCCGATAGGTATAATGAGTAGGCACAGTGGGTGTTCTGATGGCTGGGGAGGGGGCCGGGCCGGGGCTGGAGCCCAGGGTGGGCCCGGGCACAGGGGCCTCCACCGAGCTGTGCTGCCCCAGGGCCTGTGCTCAGAGGCCTCCCTGGTCCGGTTTGGTGTGGGAGTAACATGATGTCCAGGGAACATCAGCCGAGCCCCAGGGTACCCCCCCAGGACCACCGGGGTGTTCCCCACTGACGCGCCCCTCCCCACAGCCTCGGCCCTGCGCACCCCCATCTCCATCACCAGCTCCTACGCGGCGCCCTTCGCCATGATGGGCCACCACGAGATGAACGGGTCCCTCACCAGCCCCAGCGCCTACGCCGGCCTGCACAATATCCCGCCGCAGATGAGCGCGGCCGCCGCCGCCGCTGCCGCCGCAGCCTATGGCCGGTCGCCAATGGTGAGCTTTGGAGCTGTACGTAAACTTTTTGGCTCCTTTCTGGGGGGACTGGCTGGGGAGTATAGGGAGCTGGTAGAGGTTGGCCAAAGGAGAGGTCCGCAGCTGTCCTTGGGGGTGAATCTGGATCACAGTGGGTGGGGCCTGAGCCCATGCAGCGCCGGGTTCCACCCCTGCTCCCTAGTGGCTGCTGTGCGGCCTCCCTGTGGGTAGACGGGGCTGATTCCTGCTCCTGGGCTGGCAGGGATGGGAAGGCCGTTGGGCAGGAGTGCACTCACAGGGGAATTCCCGGTCTGTGTGCATAAACACTTAGGATTGGGGTCAGTGGAGGGGGACCGTGTTCCTGCCCCTGGCTGCCGTCCCTGGGGCAGCCCCTCTGTGGGATGGGCCTGCTGGGACAGGGAAGGGAAGAGCAGGAGCAGGGTGGGCACTGCTGCAGAGTTGGGGGTTTGCTAGCCACTCGCTGCCGCCAACCTGGGCGACGCCCTCGGCCCTCCCGGGCCTGCGCTTGGCCCAGCCGATAGTGCGCGGGGTCTGCGGAGCCAGTTAGGGCAGATGGTGCAGCTGGGGTGGAGAAGCGAGAGGGGAAGGGGGCGAGCGGCCAGGTCACTGACTCACGACTGCCTCACCTTTCCTTGCAGGTGGGCTTTGACCCCCACCCCCCGATGCGGGCCACGGGGCTGCCCTCGAGTCTCGCCTCTATCCCAGGAGGAAAACCGTAAGCTCTGGCCCTGCGGCCCGGTGCTCGGCAGCGGTAGGCGAGGGTGCACGGCCCCGCCCACCCCATCCCCGAGCCAGGGACTTTCCCCTCAAAAGCACATAGGCCAGGCCTGGCCCCAGGTCCCTGCTGCCAGGGCACGCTCCTGCCCAGCCCAAAATGTCCCTTTAACTGGGGAGCCGAGGGGCACTGAGTGCACAGAGCTGCCGTGGACCTCGGGATTGGCATTGGGTTTTGCCTGCTGGTCGTCATACCATTCACTCTGTGGGTCGTTGGGACACCGAGGTCGCACATAGCTATACCGTGGCACCTACAGAGCCCCAGGGGCTGCCCGCGGCTCAGATACGGCTCCTGCAGTTTGCTCTCAGAGTCACAGGCAGATTTCCCCCCACTAACACCTCTTCTAAAAGCAGCAATGTCATTTAGCCGGGTCCTTTCCAGGGCTGCCAAGTCGGGGTACGTTACAGATGGTGGCAAAGGGCATTCCAGGGTGCCCATGAGGCTCCCCATCTGATTTGGATCAAGGATTATAAGTGGGAGAAAAATTCAAAGCAGGCCTGTAACGCACTTCCCACCCAGCAGGAGGCATCCCAGGAATGTGGGGTTACCGGACTTCTAGGATTTAGCCCGAGAGCCAGGGTTTCGGGACCCCTGCCAGAGCCCAGGGGACGTGCGGACAGTGGGAACGGATGAGTGACGTTGCTCCTACCTTTGCAGTGCATATTCCTTCCACGTGAGCGCAGACGGCCAGATGCAGCCTGTGCCCTTCCCACACGACGCCCTGGCTGGCCCTGGCATCCCGAGACATGCCCGGCAGATCAACACCCTCAGCCATGGCGAGGTGGTGTGCGCCGTGACCATCAGTAACCCCACTCGGCACGTCTACACGGGGGGCAAGGGCTGCGTGAAAATCTGGGACATCAGCCAGCCGGGCAGCAAGAGCCCCATCTCCCAGCTGGACTGCCTGGTGAGCCCCGCGGGCCGCTTCCGGAGAAGGCACGGGAGACCCCTGTGATTGAGCTGAGTCGCTCTGGGCCAGCTGGTTGACCTCTCTGAACCCTAGTTTTCTCAGATGGAAGTCGGGATGGTCTTAACCCCCTGTCCTAATGTGCGAGTTCTCTGGTCCCCCAGGAGGGAACACGTGGGCACCGCTCAGCCTGCCCCTTCTCCCTTCAGAACAGGGACAACTACATCCGCTCCTGCAAGCTGCTTCCCGACGGACGCACGCTCATTGTGGGCGGCGAGGCCAGCACGCTCACCATCTGGGACCTGGCCTCACCCACGCCCCGCATCAAGGCCGAGCTCACGTCCTCGGCACCCGCCTGTTACGCCCTGGCCATCAGCCCCGACGCCAAAGTCTGCTTCTCCTGCTGTAGCGACGGGAACATCGCCGTCTGGGACCTGCACAACCAGACCCTGGTCAGGTGAGGCTGGCGGGACGGCGTGTTTGTGCCTCGGACCGTGGGATTGCACCCATCCAGCTGGCCTGGTGACACAGCCAGGTGGGGGGTGGTGAGGGGGAGAGACGAGCGGGCCTGCCTCTGTGAGAGGTGGCAGAGGGACGTGGAGGGGGCATGGGGGAAGGTAGATTCCCCACTCTGTGCCCTAGCACAGTGACAGCCAGTAGTGCTACCCGGTGTCGGCTCTCAGTGCTCCCCGGCCATCTGTGGCTCATGTGGCCCTGGCATGTCTGTGGCCTGAGCCCCGCAGTTACTGCAGGCGGTGAAGGGTGATGTGAAGCAGTTGGGTCTCAGAAATCTGTCCCCTGTTCCCCCAAAATCCCTTTTCCCAGGGAGCCTGCCCCTGAACAAGGCCACCCCAGACGAGTAGGGAGTGGACTAGGCCAGTTCTGCTTTCGGCTTATTAAGTGATTGTGGTTCATGGCGAGTCGCTTTGGGCCTCAGTTTCCCCCTCGGCCCACCTGTCCCCTGGAGTGGCTGCCAGCCCGGTGGTCAGGGGTTCCCTGAGGCTCATCCTTCTTCCCCACGTGGCTTCCATAGGCAGTTTCAGGGCCACACGGACGGGGCCAGCTGCATAGACATCTCCCACGACGGCACCAAGCTGTGGACGGGGGGCCTGGACAACACTGTGCGTTCCTGGGACCTGCGGGAGGGTCGGCAGCTGCAGCAGCACGACTTCACCTCCCAGGTGTGTACCCAGGACACCTCCCCTCCCTCCCTCCTTGGACCCTAGTGCACCAGGAAGGGGACAGAGGGTCCCATAGGTGGGCACCGCTGGAGTCTCATATGTCCTGGCTTCCTGAAGGAAGCAGCAATGAGACAGACTGGATAAGGCCCTGGAGTTGGACACACAGACCCTGCCTGTGGGCTTAGACCCCGGCTCTGCTGCTGTGTCCTCAGTTTTCCCACCGAGAGGTGGCAGTGACCGCGGCTGACTCCTGGGTCTGGTGGGGGCACCTGGCTCGCTCTCCCTGAAGGCCTTGGCCTGGAGCCCGGCTCTTAGGCAGCAGTCAGGAATGCCAGGCACCGCTCCTCCTCGTTAGTTTCATTACTCCACTCTTTTGGTTATAAATGTTTAATAAGTTAGTATTTTATCACTTAGCGTTTTTCCTACTGAAGGACCAGAGGCAGAGGGTGCCCTGAGCCTGGCTGTCCGCCCCGAGGGTGGGCCAGAAATGGCGACCTTCTCTGGACCATGGCAGGAGGGGGGGGGGGGCTCTAGGGCTTGGTTTGCAAGCGGCAGACGTGAGGCAGGAAGGCTTCGGGGAGCCGCTCAGCGTGGGGGTAGAGGGTGCTGAGCCGCCCGCCGCCTATCTGCAGATCTTCTCCCTGGGCTACTGCCCCACCGGGGAGTGGCTGGCCGTGGGCATGGAGAGCAGCAACGTGGAGGTCCTGCACCACACCAAGCCGGACAAGTACCAGCTGCACCTGCATGAGAGCTGTGTGCTCTCCCTCAAGTTCGCCTACTGCGGTGAGTGGCTGACCCCTGCTTCGGGAATCCCCCCGCGCAGTGCAGTCCCTATATTCAACCTCAGATCCTGCTTTTACCCATCGCAGCCCCTCCCATCCCACCGGGGATGGCAGAGAGAGGCGTTCTCTAGATGCCCATGGAGCTTGGCAAGTGGGCAGTCGACACTGTGCGCTGGTTAGCAGATCTCACCGTGTTACCATGGCAGCTGACCACATCCGGGGCGGGTCCTGCTGGAGCCGCAGCCTGAGGATGCTTTTGCTTTGCCCACAGGCAAATGGTTCGTGAGCACAGGGAAGGACAACCTCCTCAACGCCTGGAGGACACCCTACGGAGCCAGCATCTTCCAGGTACCGCCGCCGGCCACCGGGGCAAGGGCGGGCGGGAGGCACAGCAGGAAGAGCCCCGAGCAGGGATTGCACCTGCCTGTCCCCTTTCCTGGCCCTGGGGACCCAAGATGGCTTTTGCAGAGGGAACACAGGGACATGCATAGCTGCCGATGGCTTCTGGCTCCTGAGGGGGAGGACTTTCTGGAGGGGCGGGCGCTGGGGTCTGCAGGGCCAGGGGCTGGAGCGGCGGGCAGGCAGGTAGAGGGGCGGAGCCGCGTGGGAAACTCAGCAAAGCGATTCCTGTCTTTTTCTTTTTTCCTCCTCCCCACGCCTTCCTGCTTCCCATTGTCCTCCTCCAGTCTAAAGAATCCTCGTCCGTCTTGAGTTGCGACATTTCAGCGGATGACAAATATATTGTAACGGGCTCTGGTGACAAGAAGGCCACAGTTTATGAGGTCATCTACTAAACAAGGACTCTTAACAGGGCTGTCAAACTCTGGGAGAAGCCGCTTGGGCACTGACAGGGAGACCCAGCGAGCCCCCTCGAGGTCGCAGAGGACAGGCCGCCCGCAGCAGTGATCGGGGTGGGCTGTGGTCCTTGGGCTTCAGGGGCTGTGGCTCTTCGCGGCCTGGACTCTGGGCGTGGACCGATGTGTTTCTTGAACTCTGGTGGACTCGCCCCTCCCCCCATAACCATGCTGGCAGAAGCTACAAATAGATTTCTTCGGAGGCTTGTGGCTCCAGTCCCCCCACGACAACTTCACGGATCTCGTCTCCTCTTGCCCTTTCTTTTGCCCTGCCCTCTCCCCTTCTGGGGTTGGGAACACTGGAGTGGACCACATTGTTGTGCTGGGGAGTTGGCGGGGGGGATCTGGTTCCCGATTGTGCAGTGCACAAGGCTTGTGAAAAATGTAAATAACAAACTCCTATCTGGGGCTGGTCAGTGGGGGAGGTGGCCCCTTCCCACCGGAACCTTGCCGTGTATTTCGCCTGCTGTATTTGCAAACCACGTGTGGTGGTGGCCTGTTTGTTTTGTTTTTCCTTTTTTGTTTTTTTTTTAAACTGAATTTCCCAGAGGGAAAGAGGGCAGGGGAGGGAGCGACACAAAGGGGGTGAAACGGGAGGAGAGCCTTTGGGGTGTGGCGGGGCGCAGAGCCTGCAACCACACGCCCCGAGGGTAATCTGTGGCATTCGGGCAGTGTCAGAAGCCTGTCCAGACGGACCCTGGACAGACAGGCGAACAGGACTTGGGCTGATGTCTGCAGAACATTGGGTATTTCTGTGGGTCTCTGCCCAGCACAGCATCTTCCCGTGTGTCTGTGTGCCCTGGGCCCTTATTTCTTGGTGCAAGCTCTTCACCCATTTGGGTACCGGAGGTTCTGAGAAGGTCCCTCCCCGGCTTTTCCTAACCTTCCAGTGTGGCCTGCAGAGGACTCATGTGATAGGGAAGCGTAGCCACTCAGCTCAGGGAGCCACCAGAGACAAACAGCAACTGATGTGGGTGCATTATTTTTTTTTAATTTGAATAAAAAGAATTAGAAGTGATGTCCTTTTATAAAATGCCTTCTCCCCTTTCCTGCCTTCAGCCCCTCCGCCTCCTGCAGGGTTGCGAGTCTAAGAAGTGGCTTCCTGTACCCCAAGCTGGGCAGGGCAGTGGGTTGCAGACTGCAGGGACACAGCTTGGCACAGGGGCAACCCTGGCAGCCTCTCTGCTCTGTTGTGGGCCAGACAGTTGCAAGACAATACTGCATCCTGTGGGTACAAATGTTCAGAGGCGTTAGGGTTTTGATTTTGTTTTCGTCCTTTTCCCTTCTTTTAAAAGAAAAGCAAAGGGCCATGTGATTCCTGGTGGTGGGCTCTGTGTGGATGTAGCATATGGAAGATAATTTTTATACACATTTTTATGGATTATTTTATAATGTGATTCGCCCTGGTGTGAAGGAAGGAGGGGCTCCCAGGAAAACTGCCTGTCTCCAGGGCTCCCTGGCTGCGCGGCTGGCGGGATGCAAAGATGGAGCTGGAGCCAGCAGGCCCCCCTGGACCTTGCTGAGAGATGCGGGGTGCAGGGTTTCTGTCCCCCTGGGTCCCAGAGTGTCACCTGCCACTTCTTGTTAAGGTTCTGGCCACAAGGGGAGGGCGAGGGTAGAAGAAAGTTATTCCTGGAGAGAAAGAAAAAAAAATGAAAAGTCATTGTAATGAGCTGTTTTTATATTTTTAAAAGTTATTATTTAAAGGCTGGTTTGATTGTTGCGTTTTAATTGCTTTCCCCCCAGTGTATCGTTTACCCCCAAGAAGATTCGGGGACAGCATCCCACATCCCTGCCTTTCCCGAGCCCCCGATCCCCTAAGAAATCCGATTGTGCAGGGCGGTTGTGAGAAGTGATATCCACAATGCCAGGCCTGCGTAACCTCCTGGGACGTGCCGGGCAGTGGTGGGGTGGGAGCTGGGCTTTGCTTTTGTACAGGTGACAGAGAAGACAGGGCAGGGCAGCGCCCAGTGACTGTTAACACCTATCCTGGCAAAACATCTTGGCGGGGGCAGTCAAATAATGAACTTAAAGTGGAACTGTGGTGTCTGAGAACATGAGAATCCCCTTGAGGTTAACAAGTTGAAGTGTGAAGAGACCTCAGTCCCCGGGTCACAACAGGATGTCTTGGATAACTGAGATAGGAGGAGGCAGCCAGGAGAGGTAAATGTTAACTTATGATGCTGATACAAAATACCTGACACCCAGTTTAAGGTTTATTTGGGCTCAGGATTTTAGAGGGTGCAGTACATGGTCATCTACCTACAAGGCACAAGCATGGTGGAAGGGTGTGTTGGCATCCAGCTCAAGGCATCCACGAAGCAGAGAATGGGCCTGGGGATAGAATATACGTATATACACCCTTCCACATCCCTCAGTGAGCCCCTGTCTCCAACTGGGTCAGACCGCCTGGTGACTCATTTAGCTATAAGCCCATGAATGGATTGAGCTATTGAGCTTCACACCCCTGCTGTCCAGTGCCTTCTGAAAGCCTCATCTCTGAACAAGTGTTGTGGGGGTAGCATTTTTGACCTAAACCATAACAGGTCATGGAGGAAAGGCATGGTGGGAGGTGGGGGAGAGAGCTGGGGCCAAGGAAGCCCTGGGGTTTGTTTCCAGCCACCTGGACTTAACTCCAGTAACAGTGAGGGTTTCCATGGACATGACTGCTTATTTGCCCAAGTCATAAATCAGCACAAATAGTTGCTTGCTATCCTTGCATACAAGGAAGGGGGTAATGTTTAAGAGAAGTGGTCTCGATGCAGTGCTACCGTTATACCTAGAAAAGGGTGGGTGTTTTCCCCACTCAGGTGTCTCAAGGTCCTCAGGTTTATGGAGGAGAAGCTCCCACAAGAGAAGCTCAGTCTGAACCCCCAGGGGTCACTTCAGCAGTGTGCTGACATGTCCTGTGGCCTTGCATAAGACCACCCCTCCGGACTGCCCCATCTGTGATTTGTAACTGAACTAGAGGGCCATGGCAGCCTCTGGCCAGAATAAAATGCTGTGTGCGCCCTGGATTTGAGTATGCACTTGGGTGCCAAATAGGAGTGAAGCCAGGGTCGGCAGGCCCCAGGTGGGTGGCAGAGGAGCATGTCTTACCATAGCCGGCTAGCAGAGAAGGCCGGAGAGGAAGACTGTCTGAAAGGATGTTCTGTCTTGACTTCCTGGGCCTGGTGCAAGGGTGGAAAGACAGGAGAGAAGAGGCAGGACAGACTCCAGGAGGCACTCGTAGTGGCCTTGTCTCTTCTACAGACAGGTTCCTGGTTTCCACCGCTTCTCCCCGTCGCACTCCTTCCAGGCATCTGGTGAAGCTTGGTAGAAACCCAGAACCTCAGCCTGGCCTCCCCCAGGTCTGAACTGCACATAAATCTACATTTTCACCCTCTGTGTTTCCTGTGCATGTGACAGTGCTCTTCTAGTCCCTGTGGGTTACCTACCCTCTCAACAGGGTGACAGGAGGCCTTGTTACTGCTTTTCTAGCCTTTTTGTTTTGTTTTGTTTTGCTTATTTATTTTAAGCCAGAGTCTCACTGTACAGCCCAGGCTGGCCTTGGACTTTCAGCGATCCCTGCCTCAGCCCCTTAGTGCTGGGATTACAGGCATGTGCCACCATGCCTCGCTTCTAGGCTTTTTAAAAGTTACCTCCCAACTATTGCTGTAAGGCAAAAATGCAGGCTTATCACCAATCCGTACTTGCTGGATTCCCTGCACCCATCAGCCTGTCTGTCTGCCCAGCGAGACCAGTTTCTGCAGGGCAGCACACATGGCGTCCTCTGCCCGGGGCAGTGCTCCCGATCAATGACCCTTTGGTAGCTCCAGAATTCGTTTTCTAATTCACAGCTCCTGGATGGTGCCAGACTTCGGGACTGTATTGTATTGCTTGAAATAAGATCTGTTAGAGAGAGAGAGAGAGAGAGAGAGAGAGAGAGAGAGAGAGAGAGAGAGGAGAAAGAGGAAGGAAGGAAGGAAGGAAGGAAGGAAGGAAGGAAGGAAGGAAGGAAGGAAGGAAGGAGCAGATGTGATTGTGAGGCAGCTATAATAGTCTTAGTTTACATCAGGTTAGATACACTGTCCAGCTCACCCCATACAACAGTTGACCTGGCCACCCCTTTGAGCCTCTCTCTTTTCCTGTCCCCAGGTACCCCAACCCCAGCATGGGCAGAGTTATCCCCTCCCCTAAATCCCTTGCTCATTTCTCAGTTGAGGCAGGACAGGAAGCAAGGAAGTAGCTGTCCAGTGGCAGGACTCAGTGACCTTGTTAGAGGATCAGTATCCAGGGAGACCTCCTGTCCTCACCCCCTGCAGAACTGGTAAGGAAATTCCTCTTAGGAGGGAGGTATCTCAGAATAGTCATGGAAACCAAGGGCCTGCTTCGAGAACATCCTCAAACTCTCCCACCTGTCTTGCCCACCCTTGCGTCATCCATCCACCCATTACGCACCTTCTCATTCATCCACCCACCCATCTGTCTAACCATCCATCCATCCATCCATCCATCTATCTTTTTGCCCACCCATCTATCCAATGTTCATGTCATGAGAATCCAATTTGTGCCAGGCATGATTCTAGCTGCTAAGATGCCAAGATCAATAATGCAATGTCTATCCACACAGAGCTCTGGACCATATGGGTGAATCAACCATGGTACAAATGATCACACCATGGGATCTGTAAAGATGCAAACCAGGAGATGTACAGCACAGAACTGAGGCACTGGCCTGGCAACAGGGAGGCAGGGCAGGGGACCCTGCAATGTTCACCTGGCCCAGCCCTATCTAGTTCTCACCCCAGTGGTCTCAATTCCAATTCTTGATGCCTGCCACACCAGTCCTCTTCAATCCTGAAGCCAGGCTGGGTCCCAGACTGAGCAGGTTGGGGAGACAGCAGGTGGCACCCGAGCAGAGACCAAGGGTTCAGGTAGAGTTGAGAGAGGCAGGGGAGAGGAGAGAAGGCGAGGCAGCCCAGAGAATCTCCAGCGAGTCCCCTAGATATTTATCGGCTCTTTGAACAAGAGTAACTCGAGCCCACCTATCCTTTTAGTGGGAGAATGGGCTTTCGCAAAAACTATGCACATTCTTATATAATGAAATTGTTCATAGGCATTAACATGCATACGCCAGATTTTTACATATCAACTTGGAGAAGTCTCAGAAACACACTGTTGTGTGAAAAGAGCAAGTTGCAAAGAGAAATAGACGATTCTATTCATGTAAAATATAAATCTCTACAAAACAATGCTATATTTGAGCACCTAGATAGCTACCTCCCGGACCCACACCCACCCCAGCAGGGTGCCGGTGGTTTTGTATGGGGAGGGAGGGGAGGGAGGGGAAATGGGAGGGGCTAACACTCAGCTCTGCCTGTCACATTCTATTACTTAAAAAAAAATCTGAAGATGTCAAAATATGCACATTTTAGAGATGTGTGTGGTGACTTTGTTGTGTTGTGTTCTTTTCATTTCCCACCTATCTGAAATATGTAATCATTTAAGATTCTTTTAAAGCAAAAAAGAAAGCCAGAATGATGGGGACTTGGTTGGGACGCAGCCCCCCAAGGGGCTTGGGTGGGGTGACAGGGACTAAAGGAGTCCAGGCTGGGGTGGTAGCCCAGTGACAAAGCGCCCCAGCTCACTCGTCGCTTGGGCCACACACCTCACCAGGTCGCTCCTGGCTGCATCTTCTGGTCCATTCTGTGATGCTGAGGCAGGCAAATCATCCCTGGTACCTGTGACTCGGTGGCTCCAAGTATGTGGGGACCCCATGAGATAGACTTGTTCAGCTCTTCGTTGTGAAAAATGCCAAGCAGATACAAAAGAAGGAGGCAGAGGGGCAGGACTCTCCAGGTGCCTCTCCCTCCCGCCCGTTCGCCCGATCCTCAGGGACACCGTGTCCTCTGATCCCACCCTGTGCCACCCAGCCTCCTCCTGGAGCATCACCCAAGAGATGCCACAGGCTCACTTCTTGGCTGAGTTACGAAACATTCTGCCAGATCCTAAAGGTAAGCCTCATTTTTAAAATAGAACCTTCACAACACTAAACTGGTGAATAAATTATTAATTTCTAGTATCATTAAAGACACAACTTACAAAGTTCCCTTATAATTTAAACAAAAAGCCTTTAAAATAGAATCAAAGTCTGCGCGGAGCAAATATTAATGGTTTTTTTTTTAAGGTTCCTCCCCTCCCCCTCCACCTCTTCCTCCTCTTCCTCCTCTTCCTCTTCCTCTCTCTGTCTCTCTGTCTCCCTGATTTATTTATTGAAGAAACCAAGTTATTTGTTCTTAAGAGTGCCACACAGCCCAAATTCTGCTGATTGCTAAATTGTAGTTAGATCTTGGAGCTTGATTAGATCCAGGCTTGATTTGGGGGTGGGAGGCGGCATCTACTTCACGGATTCATGAGGAAATGCACAGTCTCTAGGGGCTTGCCTTGCAGGTCAGCGGGCACAATGATCATTGTGCAGACCCAGCCATTAATTAGAGGCCACAAAAGGGTGCTATTCAAATAGAGCCTTCTTTGCCATCATTTTGTTACAAAGAGAATCTATCCGTTGGGCTCAGTGAAGTAAAGTTTATAGAAAATACCGGATAAATGCTTGATTTTTTTTTTTTTGCTATATTTTCCAGTTTTCATTAATTACTTCCTTATTAATTAATGCCATTATTAATTCCTTAATATTCTTATTCTTAAAAGTTGCCCAATGAGATTTGCTTTTCAAAAATGTCATTGTGAATGTGTGTGTTTAAATAGATTCCATGTGTTTTGAGGGGTCCCCCCTCACCTCCTACCGGGTTTCCTCAGGGTATCACTGAGGGTTTTTTGGGACAGCATCCACCCTAACCTTCAATAACTTTGTTGCATTTTGGTAAAAAGACAATTCCTTTGTCCCATTTTGTCCACCTCTGTCCTGGACATGGAGTCAACCATTTCCCCAACAAATCCTGGACCTTCTCACCGGGAAGTGGTGTTAAAGACCGGTATCTGGGTGGGGAGCGTGCTCGGTGCTGACTGTTTTGGGGCATTTCCAGGGGCATTTATGTCTTTTTAATAGCTCGACGACAGCCAGCATTTCAAGTATAACGTCCTAAATTTTGAGAGAAAGAGACCCCTAGCCGTGTTCATCCTCTGTGAGAATCTCTTTTCAAAAGCAGTGTTCAGCTCTGAGTGGTTTGTAGCCATGCTTTCTCGTGTTATCCCCACTCAGCTGGGAGTTTCCTGAAGGCAGAGGCCAAGCTAGGCTCTCTGTATCCCTCTTCCCTACCAGACTGAGAATCACAAGTAGCCTGAATCCTATCTGAAAACTCATAATCTGAAGCCAGTCCCAGCCACCTGCCCATGCGTGAATTCAATAAGGTAAACAGAGCAGACTGGGGGAGGGGAGGGCGCACACCTCATAGAACGCACGTTTGAGGGCAGGAAATAAACTACAGCTGTAACTCAGTGTTGCTAATAATCAGCAGCTTGTACAGAAAGCTTGTGGGGGGGGGTGCTCAGCAGGGGACCAGGCAATTCTTAGAAGGGGATGTTTGTTTCCATGAATGTTTTGTAGACCAGATCACTCTGAGTTGGGCATTGAAGGGTGAATAAGAGTCCTCCTTGGATTTTTCCCTGCAGTGCTGAGCTGGTCTGTTCCCAAAGGAGCCTGAAGCCTTTGTTGATCCCTCAGGCTGGGGCTGGGGCTACATCGGCTTGCAAAGCACTGTTTGCAAACTGTTGCCAACTGCTGTGCAGGCTGTGTGTCCTCAGGTTTATTTGTCAACGAAAGTCATTTGCATTTGAGCTTGTTTGGGGACTCACTCCCTGGCCCCTGGGAAGCCCCAGGACAGATGTTACTCAAAATCACTCCTTGAGTCACTGGCACCTTCTCAGCGCAGGCCACCCTCCTCCAGCCCTGCTGGCCCTGACCCAGAGGTTCAGGTGCTCACGCCTTTGAGTCCTGCATCCATCCTGGGCACAGGACGGGTCCACAGAATCCAGGACTTCAAAGTCACCTGTCCACGTGACCACCTAAGGCTACATGGTCTCATTGGATCATGATTGACTTACTACTTCTTCTTTAAATAACTTCACTTTTGAAAGCAAATTTAAAGATTTAAAGGGAAAATTTTATATCATGATCTTAAATGAAAAACCAGGATCATTTCACTTAACCTGCATCCTGTGTTTTTGTTGTTGTTATGATTGTTGTTGTTTGAGACAGAATCTCACTATGCAGTTGGGACTGGCTTTGAACTCACCATGTTGAACATATGGGCTGGTTCTGTAACTCGTGGAGATCCTCCTGCCTCAGCCTCCCAAATGATGGGATTACAGGTGTATGCCACCACACCCAGCTCATAATCTGCACTCTGGTAAATGAACAAGCCTAACTAGCTGTGCCTCCAGCATTTCTCACTCCTTTTTTGGTGAAAAGATACAGAGTAGGTCCAGCATTTAGAGCTGCAAACGGCCTTCAGCACCTGTACCAGAGGTGCTCAGAGACCCAACCCGGGTGACCGGATGAGAAAGGGAAATACAGTGCCTCAGCCTCACACAGACTCCCTCCCCTCCCTCCCCCAGGCTGAGAAACCCGGATCTATTCCAGCATCTTCCTTCGGGACAGGGAAACGCAGCCCCGAGAGCGCAGTCATCGTCAGGAAGAGGCGTCCTGGCTCCTCTGGGCCCCGTGCCCGGACGCTTACAGAGGAAGGTGGGGAGCCCACACGGGCGCGGGCTGGATGCTAAGACCGGGTTGGTCTGGGTTCTCACCCCGAGCAGCTTTGCATCTCGGCCTCCACACCCCTCAGCTTCCTCTTTCGCTCTTCTGGGGAATTCCGGGGGCTGTGCAGCGCGGGCAAGGAGGTGCGGCTCCGCCAGGGCCTTTCGCTGGCTGCGCTGCCCCAGGTGGATTCACCGCAGCCCCGAGAGGTGTGAACTGTGAAACTCGGGGTGAGAAGGCCGCAACACCCTCTTTCCCCTCTCCTCATGTCCCCGGGCCGACAGCCCTCTATCCCTGCCACCTGCAAGGCAGCCCCACGGCGGGTTCACATGGGCATGGAGTGAGGTGCCCCAAGGGAGACGGGGAGAGGGCGGCATCTGTCCCATACCCCTGTCTTCTTCCAGCCAGTGCCACCCCATCCATTTTCCACATTTTTGCAGTCAACAAACATTTCCTTGGACTCACTCCATCCAGGTTTCAGACTTTGGAAATGAACAGGGCCCAGCTCAAAGCTTCTGCTGGGGGTGAGGGTAGGGAGGAGTCCTGTTCCCCAGATGACCCCAGTATGTAGGATTCCCAGGTCACTTGCACAGGGTTGTGGGAGCTGAAGGAAAGACAGGGACAGACAGCAAAAGCAGAGGGCACTGAGTCTCACTTCCCACCACGGTGCACAGGGGCCCGGCAGAAGCCTGGCCCGGGGGGGGGGGCAGTGCAGTTCTGTCCCTGGGAACCGGGTGTTTCGGGATGCCAGTGCCCCTGCTGTGCCAGGAAAGGTGGCTGGGTCCCTGGACACCCACCTTGACCATGGGCTCCATCTCCCCTGTTCCATTTCCTCCTGTAGGGTCACTTCATTCCTCCCGCCCGAGTCCAGTGACCCCCAAATCCCCTCCATGGCACATGATGCCTGTCAGGTCCCCAGAGTCTTGGTGTCAGCCTGGCCCCAGCCCCTTCTTTGCACTCTCCCAGGGAAGCCCAAGCGGGCTGAACCGGAGCTCTGCCCCGAGCTTTCTGGGTTAATCCTTTGTTCTACTATGCCTCAGTTTCTTCATTTGGAACATGGAGGGGAAAATCAGATCCCAGAATGACAGCTCCTGCCCCAGTGTACACAATGCCAGAGCCACTTCCCACACCCACATTGCTGCCAGGTGTTAGGGGAGGGGTCCGGGTGTGTCCCCGCCCCCGTACTCTGCTCCCCTCTCGGCAGCTCTGCCACACAGGCCACTGTGAGCGCAAAGGCAGCCCTCACCCCTCGGGCAGCCCGCGCCAAGCAGATGGCAGGGAGGCGGCAGCCGCGTCAGCGGCTGTTATCTCTTGCTGATGACACGGAGTGTAAATTCTATTGGCAACTCTCTCCCCTGCCTCTGCGTGCCACCAGCTTTAATCACTGTAATTGAGTTATAATGAATGATTGTGCCTTGCATTGTCTGAGCCGGCACCGTGGAGCGCGCCAGTGAGCTGGGCCCGCCCAAGTAGGGGGGGCCTCACTGCTCGAGCAGGGGACACAGCGCCCCCCCACCGCCACCTCGCCTCAGGCTCTGGTGGTCCCCAACTCTGCCCATCCCGGGCACCCACCCCCAGCACACAGGCAGCGGCTACACAACGCAGCAGGCGACAGGCTTGTTTTGCACTTTATTATCATTTTCAAATGATACAATGAATTCAGGAGCATGGAGGACTATTTGGGAAATTCAGATAAGCAAGAAGAAAAGACGTGAGGGTGGTCAAAATCCTGCCCCTCAGCAATAACCCCTCTGCTGTCACTGTCCCCTCTGTGTTTTGCTAAGCCTCGTTACAGGCTCTTTTCTCTGCCAATGCAGTCAGAGCTGCCGCCTGCCCCGTGGCACTGCCAGCGCGCAACCCCTCTGCCGAGTGCTTGGTGCAAGCTTCTCCTCGCTTCGCCTCTCCAGGCAGCTCCAGAAGGCGGCTCCTGATTGTCCCCATTCCACAGAGGGGGTGGTAGAGGCTCAGAGAGGCTCCCCGGCCTCCTGAGCTCACACAGCAGCCAGGGAGCCACCAGGTTCATGCCTGGGGCCCTGCCAGCGCGGAAGTGGAAGGAGGCGATGTTGAAGGCACCTCTGTCTGTACTTGTCCCACAAAAGCGAGACAGCACCTGGCTTTAAAAGTCGTTTCTCGGGCCCACATGGCAGTGTGTAAAGTTCAAGCTCAGGTCTGCACAGTGCCCCTGCCCCTCCCAGAGATCTCAGCTGATCTCTGCCCCAGCTGTCGGCGGCAGCAGCAGCAGCAGCAGCAGCGGAGGAAGCTTCTGGGGTATCGGGGCCAGGAACAGTCCTGCCGCTCCTTGGACCCATCCTGTAGGCCGCAGCTGGTGGGAGCCCAACCTTCCTGCATGTGTCCCCACAGACAGGGAGCAATGCCTTGCCCGAGGACAGCAGGTAGGAAGCCCAGGCTGACCTAGAACTTGAAGCAACCCTCCTGCCTCAGCCTCTCCCGTGCTGGAACTACCCCGCTCAATTTGTGTTTGGCCTCTTTTTTTTCCCCCAGGGCTGGGGGCGGCAGCCAGGGACTGGTGCATGGGAGGCAGATGCTGTCGATGAGTTACAGCCAGTGCAGCCCCCAAATCTGCATGTTTAAAGCCAGATTCTGCAGGAGGAGGTAACCCTGGCCCTCCCCTTTCACCTTTTCCATCTGGACAGGGAGTCTTTGGGTGCCCAGGTCCGAGCTGCCCTCACTGCCAGTCACAGGACTGCTCTTGGAGTGTTTGTTTTCCGGGAAGGTCTTTAAAGTGCCCTGTAGCGGACGCTTGGCAGAGGGGAAAACAATGATTACTTGGGTGAAGCATTTGCTGTAAACAGCTCTCCGCAGGCATGCACGCCTCCTTCCATGACAGTTCCTGCTCCTGGGATCCCAAGTCCCCTCTCTCAGGCTGCCTGTGTAGCTCAGTGACAGAGCATTTGCCTAGAGCCACGAAACAAAGCAGTCAACAACCAAAATGTCTCTTCTCCTGCTGGCCGGGGAGCCAGGGGATCAGAGTGCTGTGTGGGCGGGCACAAAGGACGCCAGCAAGGGGGTCACACCTGGTCCTTTCAGGGTCCCAGCAAATCTTCTCCCAGCCTCTGTACTAGCTCAGTTTTACTGGAAAGAATCTTAGGCACAGAGAGGTTTAGTAACTTGCCTGGTGTTCCACAGCAAGACAATGACACAAGGCACAGTCGTGGGCACTGAGGGATGAGTTAGACATACACAGTGGCTGTCCTGACAGCCACAGACCAGCACTTGCTGTCAGCTGACCTCTCCCACAAGTTGGCCCTGCACATCTGCACCTGCACGTCCCATGGCAGCCAGCACTGTCGGCTGCAGCCGGGCGGCCTCCCTGTCCACTGTGCGCTCCCTGGGGCTGGACCTGTCCTCTGGGAGCTGAAGGGAGGCAACTGCTTCCTCCCTGTAGCCCGAGTGTCCTGTGCACAGGATCCCAAGCTCACAGCACCTCCCAGCACAGCCCAGCTTTGGAGGCTCCACTGCTTTCCCTGGATTGGGGTTCTGCTCCGCTCTGGGGAGGCCATGCCCTCCTTGGTCCCTGGCCCCTAGGCACAGCCTTCCGGTTGCCAGCTCCGGTGACACCTGTGTGGGTGTCAGGAAGAGACACAGCCAGCACAGGCAGGGCCACGGGGTGGGGGGGGGGGAGGAGGTCAGCATCTGTGAGAGCCTGGCCGGGGATCCCAGATGGCGGTGCGCCCCTCTCTCCCTCCCAGTGCCTTACTGACTTCATCTTGGGGTCTCTCTTTGGCACTTGGACACTTTCCAGGAGCGCGCCCTGAACTGCATCCCGAGGACCCATCTGCCTGTGAAATGGAGCCTCTGGATTTCCCCTTACCCCCTCGGAGGCTACACAGGTGCTGGTCTTAGGTGGCCGTGCAGTGGGCAGAGCTCCCAGCTGGGTCCAGGCCCTGATTTACTTCCGCCTTGCTGGTACTACCGGGGGGAGGCCAGTTTCTGTGGCCTACTATTTCTCTGCCTATGAACTGAGGCTAACCCAGTGGTGGCAATGTGCCACAGCAGGCTACTTGTATCACGGAAAGTTCTAGAAGCCTCACCATCATTCATCTAGCTCTGAGCCTTGGGAGGAATATGGGTAAAGCCATGCTTTGGGGACAGTCACATGCTGTCCATGGTTGCTCACCAAGGACTGTGACATCCCTAGCTGGACAGCAGCCACCCATGGGAGGCGGCCAGGTGTAGCTCCCAGGCTGAGCTTGCCCCGCTGGTGCCTAGCTCAGCATCAGCTCTCTGCCTCTGCCTGTCCTGGTCCTGTCATGCTGTGTCTGCTTTATAAGACAGGGCACTCAGCTAGGCGTTTTCTTTCCAAGGAGATACTGGAGCAGGCAATGCTTAGCTGAGGGTGCCTTGCAGGGATGTCCGGACTTCTGCTCGGAGGACATGTTTTTTTTTGTTTGTTTTTTTTTGAGATGGGGTCTTGCTATGCAGTTCAGGCTGGCTTTGAGCTCACTTTGCAGCCCAGGCTGGTCTCGAACTCACAACGATCCTCCTGCCTCAGCCTTCCAAGTCCTGGGATTACAGGCGTGAGCCACCACGCCCGGTTTCAGGGGACATTTTTGGATGAGGCTCAATGATGTTTCCCCCCCCCCCCAGTACTGAGGATCAAACTCAAGATATTTGCACTAAGCTACATCTCCAGCCCTTTTTATTTATATATTTTTTATTTTGAGACAGGATCTTGCTAATTTCCCCAGGCTGGGTTCAAACATTTCATTTTCTTGCCTCAGCCTTGCAGAGTGGTGAAATTACAGGTATGTGTCTCCATGCTCCATTGAGATGTGGTCAGCAACCCAACATCACAAAGTGAGACCTGCCTCCTCCTTGTCCTGCCTTTAGAGACTCCTGGGGCACCCCCTCCTGCCTCCTGTGACCCACCAGGATGCCCTTGGCAGGCATTTCCTGTGGGCTCTGAAACCTCACTTGGGTCAGGTCAGACTGACCTGGGCCCAGCTGTGCAGGATGAGCAGGCCCAGGATTGCAACAGCTGTGGCCTCTGACACGGTCCTGTCCTGGACTGTGTGTGCTGATACCACTGGCAGCCTGGGGCAGGACAGTGGGAAGTGGCCAGGGCACAACAGTCTCACTATGTGGGTGGCATTCAGGAGAAATGATGGTGAAGATGCAGAATGGGGCTTCAAAAAAAATAGCCAGGAAGCTTTGGGAGAGAGGGAGAGAGGCAGGAGATAGAAACAGAGACAGAGACGAGAGAGACAGAGACCACTCTGGCTCCACCCACTGGCTCAAACCTGACAAAGGCCAGAAGGAGATGCCAATGGTTCCAAGGCCAGACAGCTGCTAGCTAATATTTAGAGGTCCTCAGAATCCCAGTGGTCCACGTAAGTAGCACCATCAGCCGCCCTCTTCCTGTTTACTGCTCATTGACTCCAGATTTACATCTTTAAGATCTTGAAAATCAGATGAGTTAGCCACATCATTTTAAAAGTTCATTTGACTAAAAAGATGGAGGGAGGGAGGGAGGGAGGGAGAGAATGAGAGAGAAAGAGAGAGAGAGAGAGGGCTGTAAACCAAACTTGATGGGAGATTCTAGTGAAAACTCAGACCAGAATGCTGATAGAAATGCAGATAGTAAAGGCCAGGCTCAGTTGGGAACAGGGACTCCATGGGCAGTTGGAATTGAGGCCATTTGTGTTACACTTTGCCAGAAAATTTGTCTACATTTTGTTCATGTCCTGAGACTTTGCAGAAGATTAAAAGTGGTGGGTTAATTAATCCTTTGAAAGAAATTTCAAGGCGATTCAATGTTCAGGCACTGGTGCTGGTGGTAGCTTTTGAGTCAGCTCTTCAATGAAAAACAGGAGGCAAAAGCAGATGTGAAAATTTTGCAGTTTCATCAGAAAGGGAGCAGTTGCAAAGCTGGGGCCTTGAAGAGCATGGTTGCTAAAAAGGTTAAAATTAAAAAGAAGACAAGTACTTTGTATCAAGACAATAGGAAAAAAGCCTTCAGGAAATTTCAGAGATCAGCAAGATCCAACCTTCCTCAAGGGCTCAAGGGTGCAAACTTCTAGAGCTTTCATTTGATACAAGGACTCCTGCTTGAGAAGGGACACTCAAAAATTGGTACCCCAGGATTTGTTTCACAGTGCTCAGCTATCCAGGCATTCAAAGGCCTTTGTAGCCATGGTCAAACTAGGCCCAGCTACCACTCAAGCTGGCAGCAGACCGCGGTGCTGGTTTTTTCAGGCATGCAGAATGCAAGAGCTGTGGAGTCAGGGAGGCTTCCACCCAGATTTCAAAGGAAGGTCTGGGAGGACATTGCAGGAAGTTGTGAGAATGAATCCAAAAGTGTGACGGAGATCCCAAGAAGACAGAGATGCTGGGAATGTGGGACAGCTGCTGGCAAAGCCACAGGCAATGAGCAAAACTACCCCCTAAAAACACGTCCCTCCAAATTAGCCTGTGTGTGGAAGTTGATTGGATCATGCAGCTGCTACATCTGACTTTCTGTTAGGAGATGGTGTTTAGTTGGAAACAACAGGGCACTGGGGGTTTGTGTCTCTCTCCGACTCCTTTCTTTACTCTCTCTGCTTCCCAGTCACCGTGTCTTGGCAGACACCCTCTTCCAGACCCCTCCATTATATTTTACCTGCCTTGGAGCCAGCTGATGCTGGCCTAAAGCTCCCAAAAAACATGACTCAAATCTCTCTTCCTTTAAATTTCGAGTGGTCCAGCGATCAGAAAGTGACTAAGGACAGATCCCTCATCACCTAATCCCCTCTTAAAGGTCCTATCATTCAGTGCTGCCACAATGACAGTTCAATTTCAAAGTGTTTTCGAGGGGACAAGATTTCAAGCCAAAGTAGATGTCGAATGTGCCTTTTCTCTAATAGGAGGGGTTGGTGGGGTAGAGATGAGGGACTCGGGGAGGGGGACAACACCTGGACAGGAGCAACAGCAGCAGGACAGAGACCCCTTTGTGTCTCAGCCCTGTGGACACAGGTCTACCAACTCAGCAGCTTTCACGTCTCCCTCCCATCCGCCTGCCATGGGACCTCGGTCCCTCCTCTACCCAAGGGGGCTGCTCCTCCACCCCACCCCCACACTGCAGTCTGACCTGCTCCCAAAGACCGGCATCCTTTGCAGCCATCCTGAGCCCAAACCCTGCCTCCCCAGTGGCATCTGGTGGCCCTGAGCCTCCTGGCCATCTCTCAGATGAGATAGGCATGGTGGTATGACGGGACTGTCTCTGGAGCCACTGCTTACAACATGCCAGCCACAGGGTGAAGCACATGGTGAGTGTTCACACAGCATTAACTGGCTCTTATCCAGAAATATTTGGCTGTAAACTTGCTCTATAGAAGGGGGGAGGAGCTGCTAGAAAGGAGGTTAGAAGGGCAGTGTGACATTTAATAACCCCAGATGGCTTCAAGCCAGCTCTGAGCATCAACCCCAAGGCCAGCCAGAGCAGAACAGTCCCTTTGCAGAGTGCCCGGCCCCCCAGCCCCTTCTTGCCCCACTTGGTCCTGGGCCCCTGCCTTCAAAGGCAGCTCGCTAGCTAGCTGCTCTCATGGTCTCTCACTCTGCTAGTGATGGTTGGGGTCGCCTTGGCAACAGAGATCTATCTGGTGGTGGTGAGAAGGTTGCTGGAGTCCACCTTGGCATGAACTTGGCAGCAGAGCACTGGCTTCCTGGGAGCACTGGTGTTGGTCCTGCAAAGGCCACAGGGCAACTAATAGCAATATCTGCTAACTTCCTTCTCTGATTCAGGTCAGTCTTTGCAAGGTGAAACTGTATCTTGCTGCCTGCAGAGACCTGAAAGTGTTTTGGGGGCAGCTCAAGCATTTCCCACCCGATCCAGCTGGGGGTGGGGAGCCTACGTGTGTCTGCATCTCTGTCTTCCTGCATGCATTGAGTCTGTCCCTTGTCTGCAGTGCTGTCCCCAGTGTGTTTGTGGTTGTGTGTGTGTGTGTGGCTTTGCTTCTACCAGCAACAAAACCAAACACACGTTTCTTCCCACCATTCCCTGCCCCGCCTTGGAGCCCAGGTACCTGGGCATACGTCCCGAAGCCTTTGGAGAGAGCAAGGGCTGGTCTTCCTCTCTAAAGGTAAATTCCAGGGGGATAAACGCTACAGAGGAATTGTCCCCGAGATAGCTGGCTGGTGGCCAATTCATCTTGTAAAAAAAGATCCCCGGTGCCTGAGGAGCCAAGATGAAACAATTCTTTGGAATTAACCAAGCTAATTTTGACGAGCAAACATTTTGCTACAATGAAAGTTTTTATTGTATCACATAAAAGTCAAAACAACACCCAGTCCCCTTGGGGGAGACAGGCAGGCGGGAAGAAGAGAAACAGCAGCGCACAAGCTCTAACTAATCATTGTGAAATCAAAAGTGCTCAGCGCCGCCAAATTAAACGCAACTAAAAATACCCTGGGAGAGGCGCCGCTGCTGCCTGCCGGGCAGCCCCCAGAAGCTGGGATTCTTTGGCTGCTTCAAGGATCCCACACCCCTAGCTCTCTAAGCACCACCATTGTGTCCCAGGAGGACAAGGCTGGGGGAAGAGCTTGGCAGGCTTGTGGAACATCCCCTGGGCACAAACGCCTACATCACATCGGAACAGAGACCAAGACCACTGCATCGCTGAGAGTCACAGCTGGGTGCTGTTAAAGGTGCAAAGATCTCAGCCACCTCACATCAAGCAGCAACTCCACCACGCTGCACAGGGAGTGGGAGTCCCAGCTTGGTGGCCTCCACCTTGCCATGCGGCCCTCTGCAGTTCCCTCGGCTTCTCTGGGTCTTGGTGTCTTGTGTCTCTTCTCCACCCCGAGAGATCAGTATTACTCTGTGGATGCCACAGAAGGCCTGTCAGGTGCAGAGAGCCCTCTGGAGTGGTGACACAGGTAAAGGCGAAGGGAAGATGTGACTGGTGACACAGTCTGGAGATGGTCACTCTCAGCCTCCTGGGAGTTGACGGATGGTCCTACCAGATGGATTCTGAGGAAAAGTTCTGCCCGTCAGGCGTGGTGGTAACCCTGGCACTCTGGAGGCTGATGCAAGAGGTTGGTCATGAGTTCAAGGCTAGCCTGGGTTCCATAGTGAACTCAATAGCCTGAACTGCAGTGTGACTCTGTCTCAAAAAAAAAAAAAAAAAAAAACAAACCCAAAAGCACGCTGCCACATTCTAGCTATGAGTGTGTGACCTTTGGTGACGCTGATCAACCTGGCTGAGCCTTAGCTTTCCCATCCACAGAAGTAGGATAGCCAGGAACGTGTGTGAGGTGACCCTTGAAAGGACACTTGTGAAACCTGCCCAGAGGGTGCCTGCCGCCCCCAGCGCTGGTGGGCAAACTTGAGCTCTTACCGTGGGTTACTGTTTTATATCCTTCTCCCCACAACCTCCCAAGTTAACGATACCCACCCAGTCATTTTACAGGCAAGGCTCTGCGCCGCGAGGGGATGCCCCGTGGCCCTCAGCCTGTGTAAGCAGTGTGCCTCCGAATTCCCTTTCTGCTCCTCCCTCAGATCTTGGGTGTGGCCGTGGCTTTGGGAAGACCTGGCATCAGGACCTTGGGAGTCTATTCAGATCGTTTCCCTGGCTGAGCTGCATCTCAGTGAGGAAGCTGGGGTCCCCAGAGGCCTCCCCTCATCTCTGCAGCCCCTCCCAGCCTGTTGGGTGCTGCCCCCTTGGTTTCTCTCGCTTAGGCACCCACGCATGCACCCGCGTGCACACACACACACACACGCACACACACAGATAACCCCCCTTGTGTCACACCTGCCTCCCTCTCAGTCCAGAGTCTGTGATCTCCAAACCTGGGTGCACAGAGAATCTCATGGGAGCTTCTAAAAACCCTGTATGTGGAGCCAGGCATGGTGGCACTTGCCAGTAAACCCAGTACTCTGGGACACTGAGGCAGGGAGTCACAGTTCCAGTCCAGCCTTGTTAAGATCTGGGCTCAAACTAGAAAAGGCTGGGGATATAGCTCAGTGCGGAGGTCCTGGGTTCGATCCCTCTAAATCCCATTCACTGGGGCGCCGCCAGCAGAGCTTTCTCATCCCAGTCTCTCCAAGCTGTGGCACTGTCAGCCCTTTCCACGGCCCCCAGGCCCCCTTTGTGTAGCCAAGGTTGGGAACCAGTGGCGCCAACTCATTTTCCCTGCCAGCCGGGAAGCCGGGAAGCCGGGCAGCCAGGCTCCTGCATCCCACACAGCCCAGCCACATTGCCAGGCCTGGCTGCCTCCCTTCTGTCTAATAAGCTCTTGACCCCAGCCGCTCCAGGCAGGGGCAGGGTGGATCTCGGGCTAGGAAAGAGTCACAGCTTCTACCTGTACTCCAGGAAGGCTGTCTCCCAGGGGCCCAGAGAAAACTGCTAGGAGTCCCCAGTGCTCACCAAAATGCAGAGCCCCAGGCCAGGCCCAGCCCAGCTGAGCGGTCTCCTAGGGCTGTGCTCGGGGCTTCTGGGTGTCTTCATGGTGGGCCTGTCTGGAGCTAGCAGACGAGGGCTGAGCCCAGCTCTGGCCCGGACTCTGGAAGCAGGTCTCCGGGAACAGCTCTGCAGCCTTCCGTCCTCTCCGGCTTCTCCTGAGAAACATGCAGGCGGTTGGAGGTGTGTCGCTTGCTGTCAGGGTGGATGCCACCTAGGAGCTGCAGGAGAGAAGGTGGGAGAAGGAGACTCAGCGAGGAGTTGGAGGCCACATCCACGTTTCCCCGTGTACCAGCCCGCAGTGGCAGGGCCGGGCCCAGCTGGGGAAGGTCTGTCCCGAACCCACGCTGTGCCCATGGCCTGTGTGTGGGTGCTGGGCTCACAGGCCGCCTCTCAGCTCAGGCCAGGGTTCAGCCGAAGCCCCAAGCCCTTTGGGAGCTGTGTCCTATGATTCCTGGGAACCAAGCCTGACTGCTGCCTGGCCGGGGCAGGGCATCTGCAACCAATCGTCCCTAATGACACAGGCTCAAAGGAGGATAAAGATCAAAGCAGGGAGGTCAGAGAAGCCACAGCTGGAGCCCCCCACACCCCATTAAAGCTAGAGGAGCTGCGCCCATGGCTGAAGTCTCCATCGGACCGCCTGGGGCACAGAGATCTCTGGAGCCAGCATCTGTCATCAGCATGATGACACCAGGGCGGGCCAGGGACAGACACTGCAGAGCAGGGCAGGGGCTCAGAGAGAGAGAAGGGGGAGGGGGCGGTACAGAGAGAAAGCAGGGCGGACTCAGGAGGAGGGAGGGAGAGAGAGGCACGGAGAGATGGACAGAAGGAGGGAGGGGAGAGAGAGGGAGAGAGAGAGGGGGAGAGAGGGAGAGAGAGAGAGCCCTGTGGTGACACCTGTGTCCCAGCTGCCCCCTTGCCCGTCACACACAGACCCGGACCCAGTCTCTGGCTAATGTAAGGCTGAGGCTGCGGGGCGGCAGCTGGGGCCTGCCCTCCACACACAGGCCTGGCCAGCGCAGTCCTCATGGGCCCTGCACGGCCCGCGGGCTGCACACCCAGGCCTCCCCACCACCTGCGCCTCGATTTCCCTCTCCTGCGCCCCAGGCCTGCAAAGCCCAGCCAGGGGCTCTCCACGGGCTCCTTGTGCACAGCAACACTGAGCCCAGATCACACACACACCCTGAAATCCTCTTTGTCTTCACTCTCCCATCTCTGAGAGGTTCTGGAAGGTGCCTTGGTCTGTCCAGAGCCCCTGGTTCTGCCTACCCGTGGGGCCCAGAACTGCATGGTGCCACTGTCAAGGGCAACGAGGCTTGGAGCTGCCCCTGGCCACAGGCCACCAGCCCCTCTTCCTCGACACAGCTCAGGCTCACAGCTGCCACCAGTGTAAGGGAGGGCACAGCTCAGGCTGGGAACCTGTCCCCAGAGCCACCCTGCCACCAACCCTGCACCTGCCCTCTCACTTCTGCTTCTCAGGGAAGCACCTGATCCCGCCCTGTCCCCCGCTGGCCACACCCTCTTCCTTCCTCTAGGGCCCCTGTTGGGCCCCCACGCAGGGCCACCTAACCTAAAAGGGTGGGAAAAGCCAGGGGCATGGCAGGGCCCCCCATGGGAGCCTCAGGGACCCCATGGTCATGGCAGAGTCCCCACAGGCTGTGGTCTGGGCAGGAGCTAGCACAGGAGCTATGGGAAGGTAGGTTCTCCCAAGTGTTGCCTGGCACTCTGGGGCAGCACGGATGATGGCAGTGATGATGAATACATGTCACTGGGCAAAGTACCAAGGCCCTCAGCTGATGCCACACTAGCTGGGGACATGGGGGCTCAGAGACTTGCTCAAGCTCACAGGGCCTGAGAGTGGCAAGGGACATATGGAGGTGTGGATTCTGAGCCCTCGAGGACTTGCTGGGCAGAGTCCTTCCCTGTGTGACCTAAAGTGACCCGCACTTCTCAGGCCCCGAGGTGTAAAACAGAGCTGAACTCCACAGTCCCTTCCGCCTTCTTCCCCTTCCTCCGCTGACCTTACTTCCTGGTTCTTCCTGCCCCATCCTGAGGCTTAAGAGTCAAACCACGACATGTTGTGGCGGTGCCTGCCTGTTGTTCCAGCACTCGGGAGGCTGAGGCGGGAGGATCTTCATGAGTTTGAATCCAGCCTGGACTACCTGGTGAATTCAGGGCGGGCCTGAATGACAACTCCGTCTGAAAAACAACGAACAAAGAAACAAGTCATATTTGGAGGCAAAATCCTTCCCTTCAAAAATCTTAAAATCCTGCAGGGGCAAGAAAGAATCCATTTAAAGTCCAGAGGAGGGCTAGGGTTGGGGCCCCGTGGAGGTGGCATTTGGCTGTGTGCATGGTTAGGAAGGCAGGCTGAGGAGGGAGGTGTTTGGCAGCCTGTGGAGGACACTGGCCAGCAGGAAGCAAGGAGCGGTGACTTTCCAGCAATGTCCCTTCCTAAGCCCTTCTTGCCAGTGAACGCCTTTAATTTATGAAAGAACAGATTTTAAATCACCCCTACGCTTTCCCTACCTCCACTGCCTAGATTTCTCCTGACCATAAATTTTTTATTAATGACAGTTTAGAAAATGAGCAAATCTTTGGTGACACTTTTATCACCTGCAGAATACTTTTAATAAGAGGTTTCAGGAGATTGCATTCTGGGAGTAGAGAGACAGGGGTGGCAGGCTCTGTCCCAGCCTCGCCACCTCAGTGCCGCTGGCTCTGCCCCCACTGGGGGGAGGACCCGGCTTCTGGGGCCACTCCCAGACTGCCAGCCCACTCAGCTGGTGGCACCTCCTGTCCTGTGCCACCCCCATCTCTCAGCTGTGAAATCTTGCCCATGTGTAAGAGATAATTGGTGCAGACCTATTAATAATGGCTAAAAGTAATTAGCTGCTCACATTGGTGCCACACCTAGTTACTCAGGCTGACAAATCAGACCTGGACTCTCCCTCATCCTGGAAACAGAGTCAGCTCTATGGTACTGGAAAGCGGGGGCAGTGCCCCGTGGATAACCTGGGAACTGGGGTGCAGGGTTCCTTGCACACCTATCAGGGCAGCTTTGGGGGTTGGGTGCTCCTGAGGTCCCTGAAACATGGTGTCACCTTTAAGAGTCCTCAGTGGCACTGGGGACTTGAGACAAATGGTCTGGGTGACAAAAAGAAGACTTCAGAAGGGCAAGGGCCCCTGAGGATGGAATTCACAAGGCAAAGTGGCCTCGGGGACAAAGATTTATTACATAGGATCGATACAGAAGGAGAGGTTTGAGAAGAACCTGTCATAGGCCAAGAGTAAGGGGACAGCCAGGCAGGGACCCAGAGTGAGGCCTGAGGACAGAAACAGGGACTGGAAAGGAAACACACAGGAGTCAGGAGTGGGAGATACAAGCAAGGTGAACTTCAGGTCTGAAGGGTGGAGATGGGGACCCCACAGAAAGCAACGCCAAAAACAGCAGTCAGCCCTTGGGGGACCTGGTCTATCACTCTGTCCATTTTAAAAGATACAGAGGAAGAAACAAGGTTTTTCTTGAAGAAACATTGTCGCTGGATGTGTTAGTTTATGCCTATACTCCCAGAACTCGGGAGGCTGAGGCAGGAGGGTCACTGTGAGTTTGAGGACATCCCAAACTACATAGCAAGACTCTGTCTTAAAAAAAACCCAAAACAAAACACGTAGATAGCCAAGGGCTATCTCTGCATATCTGATTAAATTATGGTTAAAAAAAGGAAAATAACAGACCAGGGAGGGATTGTGTGTTAATTGGATGAGAAAACTACTGGGCTGCTCAGGGATTCTGACACTTGCTGAGCACCTACTATGTGCTGTCACCAGTCACCGTGCTTGGCTCTGTCAGACACAGATGCATTTAAATAGCTGAGAGCTGCATGCTGCTGTAAATGTGACTTATCCTGCCTCTTACCTTTATTATTGGGAGGCATCACTATGGCCGTGGATGAAAAGCGACCATGTAGGGCAGGGAAAGGATTCCTAGCAGCTAAAGGCCCTCAAGCCCTTGCGCTGCACCAGGCGTGGTTTGAAATACATTCTCTGCATGGGCTCATTCAATCTTAAGCTCCCCAAACCCCGAGGAGTAGGTGCCGTAATCATCCACCTCATTTTCTAGCTACAAAAGCAGAGAGGTACGGACAGGTTGAGGAACTTATTTTCTTTCTTTCTTTCTTTCTTTCTTTCTTTCTTTCTTTCTTTCTTCTCTCTCTCTCTCTTTTATTTTAAAGAGAATAAAACCAAGGAAAATAAAACAGAATAAAACCAATCAAAACAAACCAGCATAAGTGATACAGGACTTCATACAAGATCAGCAGTGGTTACCATAATGCCTCCTGTTGTCTTCAAAATAGCTGCAGATACCTTTGGACAGAGAGTAAAAATCAAACAGAACAGAATAAAATAGAAACAATAACAAAAAAACAATGAATGCAGTGAAGGGCTTCAAAACAAGCCAGCAGTAAATCCAAAATTGCTACCATAATATATCCTGCTATCTTTGGAAGAGCTGCTCCTGCCATCAGATTTGACATAACCAAACCAAACAAAAGAGAATAAAACCCAACCCAATAAAACAATGGAAGTGATATAGGACTTCAAAACAAGACCATAGGGAATCAACAGTGGCTGCAGCCCTCAGAGGGAGACCCCCCCCCCGGATGCCACACTGGGTACTGCTATCCTCTGAACCCCTGATCAGACCACTGGCCGTGGACCTGCAATGATGGTGAAGCACCAAAGCATCACAGGCATCCAATTGCATTTCACTTGCACAGCTATCACCTCAGCCTGTGCTTCCCTGGATCAGCTGGTTGTTTCCGGGGCCTGGGGGGATTCTTGTTTGCCAGCCTGCAAGCTGAAAGGGGCTTCTGTGTGGCTGTCCCCCTGTGAGAGGTGGCCCCTGTGTGGCACTGGCTCCCAGGGAGGGCTCGCTTCTTGGTGAATGCCGGTTCTCTCTACCCCGCCCCACCCCACAGTCACTCACAGGGAAAGGCTTGGGTCTGGCTGTTCCCCTGCCCTGTGCATGGCCAAGGAACTTTCTTAAAACCACACAGCCAGTGCCCAGTTAGGATTTAACCTGGCAGCCTGGCTCTAGTGTCCATGAACCCAATGATTCTCCAGACTGTAGCCTCTTATTTATTTGTGACCCAGCAGAATTCTCTGCAAGTTGTCCTGGCCCAGAAACAGCCAGTGCTGGAAACAGAGTCCTAGACATGGAAGACCAGGCTCCATTTCAACAGGAATGGGGACACTGAACTGATTGGGAGGTGATTTATTTTTGTGCCATGTGTATGGCAAGGCCTCATCATTGGTATAAGAGGCTCTAGTTCTGCCACCCTGCCTTGGCTCTGTGGGTCACAGCAAGCCCCTGGCCCCACCTGAGTCTGATACCTGATTTGCAAATTGTCACGGCGCACCCTGTCCCTGAAGGCAGTGTCCTGTGTGTGCTGAGCTCCTGGCCCAGAGTCGGCCTCCCTCACTGCCTGATTGGTAGCTGTTATTATGATGGCTGTAGCTATAGATCATTAATTTACAGTTTAAAAATGCTTCACCTATTTCATTTTGCACTGTTATTTTATTGGAGAATTAAATTTTTATGGGAAATTCTCCTAATTGGCTGGATTCAATGTCAGCCCTGCTTCTTCCAAGGATGAAGCCCAGTGAGGTGGCTGGAGCCTCCGGTGCTCTGCGGGGACCCCCAGCCCTGCCACCAGCCTGCCCAGGGTCTCACCGGAACAGATACAGCCACCTCCTCTAATGCCCAAGGGCCCATCTTTGCCCTGTCTGAGCCCCTGTGTTGTCGCAGGACACAAGTTAACCTCTCTGGGCTCCCAATCTAAGGGTTCCCCCAATGCACTGATCACAAAAATTTTTAAAGAATCCATTTGGCAGTACAGAAAGTCTTTATCCCGCAGCCTGGGAATACACATTCGTTTTTCTGCAGAAACCTTAAGGAGTTTTATCACAAGGCCCTGTCCCAGATCCTACCGGGCAGGTGGGTGGGTGAATGGGGGTACAGAATAGTTTTCTGCCCTCTTTAGTCCATTTCTGAAAACTTAAAAAAATACTTTGAATTTTGAGACACTTCCAGCCCCAAGGAATTTAAGGAAGGTGTCACAGTCCTGAGATTCCTCTTTTCCTCCTAATCCTGAGAAGCAGATGAATTTTCTCCCCATTGTGTCACGGGAGCAGCATGGACTTGGAGTTCCAGAGCTCATCCCGGATGCCATGGGTGGTGAAGGGCAGGCTGAGACTCCAGCTCTGGCCTTGCACACCCGACACTCATGCCCTGTGCAGTGATCAGTGCCTCAAACCCCAGGGACCTGTCTCTGGCTTGGCATTGTCCCCCGGAGACTTGAAGGAAAAAGGAGCACCGTCTATGAGCCAGTCAGCCATGCCCAAGGCTGAGTCAGGCCGGCGTCAGTCTTTTCCTGTCTCTGCCCAGACCCTCTCCCCAGGGCAACTGCCCCTGTCGTATTGCTGAACTGATTTGCCCCCCACAGCGCCATCCTGGGCAGGCTCTCGGGGTGGGCAGAGGAAGCGGTCCAGTGGCCTGCTGGGAGTGTAGGCATGGCTGGAGCTGGCTGACCAGCTGCTGTCCTCAGGACACTTGTGCCCTGGAAGGAGGCTGGGGCTCCTCTGGGAGAGTGGGCTATGGCACAGGGCCACAGCACAAGTGCCCATGTCCCCGGTTCACGGCAGACCCCGCTGCCCTTCTTCCTGCCATGCTCCTCCAGCAGAAGAAAAGTCCCGTGAGCGGGCTTTCTGGGCACACAGAAAATGTCCCCTATCTGCCTATCATTCAGGGACAGGAAGGTGCTGGGAACAAGAAAACCTCTGAGAGATTATTGGGTAAGAAAAGCTGACAGATTTGTTCACTGAGCCTCCAGTTCCTGCCTTCACTCTGTCCAGCCCTGCTTTTCCTACCTGGGGGGGGTCCCCGCCGCCACCTTCTGCCGCCCATGTCCTGGCCCCTGGCCCCTCCTGACCAGGCGCAGCAGCTGCGGCTGTAGGACCCTCCTGCCTCCAGCCCTCCTCACTGCACAGTGGGAATAAAACATTCATCATGTTCCATTTGCTTAATAAGCCTCTCTGCTGGCTGATTACCCAGCCAGGACACGATGAGCTCCCTCTGCAGGCTTCCGGCCACTGCTGGCCCGCTGGGAGGGTCCCTGGAGGGCCCTTGCGCCAGTACAGGGCCGTTTCTCCCTCCCGCCCCACCTGCCCCTCCTTTTCTTCCAATGAAAAATGACCCAGTGATTCCATTAAGTTCCTGTGCAATAGCAATCATCCCGGAGAAATTGATTGTGACTCTGTTAATGACCACTTGGGCGGATGTTAATGTAGCAGGGGACAGTTTACACTGTCCTGCTGCTGCTGCTGCTGCTGCGAGGGTAGGGGAGGTGTGGAGACAAGCAGGGCATGGCACACACCCAAGGCGGAGGGGTGAAGGGACCCCAGGCCCCAGGGCCGCTTCATTTGGTGAATACCGTGCTGTCTAGGAAAGGATTTCTCCAGCTGTCAGCAGCCTGGGGGTGGGGAGGGGGAAAGCGTGGTCGCTTCCCTTCTGGCCTTGGGTGGCAGGGCCTCGGCCTTGCTTCCTGCCTCTGCCCCTGGCCCTCATCACCAGCAGGCTGCATGTCCTAGGATAAGCAGGGCTCCAGAGCTGGCCCAGCTTTGCAGCAGCCATGTGACCTGGGTTTGGTTTCCCTCCTACCTGAGCTAAGTGCAGGACCTCCTTCATCTGTCAATCAAATCCACCCAGGCCTAAGCCCCCTGCTCCTTCCCTTATAGGAGGTGTCAAGGGGGTGCCCAGCAGTGTGTGGCAGTGAGGTACCCTTTCTGGTCCACCAAATGTGAGTGCTCCACCCTCGCTGGCCAGCAGTACTTGGCAAGGACCAGGCCATGGGGGGGCAAGCTCAGGTGACTAAGGTTTTGATCATCAATTTCATGAGGGCTACCCCAGAGGGAGCTGCACCCTCCCAGGCCCTACCAGGCTCCTTCCTCCCAGCTTCAGGATGAGGACAGCAGGGACAGAGAGGGACCAGAGGGACCCGGTCACTCAGGAGGTTTTAAACTGAGTGACGTTTATAGCAAGGGTTGGAAGCTGTCCATATTTTTCTTAATTGATTCTTCTAATTGCGAATTGATAGGACTGATTTGCATCCTGGTCAGGTTTGTTCTGCTGGGAGGCAAAGGCAAGCCTAGGTCATGCATTCTGGCGGGGGCCTGGGCGGACTTGCTATGCAAGGAGTATTCAAACCACCCCTGTGGGAGGAGAGAGAGGTCCCTGGGTCCTCCCTGGGGCCTCCCTGGGGCCTCCCCTTGCTCCATCCTGCAGCATGCACAGGTCCGGTGGGCAGGGAGAAAACAAAATGAAAGATAAAACAAGACCCTAGCAGCTGGGAAGGGCTGATTTTCAAGCTGCACCTCAGCTCAGGAGGCATCTCGGTGGAAAGTGTGTTCCAGCGCACGAGCAACCCTCCTGTCCAGGTTTCTCCGCAACAGTATGGGAACTCAAGGCCACACTGGTGTCAGCAATGGAACTGACCAGGGCTTGGCTGTTAAGAACGGAATCCACCCATGGGATGAAGCGCATCACCTGTGTGTAGTGTTCTTGCCAAACACGAAGTGAAGCGAAGGACACAAAGGCTGTGATCTCCTCCGTCCTGGGAGCCACAGGTGGCCTGGGAGGAGCAGCAGGCTGCTGGCTGGGCAGAGGGTGTGGCCCAGCAGGGAGCCAGGCAGGTGGGAGGCACAGCTGCCTGACCTTGCTCAGGACTCCTCCTCTGGAAAGGGGTGATAATTGCTCTCCCAGTCTGATTGGGAGGATTAGATCAGATTAGATGAGACAATACACATGCAAGATTTAGCCCTGCACCGCGGAGAAGGGGCAATAACAGCTTGTTGACTGATTAAACAGAAGCTCTGTTTGGACTAGGGTTTGGTGACAGCATGGAGAGGACAAAGGGACCTTTCAGGCTATGTGTCCTCTTCGACTGCAGAGCGTCTCTTTAACCTAAAAAAGAAAAGAAACAAAACCAGAGGGAACTGTAGGAAGTAGGTTGCTGCCTTTCCGGAAGAGATGTCCCCTGATGAGAAGGACACACACGTTTATTCAATCTGGTATCAGGAGTGGGGCAAACAGTGGCCTCCCTGTCCCTCCCACCCCCATGTGAGCCAGTGCGTGGGTAGGCTTGAATTTAAAGCCGGTGTTTAGTAAGTTGATAAACAGTAGTCTACACCGCATGCCCTCCCACGCCCTGAGCCCCAGCAGAACAATTATCCTGGAGAGAAGAGAGGGGGAGCATATGGAAATTAGGTCTAATGGTATGAAATGAGCAAGGCGGTGCTTATTTCCAGTGCAGCTTGGAAAGTACCAGCAGGTGACCGAGGTCAACTGATTCCCTGAATTGGTTCACTCCGAATTGCTCAGCCCTTGGCTATAGGAGGGGGATGGGCCAGAACGCTCTAGTTCCTTTTCAGTTTTTATTTTTTGAGGCAGGGTCTCACTATGTAGTTCAGGCTGACCTTCAATGACCATGTAGCCCACTGGCCTCAAATATGCAGTGATCCTCCTGCCTCAGCCCCACAGGGGTTGGAATTACAGGTGTGCGCCACCACGCCTGACACTCTGAGTCCTCATTAGCCATGTTGCCTGAGGCAAGAGCCCTGCTGGGGCCACCTCAGATGATCTGTGTGGGTGAGGTCAAGTGCATATTTCTTTGCCTTCTTCCAAGGGTAACACAGAGTGGACACTTAGGATCCATCCTGGGTCCCCAGATCCAGCTAGGAAGGTAGAAATTTGAATCATGAGTCAGGGTTTATAGTGATCCATTTTAAACCAGTCCTATAAAGAGGGAATTCACTGAGCCATGGGACTGACTTACAGAAGGGGGGGGCCGTGGTTTCCTCAACTACTGTCACCACTGTGACCTTGTTGTCTTCTATTTCCTGCTATTGTTGGTCTCTCAAAGTAGAGACCGAGCACCAGGACCACCTATGCCTGGCCCAGCTTGAATCACACATACGCAGTAGCTGGGATTGGGTGCTTCATTTGGGGTCCCCCTCTTGTCACTTCACTGGTGGGCATGTGATGGGGAAGATGGCTCCCCAAAGAGGCGAGGATACTGTCACTAGAAAAAGAGGGGACCCTGAACAGACAGCCAGTAGTTATCCCATATGGCCTAAAAGTCCTAATGAGGGTTTCTTGAGTTATTCTTCTTACTTCCTTAGAGCCCAATAGGAAAAGAATATTCACCCATGCCAACCAAAATGTGGGAAGCCACCAAGGAGCAAAGTCATACCCTGTGACCCCCTGTTATCCCGAGCTCTGTCTTGGGAGTTTTAGGTCCTTGATGATTACACTTGAGGAAAAAAAAATTTTCCCCCTATAATGCAGCCAGTTTCTAGTTCAGACTTGTTAAAGACCAATATTTCAGTCTGGAGGACAAAACTTGGGACAGAGCTTTCCCTCTGAGTGTTGCCCCACTCAGGAGACACATGCTGACCAGATTCTAGAGGCAGGGGCTGGGGATTTAGCTCAGGGGCATAAGCGCCTACCTTGCAAGTGCATGGTCGTGAGTTCGATTCCTGGTACCGATAAAAAAAGAAAAGATTCTAGAGGCAAAAAGTGAGCGTTAGCAATGTGACCCTCAGCATCACACCCAGTCCCATGTAACCCTCAGGACTGGTGGCCTAAACACACAGGTCACCCCTTACTTGACAGCAGCTCTGAAATATGCACTGAGAAGAGACTGTGCTGGTCAGCTTCACGTTGCTGGAATACACACATGACGTACGTGACTACCGAGAGATGAAGTTTATTTTGGCTCACGGTCTCAGGGCTTCAGTCCGTGGTCAGCGGTCTCCAACGGAGAAACGTCATGGTAGAAGAAAGCTGCTCACCTCCTGGCAGCAAGGAAGCAGAAAGCCAAAGAGCTGCAGAGGGAGGGGTCAGGGACTAGATGTAGTCCGTGAGGTCACAGAGCAACCCAGACCCATACAGAAGTATGCTTTGCCCATCTCCTAGGATTCCTGCCCTTTCCACCAGCACCACCCTTTCCAGAGTGTTTTGTAGTGAATACACTTGGGAGATAGAGACAGTACCCCTCTCTGGGTCAAAGGGCAAATGTGCTTGCCGTCTAGGATGACAAGGATAACATCTCACTCAGGGCATCAGTGTGGCAGGGTTGCTAGGAGCTCTGTTATGAAGAACTGGGGAGCCCCAAGCTTGGGGTTTCTTAGCTGTGAACTGAGCCTGTGTTCCAGTCATCAATCTGGACTGCTCTGTATTGTCCTATGGGATTAGGGGACAACGGGAGCAAATAAAAATGGACACAAACAGGAACTTCATGCTTCCTGTCATGAGTGATGAGGCCCTCTGTCTCTGCCATCTTCCGTGGACCCATGATAGGCTAACTCTCCTGACAGTGTACAGTGCAGTGCTGTCATGATGACCACACAGTGACCAAGGACAAGCCTACTTCTGCTTTGCCACCTTTAAACTTACTTCATAGTCCAGGATGGCTGCTGAAGCTCCAGTCAGCATATTTCCCTTCCAGGGGCAGAATAGAAGAAAGAGGGAAGGACAAAGGGACTACAACCTGGAATGGCCACCCATTTACCATCACTTAGTCAGATGGTGGGGCCTAGCTGCCAGGGAGGCTGGGTAATGTAGTCTTTAAGCTGGGTGCAGTGCTGCCCCGACAGGATTTTCTTACCAATGAGGAGAGGAAGCCGCATGTGTCGGGCGGCAACACGTGGTCTCTGTCCCAGTTTCAATAGTTTTCCATCTACCATCCCTAGCCAGCGGTGGAGACCAGAGAGAGTGCATGGGACAGAAGCGTATTAAATATGGGGGAGGAGGGGAGGGTAGCCTGGGAGACAGGAGTAGGGTGCCTGGTCCACTCCCAGTCAGCCGGGACACCTTCCCCACCATCCCAAGGGGCTCAGAAGATGGGCATGTGGGCTCCTTACATGTCAGCAAGGCGGGGCAGTGGAGCCTCTGAATTTAGTGGGGACTCAGGAGGGCTTCCTAGGGGAGGTGGCCCTGGGAGGGGTTCTGGAAGGTTGAGCAGATGTTCGCCAGACTTGTCGGTTGGGAGTGGGGCTGTATAGGATGCCAGGTTAAAATTCAATTTTAGATAAACAGCAGATACTTTTAGTATAGTCTCCCCTGTCATATTTGACAAACACCGATGCTACCTACAATCTTACGCTGTTGATCTGAGAATCGAACTTAGCTGGTAGCATTCTGTGTTTTGCTAAATGCTCTCTGTGGGCATTTGGGGCTCATGGAACTGGCACGGAAAAGCCCAGAGAGGCCAGGGTGAGTGGATATGGGGCCGGGCTGGGAGGGGAGGCAGGCCAGGGCCTCGCCCGGCTCCTCAGATAGCAGTTCCTGTTCTGTGACATTTACTGAGCTCCGACAAGCACTTTGGTAATGACTCACTTACTTCACCCCTTGTAATGAGGGAAAGACTTAATTGTTCCCATTTTACAGATGTGGAAGTCCAGAGGTTAAGCAAAGCTTAGAGGATGGAGTCTGCATCCAGGCCCTGGTGTTCCTTGGCTGTACCTCCTGCAATTTCCCATGGTGCCTCTGGGCATTAAGTTCATCCCTGTTTTCCGTATCCTGGTGAGTGGGGCAGAGTTGGCAGCTGCTCAGCCAACCCAGCGGGGGAGAAATGGGTGCCCCCACCCTGGAATTAAATTCTTGAGAACCTAGCTCCCTTAAACCTTGAGAAGAGCTCCTGTGGATCCTTCCATACTCCTAACTCAGCACCCTTAAAAAGCAAGCGAGTGTCCACCTTGGGAGGAGCCATTCAGTGGGAGATAGAGGATAGGGTGGGGCCCCAAACAGAGAGTTTTGTGCACTTTGTCTGGGATATCTGTGCCAAGCTGCCCTTGAAGAGATGGCTTTGTGCTCCAGAATAGCAAGGCCCTTTTCCAGCGGGGCGGTGGGGTCTCAAGAGGGGCGGGGTGGAGGCCTTGGGCTCATTCAGCCCCGTGCAGCTTGAGGACCTCTTCTGCTCCTGTACTTTGTTCTGCAGGGCTCTGGGACTCCATGGCATGTGTGCAGGGGATGGCACACAGCCCTGCACCTCCATCAGACAAATGTGCCAGGCTCCATGCAGTCAGGAGCTGGGGGGGCACCATAGGCCCCAGCCTGGGCTGCCCCAGGAGCCAGGAGTGACCATGTGGGGCCACGGGTCTCCCACTGTGGTCCTTCTCTGCTGGGCATCACCCAGTTGCCTCTGTCTATTGTGTCAGGACCGTCCCAGGTGACAGCTTGCTGGGCCTCAACTTTGACCTGGCAAAGGCTGGCAGGATCCCAAGCTGACAAAGCTGAGCCAACCAGGGTGGTCATTTCAAGGGGCCTGGGGGCCAGGAGACCCCCATCTCTACCTGCTGCAAGCCTCCCACCCCCCAGCTGCAACTGGGATGGCGGCTGGGCTCTGGCGGCTCATTGTTGTCCTAGAAATGTTTAGGAATCAGCCATTTAATGAGAACAAAAGGAATTAATTGGTGGTTTAGGCCTAATGAGACCGCTGTGCAAATTAACAGTTCTCATCAGCAGAAACAAACAGAGCCCTTAAATGAATTGCCGAAGAGCATTAAACTGAATAAGCTTTTGCTGGGATGATAAATAGCAGGTCAGAGGAGACCATCTGGCCCTTCCCGCAGTTTCCTTCCAGAGAGCGGGAGCGAGCAGGCAGGCCCTGGGTGGGTCTGCGCGCACGCGCACTGCGTACACGCACGCGCTCTGCGTACACGCACGCGCTCATGCAGACCATCCTCACACACAGCCACATGCACTCTCCATGCACATCCATGTGAGCTCACATACATTTACACACTCACGCAACCTCTATGTGCGTTCACATACATTTATGCAATCATGGCCACAATCACACACGTTTGTTCTCATGCTTGCATAAATATTTCCAGAAAGGACTTTTGAACATAGATAGATTTGCACACGCGTTCACACCTGCACACTTGCACACACTAGCTAGCAGCTGGTCTAGGTGGCTGCATGCACCTCTGAGGTGGAGAGGATGAGTTGTCAGGTGCTTGCGACGCTCCATGAACCTGGAACTCAGGAGGCAACAGGTGTAACAAGCTCCCCCTCCCTGAGTCCCTGCAGAACAGGGTTTGGCTGAGTGGAAGGAGGGAGCCCCAGATCCCGGGGGAGCACTACTGTAGGACAGCAGGTTCTCAGGTAGGGTGGGCAGGGCCGCAATCTTCCCCCCTCCCACCCCTGCCTGGCCACTGAATGGCCAGGATGCAGCGGTCACCGAAGACACAGGACCCCAAGCGGTTACAAGTGTAAGGTTCCTCCCAGAGCTCACATTCTGCACAACGGCGCACTGTTTTCTTACTCCTGTAATTTTAAACCATGCCCGTCCTCTGCGGTCTCGCGTCTGCCTGTCTTCCGTGGATAGCAGTCTCAGTGGTGACCGGCACACTGCGGCAGCGTAATAAGTACCCCTGGGTTCATGAGTGACATCCAGCTCCCTCAATCATGACTGCAGGAACCAGCCAACCTGCAGCTCTGCAGGAGTTCGGGGGAGGCGCCCCTGCTGTGCTCAGTGCAGGGAGTGCTGCCTTGCTCAGAGTCTCCTGCGGCTGTGTCTCTACCTCGGACCCCCAAAGTTGCTGCCTCTTGCATCTGACCGTTCTAACCCACTGTGCACAACCCAAGAGGTGGCATCTTGGTAGCAATGCACAGGGCAGATTGGGCACAGAAGTCCTTTAACGACCTCTCAATGTGGAACACTCAGTATTTTTAATGAGCTAGTGGATTTGTGCATGTACCCATTCACCTGGAAGGTCTTTTTGAAAGACCAGCCTTGTGTTCACTCTCGCACAAAACGATAATATGTAAATTGTTTCTGATCTCAAAGGACTCACACGTGTTGAGATGGTCATACAAAGTGCCATGAGGACACGGTCATGCTCTGTGCTGAAGAAATAGCAGCAGGCTTCCCTTCCTGCCTGGACATGGGGACCCAGTGACGCTGAAGAATGAGGCACCTGCCATGTGAACTGCTCAGGGGGCCCCCACAAGGCAGTTAGATCCCCAGTTGACTGATGGCCACCAAGCCCTGCAGAGTGTGGCTCAGGGATAAACGCCACAGGCAACAGAAAGATGCAGGTGAGGGTTGAAAGCTCCAGCCCAGCCTGAGCAACTTGGTGACTTAGAGAGACCCTATCTTACAGAGGAAAGGAGAAGAAGGTAGGGGAGAAACAGAAAAGGGCTGGGGATGTAGCTCAGTGGGAAGGTCCTGGGGATGAACATGTGCACACATGCGTGCGTGTGCGTGCACACACACACACACACACACAGAGGTGTGTGTGGGCGCCCTGATGCTAGTGACAACCTGCTATGAGGTGCCAGCCTTTCTGCCCCCAGGATGTGGCGAGTGTGAGTGTCCAGACCAGCAGAATATCACAGAGCTACCCTGAGGTCTCTGGGGCCTTCATGCCACCAACAGCCCCAGCCTCCAGGAAGGAGGCAGGCTGGCCAGAGACACCGTACCTGGGGAGGGCGCGGGAGGCGGGAGGGGTGAGCCAGTGGCAGCGGGAGGAGCTGGGGCTGCTCTGAGGGGTACTGTGCCCACCTGTAACCTCCTGGCCACCTGCGAGGTCCGGAGCACCAGTGCACTGTGCTCACGAGGGCTGAGGAGGGCAGAGGTGAAGGGGGCCGGAGGGCGAGTGCTTGGGCTGAGTTTGGCTCCAGCATCTCCTGGCCTTTTCCGCTGGCACTAAGACAATACTGAAGCCCAGTGCCAAGGTCCTGGGCCCTGGGATTTTTTTTTTCTTCTGGGTCCCTTCCTCTATCAAAATAAGAATAATATTGATAAATGTAAAATAATATACAGTATTTTTATTACTGCATAGGTATGAAGATGCATAGAATTCAGGCTGGATTATATTTATTTTATTCTGATTTTACTTATTTATTTATTTATAATATTATTTTGAGACAGTGTCAGTTGGCTGATTCTGGCTGGACTTGAACTCACAATGTAGTCCAGGCAGGTCTCAATGCTCCTGCCTCAGCCTCCTGAGTGCCAGGATTACAGGTGTGCACTAGTTATACCTGGCATTTCCCCACCCTGAACCCCTCATTTTAAAAAGAATGAGAACATTCTGTTGCCCTGGAGTACATCAAGGTACCAGGTATCCCTGCTAGGCCTAGATGGATATGCCAGGGACTCGAGTCTCAATGGCTCTGTGTGCTTGGCTGCCAGAAACACTTGCATTGGGATGGGTCTGCTCATTCCCATGTCTGCTGTTTATGGGGTAGGTGGTCCCCCATCCATCTATCATCCATCCATCCATCCATCCATCCATCCATTCATCCATCCATCCATCTATCCATGCATCCATCAATCCATCTATCCATCCATCCATCCATCATCCATCCATCCATCTATCCATTCATCCATCCATTCATCCATCTATCCATGCTTCCATCCACCCCTCCTGCATCCATGCATCTATCCATCTATCCACCCATCCACCTATCTACCCATCTATCCATGCATCCATCCATCCATCTATGCATCCACATGTGCATTCATCCATCCATCCATCCATCCATCACTCACCTCAGTATGGAATTCTGCTCCTCAGTTACTCAGAGGGCTGCAGATCAATGCACATGTACATGCACACACACACAGACACACACACATACACACACTCATCGGGAGACTCAGAAGGACCTTGCAGCTCTGTCCTGGGCACCCCCCACACGCTGGAGCTCACCCTCTGCAGACACCCCAAGTGCAGCCCACAGGACAGATGCCCTGGGAAGCTTTGGTGCAGTGGCCCTGCAGTTGAGCAGCTGGACAAATAAATTGGCTGCCGGGGAACGCGTGTCTGTGCTGATGCAGGGACAAGAGATTGCTTGTCTTTTTTCCCAGAACTAGAGCTTAAATTCGCCAGGGTGATAAACGGTTTGGCCTCCAAGACTAAGGCCACCGCCATAACTCACGGCACCAAAGAGGCCCCGGAGCATCCGTCTCCCGCGTGTTGTTTTTCCCAAGGCGGCTGAGGGCGGTGCTTAAGAAGGAGGATAAAATGGCTCAGCTGTGCCCCGGGCAGCGAGGCCCCGCTGGCCCATCCCCCTGGCTGTACCAGAGGAGTAAGACCCCGCTTTCCACTGTTTCCAATGCTTCTGCTGCTTCCAGGGGCTCCCAGAAGCACAGTCTACCGAGGTGCCTCCTCCTCTCAAAGACCTTCCATGGCCCCCCTTTGTCCGAAGAGAGGCAGCTACATGTTTCAGTTCTGTGTCCAGAGCTCTTCCGGAGCAGGACTCAGTTTAACTTCCTCTGTGAGTTTCCTGATGGAATCTTTCCTGCCACCTCTTAAACCTGCTTGCTACCTCCAGGTCTCATTGGCCCTGGCTGTTTCCACGCTTGGAACACCCTGCCTCCTCCAAGAAGCCCCCTACAAATTTCCATTTATTAGATTACTTCTTCTCTTGTCTCCCATGGGCTGTGTTTTGGACTGGACTGCAGCTACCTCAGTGCCACTGTCATCTCCCAGAGTGGGGACGCTTTGAGGATCCCATATTTTATTTGCATAATCTCATTCGTCCGAGATGCTTATCATGGTTCTCTGTACATGCAGGAAGCTCCCACCAAGCACATGGCAAGTCCACTGAGAAACCGCCTTGCTCTGGTCTTGGGGCACACAGCTCTATTCTAATTCAAGACATGGACATAGCACAGACCCCTCCCCATTCCCACTTAGACAAAGCCTTGACCTTGACTCTTCTGCCCCTTTGACCTAGGAAAACTTGGGACACTAGGTTTGGCAAATGCTTTGGTCCAGGAATCCATACATATTGATTCACTGTTTGCAGAGTAATTTAAATGTCAGTTTTAAGCCCCGAGCACATAAGGATCTGTATCAACAATAAAACTGGATGTAACCCATTAAGCCCTGGGGAGGCAGCTCCAGGTTAAGACGGAAACGGAATGCACAGGTTTGCGGAGGGAGGGCAGGAGAGGGGGTGAGATCAATGCTCTGAGAGCCCGAGCTGCCACAGACACTTGGGCTGGGACAGGCTTGCTCATTACCATGTCTGCTGTTTTGGAGGGAGGCAGCCCCCGTCCATCCATCCATCCATCCATCTGCATCCATCCATGCATCTGTCCATCTGTTCACCCATCCATCTACCTTGCATCATTCATGCATCTGTCCATCCATCCATCCATTCATCCATCCATCCATCTATTCATGCTGTATCCATGCTGCCTCCATTCATTCATTTACCCATCAGCCATCCATCCATCCATCCTTCCTGCATCCATCAACCCATTCGTCCACCCACCCATATACTCAGTGTGAAATTCTGTTCCTCAGTTATTCACAGAGTTGCAGACTAATGTACGTACACACTCAGAGACATGTACACACAGAGCAAAGAGAAAGTCACCTGGCCCTGGACAGGTGACTTTTATTTTAACTGCCAGGGACAGTGCAGCTCGATGGTTAAGATCCCCAGCTTGGAAATTAGGAGTTAAAGGACTCTCTTTTCCACACACTAGAGGTTTATATTATTGGATGACTTAACTAAATCTTTGAGCCTCAATTGCTCCATCTTTAAAATGTGAATTTCATATCATATATGGCAATATTTAACATGCATAATGTATATCATCAAGTGTTTAGTACATCCTAAGCACCCTAAAAATGCTAGACTTCAGCACCCAGCTCCAGCTCTTCTGTGACAGGATGAGGTGACCTTGAGTGTATTGATTCCACTCCCTGCAACTTGGTTTCCCACATGTGAAGACGGGAGAGAAGTTTTGAGGATTTCTGCTCCCCCCACCGTGTCGCCTGTGGTTCTTTGTGGAGACCCCGAATGGATGGGGCGCCCTCGGCAGAAGGCCTGCTCTGTCTTCGATTTCACTCAGCTGCAGGCAGCCCCAGCAGATGAATCGCTTCTCTCCTTCCAGCTGACAGCAGGAAGCAGCCGGCCTGACAGCTCCTGAGAAGGGTTCGCTTGGAGGATGCCTGATCTTGGAGCCAGTCGAGGTGGCTTTGGGATGCTGAATTGGGTCTGCCCTTGTTTTGGATCAGGAGCTCTCACCTGTCCCTGGGGTCTTGCTGCACAGCGAGGGCAGTGTGACTGTGGGCTGCTCTGCCTGCTGCATGGAGTCCCTCCTGCCCACAGGCCACCACTCCAGCCTGAGTCCCACCCCTCACCCAGGAACTGTCCCCACCTGTCTGTCCCAGGGCTTCTTGGGAAGTGTCCATTGCCTCTGCATTTCAGAAGTCTCCTCTGTGCAGGAGATCCAGCAGCTGTGGTCCTCTTGGCTGGGCTCTGTCCCTTGTCTGGGGCTGGTTGGTCTAGGGTGGCCTTGTGTGGGTGCCTGGGGTCAGTGGATTCTACTCCTCGTGCTGTGTCCTTAACAGGCTGGTGTGAGCACTTGCTCGTGCTGGGGGTGAGGTGCAGGCCTCCAAAAGAACAGGCAGCCTTGTCACTTCTGCCACATGCTAGGGGCCCAGGCCAGAGGCAAGCTAACCCACACATAAGGGCAGGGAGTCTTTAGCTACAAGGTCATACAGCAGTAGCTGTGGATGGCGTATGTGTGTGTGTGTGTGTGTGTGTGTGTGTCCATGTGTACAACTGGGATCATGAAAGCAGCAAATCCACAAAACTAACGCCAGAAATAAGTCTCTACAGAAGTGCCCCATGACAGTAGACTAGGTTATCCCTATAATCTGTTTGGTTTTTTTAATTAGCCTGAATCATGGCACCTGGATCATGGCATGGAAGAGTACAATGCCCTTTCCACTTGGACCCTAGCCTGGACAGGCCATCTCAGCCCGAGGCCCCTTGTCTGGACATCTCTCCTTCTCATAGGGAGCCAGCACAGCAGTGTGCCTCCCCTCACTCCCTTGTTGGTCTCTCCCTGGGGTGCTTGGCACTGTGACCTGGAGGAGTTGCCTCTTAGCATAGGCATCTCAGGCTGCGCCAGTCTAGACATTCCTGGTCTCCAAAGCCCACTGCCTTCCCCAAGCCCACTTGTGGGTGGCTGTTATTCTTCTCAGATCAAGTGTTTGCCTTTTCCAAGTTGGGCAGCGAAGTCGGTTATTGGTTGCCACAAGCCCAGTGGAGAAGAGGGGGCAGACGGGGACCTGCTCCCGGGGCAGGAGCTGCAGGTTTGGAGGAGGTGACATCCCTAGACAGGTGGGTCCTGAGCTCTTGAGAAGCCCTATCTCCTGCACCCTTCTATGGCCGTGCCCTGCTCTGTGCCATCTCCTCCCCGCTGTCCCCCAGGAGTCCGGCTCCAGCCCGCCCCCCGATGACCCCCGTTCCTATTCCGACTCCCCAGCCTGGTGTCCAGGGCACACCTGCCTAGCTTCTTAGCTGCCCCTCGCCCGCCACCTCCTCCCTCCTTCCCAGAGCGACCGCCTGCGTTTGTCCCGGGCAGGGTGTCACCTGGACTGTGACTGCGGAAAGGAAGGGGCTGGTGGCCTGCTGTGCTTTCTTTCCCCAGGGCCTGATTCTTGGAAAGCATCCTAGCTCACACTGAAGCCCCTCCTTCTCTTTAGGGAACAGAGACTCAAAAGTTTTGCTTCTCTCTCATGGGTACCTTGACCGAATACTATGTGGGTGGGGAAAAGCACCATTCCTTGGAAAGGGGGGAGCCCAAATGAACCCAGGTCTGCGAGCAGAAGCTGGGGCTATGGGCCCCCCTCCCAGCTCAGTGCCTCCTCCCTTGGGGCCTGGACCTTCCTCTGAATGACAGCCGGGGCAATCCTTGGTCCTCCAGCCAGACAAGCCCTCCGAGTCGTTAGGTGCCTGCAGTCTTTATGGAAAATGCAGGGTGAGAGAGGAAGGTGGGCCTCAGACCAGCAGCCAGGAGTAGCTGTCCCCTGGGGGGCAAAATTCAAGAAGGACAGCAAGGCAGAGGTCCCCAGGGCCAGGTGGACCAGCTGAGCCAGTGACACCTCTAAGGGCCATCCTGCTCTAAACTTGTGGCACCTACATTTCAACCTCGATAGTATGTGCATTCCCTGCATGTAACCCCAATAAAATCCAGGATACATCGTGGCCTACCTATGTGTCACGCGGCAGTGGAGCGCGTTGTGACACCACCTTCATTTTATTTTCTGGCCTTCCCCATGAAGGAGGGGTTCATTTCTTCCCATTTTATACGTGAGTAAATAAGAAACTTGCCCAGCTCAACCCTGACTCGCATCACCGGCATCGCCTGAGTCAGAGATCTTTCATCCTCGAGGTCTCCTATGAGTCAGCGGCAGGTCTCTCCCCAGCCCCGGAGGCTGCATGCATTGTCTGTTCTGAGCCTTGTAACACGGTAGCCAAAGGGGATATGGGAGATCTAAGCAGGGTTTGGAGACAACCCAGAAACCTTCCAGGGGGAGGAGGCATTTACCCTGGGTCGTGAGGCAGCCAAAATTCTGGGCAGACAGCACTGCTTGTGTGGATTGCTAGGGGGCGCTTTTGGGGGAGCAGGTGTGACAGGGCCAGGAGAGGCTGTGACATATTTTGGTTGAAACGGTGTGAAGAGGGCTGCAGGCTGGAAAGATGACAGCCTTGAATGGCAGCTTCAGGAGCTGGGGACAAGGCAATCGGTAGGAAGAGGTAGGGACCAAGAACTCGTTACCTATGCTATTTGGTAACAGAGAAACAGTGGAAATCAGACGTCTAGCTCTGAAATACCAAACTAGAGGTAGCTCAGACATGGCTGAGAAACATTTAAGGAAAACCCTAAAAATATCCTAATGGGCACACTTGCTTGTTTTTGTAAAGCTGAATGTCCAAGTATCTGAACCGAAGCTCAATGAGCCTGGTTAGGAACCAGGAACTTCTTTTTAACTTCAGATCGCCCGCTTGGAAAACCTCATCAAGCTGCATCTGGGAGGCACCGGCTTCTCATCAAGGGGCTCTTTCTGCAGCAGGAGCAGCTGGGTGACTCTGCTGGCAGCACGCAGCTCTTTGACACTCGCAGCAGTAAGCACTGTGGAACTGTCTGATGTCACCGATGCCCATCTCTGTTCCTGCTTCTGCGGTTGCTGTGGTGGACACTTCCGGTTCAGTTTGCAGCTGACCTGCAAGAAGGAAGGGCCACTGCTGACCCGGCCTCTGCTGTCCCCCTGTGTGGCCTCAGTCAAGTCCCCTCCTCTCTCTGCAGCTGAAGCAGCACTTTCGGGATCAGCCACTTTGATTCCACCTTGGCATCATCAGAGCTGAGCCGTCCAGACATTAGACAGGAAGTACTGCTTTTCCTCGGCTCGCTTTTCAGAAAAAGTACCTATCTAGGCCTCCTTACCGTCTCTGTAAGAGCAGGTGCACCATTTGCTATCAAAGGACATCAAGGTTAGGAACTATTACACCAGGGAAAGCTTACTCTCATGTCCCCTGGAATCAGTGTTCCCGTCCCCCTCCCCCCAAGGCATGACTGTACCCCACTTGAAGATCCCCTCGTCTTGGAGCTCAGGCAGTATCTTCAACTCAGATGTTCACCGGAAACACCTGGGGACTTTGCTGAATGCAAATTCTCCCTCCGCAGGTCCAGGGTGGAGCATGAGAGTCGTGCTTCTAACACAGAGCACGGCACCACAGGGTAATGGGGGTTGTCCTGTGCCACATCCTGGGGGCAGGGCCAGGACTTTCACAGCAGCACAGCTAGAAGACCACTCTGTCATGCCAGCCATCAGGTACGGTGCAAAGACCTATGTCCAAGGACAAAAGCAAAGGCCCCAGAGAAGAAGAAAATGCTGCAATTTATTGGGTTTTTAAAATTTTTATTTCAAATATGTTTTGACTTTGTATTTACTTCACGCACTTACAGATGTCACAACCGAGGGGACTGGAAACTAACTCTCCTCATACCCCATGTCTCTCCCATCTTATTCAAAGACCCACACACAGGGGCCCGCCCCTGGCTTGACCTTGAATGGCTCTGGCCTTGCCCGTAGCCCGGGCTAGCATGCTCCGGCCTGCTGGAGTGCCCGGGGCTTTCCCACGGCTGGTCACCTGCCACGCTCACAGTCAGAACGACACACCACCCACTGACTCACTGTGGCCCAGGCGCTCAAGGCAGATTTTCCCAAGAAGTCATAAGCTCTAGGGGCAGGAGGTGTGGGGGTACTGGAGAGGGAGGAGAGGGGGGCTACCCATCAGGGCCCAAGAAGAGCTGGGACAAGGGAGGCCGGGGACAAAGAAAGCATCACTGGAGCCCGGGGGACTAGAGAGTAGCTTTGAAAGGGTCTTGAAGGCTGCAGTGCCTCTGTGGCAGCTGGGATGGAACACCGTGAGCCTATTTTCTGCAGAGGAAAACTGGCTCCAGTTGAATGTGAAGTCCCATCTCTGAGGTGTAGTCAGAGGGTCCTGATGTCCTTCCGGCTGCTAGGAGGTCATGAGCACCAGTCACCCAGCAATTCTGGGTCTTCCTGCTGCACTTTGAAGCAACTGCTCTCTTGCTTGCAGAGTGAAGTTAAAAAGCCAGGAGGCTGGAGGAGCTGCCTCAGGATACAGCTGTCCCTTTCTGGCTCCAGTCCCCACGCACGTGGCTCCCACATCTGAGGGGTTGTGAGTATGAGTACTGGTTTCTATGTCTCTGTGCCAGGCCTCAGGAATGGTTCAGGGACATCAGGGGAGCCATGCTTTGCTTCCTGGAGGTCAGGGAAGGAGGGGAACCAGCCCAGACCATGTGTCCCTTTCATCATGTCACAGTGACAAGGCTGGTAAAGGGCCGGTGATTCTCCCCAGGGCCTCCCCAATGAGACTCCTGTTCCTTGCTGGGTGCTCACAAGTCTCTCTGAGGTGGGAGATTCTCTAGCTCCTGTTCTTCAGAGTAGAACACAGAATAACTGAACACAGACCTGCTATGGTTCCAGTTTACTAATTTCTGCCACCTGGACCCATTGCCTGTTCTCCTCCGGAAGCTGAGAACAGCCCTGAAGAGCGGGCATCCTCAGCCCTCTTCTGCGAGTGCTGAAAGGGAGGACCGGAAAAGTGACTTCGCCCAGTAGGTAGGTGACTGGCCCAGGACCAGTGCCACTCTGACCAGGGCTATTTCCTTTCATTCCATCAGCAATTCCTAAGGCTGGTGTGGCCTCTGTGGTTTCTGCAGGGGTCACTCTCATGACTGAAACCAGCCTAGAGTGTAGTTCAGTGGGAAAGTGCTCGCCTAGTATGAGTGAGGTCCGGGTGTCCAAGCTCAGCCTACAAAAACTAAAGAGAGGAAGGAAGGAGGAGGAAAGGACAGCAAAGGGAGGAGGAAATGAACCTGGACTAGCACTGGGAGGCCCGGGGTTCAGCCTGACAAGTTGGCACCATAACAGTGACCAATCTCCAATCGGTTTTTCTCTCTGGGCCATGGTCACTTTCAAAATATCTCTCAGCCCTGGAATTCTGCTCTTCCTCTACTTTACAATCTATCTTTAAATGACTAATATCAACAACGTGGAAGGATAGAAAATAAAAACAAAACTAAGTCGTCTCCTTGTGTGAGAAAGCACTTGTTATTTCTCACCCAAATTATTTCCTATCACTATATTTAAACATAGAGTAAGTTCCTTTTGAGCACTTTCCCTTTCAATATTACAATGCCTATAGTACATTTTGGATCTTATTACTTTTCCAGTTTTTTATTTTTATTTTTTATACTAGGGAGACCATGTGCTATTTATAAATGTGAGTTTGGCTTATTTCATTTATGAGTATGGTCTCAAGTTGCCTCCATTGACCTATAAAAGAACAACTACTTCTAAGACAGCAATATGCAATATGTTAACTAGTGTTAATTTCCTACTATTTTTTGAAATTCCGTATCATTTCTATCCTTTTTTTTCTGTTTTTCCCTGTAAAATAAAAAAAATAAAGTAAATTTATTTATTGTCCTAAAATTTATTTTTTTTTAACTTAAAATGTGTTTAACTGTTCTTTTTGGGCTACAATATGCAGATTTACTTTATTCTTTTAAACTACTGTGTCTTGGAAACAATTTCACTAGTAGATCTTCCTCCCTCCTTTTTAAATGATGTCATGTTTTGTAGCATGAAGAATCATAATTTATGGGGGCATTTACATTATTTCAAATTTATTTTTGCTTTTGTAATCAATGCAGAAATAAACAGCTTTGCACATGTATTCTTACTCCCATGGGGGTGTATTACTTTGACATGAATGCCTAGAAATGGAACTGCCAGACCAAAGAGCACACACTTAACATTTTGAAAGATGCTGTCAAATTCACTCTCTGAAGAGACCAGGTGACCTTTATTTCCACAATGCAAGACAGTGGCATATTTGCAAGTACCCCCAGTGAGCCTGGTTTGGTAGGTGATGGAATCCAGTGATGTGCACGTCGTACCTGAGACACAGAGGCGCGAGGACAGGTGAGCATCTTGAGGTGGCACAAGAGCTGGTGCAGAGCTGGGGTCAGAGCTCGGGGTTTCAGTCCCTGAGTCTAACGGTTCTGCAGTCCTGCAGTGAAGGGTGTGGTGGCCAGAACTCTGACTTTGTTCTTGGGATGCCTGGTTTTGAATTCTTGCCATAGAGCTTGCTGTGTCCACAATTTTGGCCACAGCCCTCTTATCTCAGCTCCCTTTCTCTATGAAATGGAGATGCTGTGTATTGAATGAGAAGCCATGTAAAGCTGTGCCCCTAGCAGGTGCTTTTTAAAATTTCACCCTTTCTGGGGGAGTTGGGGACCAGGGGCTTCTCCTTTAGAGTTCACCTGCAGTCATCCAAGAAGGTGACTGCAGATTTATTGCATAACTCAATAAAATTATTGCTGAAGACTGTCTAGAAGTTTTGCAGTTCAGAAGGCTTTTGTTCAGTTAAAATTGAAAAAAAATATAGTTCTCTGATTCAGCAAGAACTAGATGCATGGCCCTGGATGTTGGGAGGGAGGGCTCCAAAAGACTTTTGATCATTCTTGCTATAATTATGGAAGTGATTTTGGCCATGTGGATTCTCATCTTGAACGATTCTAGGAGGGAAGTCATTTCTCCATGGGTTCAACGGAGGGTCATGCTATTATTTGCAGCCTTACAGCACATCGGGGATGCAGGATAATTGGAGAAATGTTTCTAAACCATGACTGCAATCGTCCCTTTACCAGTGCCCAGACCCCTTCTACATTGATTCTAGGTTTATCCATGTAACTTGTCTTTAACAATGTAAGATCAGAAAATGGACTTACAGAAAGAACTTGAGGGTGAGATCTCCCTTCCTCCTGTGGGCTTGGAAGCCTGTGACTCACATACAAATTAAGCTGAGCTAACATGCTGGAGAAGGTAACTGAGGTGCTAAACAAGCACTTGTGAGCCACCATGTGAGCCATGCTGCATGGTCCAGGTCCAGCCAACATGGTCTCCCTAACCCAAAGAACCAGAAGAAATACTATACATTTTTGTTTTAAACCACTAAGTTTGCAGATGGTTTATTATAGAGATGAAGCTACCTTAGGAAGTACTTATTGAATGAATCAACAAGGCTGCTTAAGTTGGGAGATATAGCCCTTCCCCCAAAGTGTTTCAGAACCATGGACAGCGGCCCAGGGTGGGGCAGTGCTTGAACCAGGCCCTGGGGGTACCAGTCAGACTGGGTGTGCGAGGACACAGCCTTGACATGGACACTGTTGGATCAGAAGTCCTCAGGCCCAGACAGACGGAATGACTGGTCAACCTGGAGGAGGACGTGTGAAATGCTGTAGGCTCATTCCTCTCTTCCCGCCTCTCAGCACCAGACAAACCATGGCGACCGGGCAGTCACCCAACTCCTCAAGTTCAGGTAGTTGCAGGTCTAAGGCAGAGGCCAAGGGGACCAAGGACTGAGCTGTCATTTTGAGATGATCCTGATTCAGTTCTCTTCACTACCACTCTAAGTCCTGAATTTTCACGTTATTTCCCAGGGGAATGTTAGGCTCTGTGTCAAGGGAGCCTCAAGTCCACAATTTCCTAATAATGAGATCTCATGGTTTCAGACAATCAACTTTGATAAATTCCCTCTTTCCTACATTTTATAGGATTTGGATTGGCCTTTCCAGCGCTCCCCCCAAAGAAAAAGCACAGAGCCCAGGCCCACTCCCATTACCCAGTGCACTTGCTAGCATCGCCCTTCTACCTTTTATTCTCTAAGTGTGAGAGGCAGGGCAATAGCAGGCATCCCAGTGACCACAGTCCAGGGGTCTGTGCCCCTGGGCCCCTGCTTTCTGAGACTGTTCCTAAGTCGGTGAGTGCCCTTAGCATTCCCCATTCATATAATGGTGAATATATTATACCACATAATGGTATAATAACTGGGCTCTCGTTCCAACGTTCAGGTGAGAGGTTAGACCCTGACCTTTCACCTTCTTTGAGCTCTGAGTGGTTGGGAGTTGGAGAACCCAAGGGGACTCAGGTCTCTGTTAGTTGCATGATGTGCTGTCTGGGTGTCTCCATGTAATGCTACTTATTTTCTTGGTATGAGGGGGTCATCCAGGTAGCACCAGGGGGTGTAATTCTCATTTCCTACACATTCCGGGCAGCCTGGGCACTGGGGGCTGGATCAAAGGGCTTCCAGAGGGTTTATACGCTCCTGGGATGCACCCTCTTGGAAAGGGAAGCCCTCCTGGGGCTGACAGCATCTGGGGTCCTGACATCTCCAGGACTGTCTCCCCATCTCTCTTCCATCTCTCAGCCACCTTTCTCCACAAAGTTAAAATGACATCTCTCCCCTTCACCCCCATAAAGGAAAGGGCTCTTCCTTGATATCAGGGCATCGCAGGTTCCTGTTTTGGGTCCCCACCTCTGTGGCTGTGGCGTGAGAAGTTTCATTCACAGCTGCATGGCAGGTGTTGGGGGAGGGGCAGTTCCCCGAGGCTGGAGAGTTGTTATCAGAAGGAGCAATGAGCAGACGATGCAGGCGAGACCCTCTGTGGATTTATCGTTCCCACTTTAGGGGTGAGGGCCCTGTGCAGAAGGCTGGGCCATACTAGCCAAGCTCTGATGACTTGGAAGCTGGAGCTGGGATTTGAACCTTAGCAAGCTAACTGTGTGGCTCACGGTTGTCCCTCAAGTCTCTGCCTGTCTTCCATCCTATACAGACTTCTCTGGGCCAGGCTCAGCCCTGGGGTTGAGGACCGTGGCCAGGGATAGATGTCTGACTCTCAGAGCATCCTTGGCAAGACAGTACTGTCCTTATGGGATGTCCTGAGCTGGGCACCAGGAGACCTATACCATTATTGTCATTTTCCGCTGCTTTTCTGTGTGACCTTGAGAAAGTCACTTTCCTTCCCTGGGCCTCAGCATCTTATCTGCCAAATGGTGACGATCATCCCTGCATCCCTCCCATAGGCATTGAGTGGAACTAATGAGATAATTCCATGAATGAGCTTTCAAAAGCTGAAAAGCCCACACAGATGTGAGGATTATTCTTATGATCCCGGGCCCCCTAGGATTAGCTTAAATTTATGGCAACAGGAGGGATTGGGGGGCAGGGACATCCAGATGTCAGGCGGCCTCATTCGCATCGTACAACACAACCTGCTTTGCGGGCTGGCCTGGGCTTGTTTATTTATGGCCAGAAATGCATGCAGAGCTTCCTGAATCTTCCTTGGACTCCCTCTCTCTTCCGTCCCAGCTGCCCAGGGGCAAGGACGGGGGTGGAGGGGTTCTTTTTCTGACAGTGTGCACAGAGTTCTGTTTTGTTTTTTCTTCTTTTCCTTCTCCCTCGGGCTCAGAAATGAGGACACTGAGCCATTTCTTGGGGTGAGTGAGTCTGGCATATCTATGGGCTTTTTCCTGGGAAGAAATCAGGAAGAACAGGAGGCTGCCGTCCAACTCCTAGGAAGCCAGAGGGAGGGCTCAGGTGGGAGCAGCGCTCTCATTGGTTGGTGGAGCTCCTGAGCAACTTCCCTTCAAAGCTGCAGGGCCTCTCAGAGCCTTTAACACAGGGATGAGTTTGCTCATCAGCAAGGGGACAAAGCAGCCACGCTCCCCAAAGATTTCTTTTTCTTAGACTCTCCTCACCCCAACAGCATGTATAGTACTAGCGTCCTGCTGACCACCACACTGTGAGAAAGTGGCTTAGTAGTCTGAATTCAAAGGGGAGGGGAGAGGCCCAGCAGGTGGGTCAGATGAAGCAGAAAATCCACTTCCCACCCATGCTCCCAGATGTTGGTGCTGCAGAACCACCCAGCTCACCCCTGCCCGGGACACTCTGCTCCCATGAGGCTCCAGGTTGGCTTACAACTTGGTGGTCCATGGAGCTTCATGGGAAGCAGCAAATATGCACTTTCTTGGCAAAATACCCAAGGAAAGAGAGTGGGAGTCAGCGTGACTGGAAGCGGTGGTTACAGAGCAGCACCTCAGGGCTCAGTCTCTTCTGCAAGGGCTGGGGAGGAAGACTCGGGGTAGAACCTGGGGCACTGCTCATGGTCTATGGGTGGCAAATAGCTGTCTGTTCAGCAGCTATCTCATGAAGTACCCCCTGCACCCCCTTGCTTGCCTGAAGCAAAGCAAGCCAGGAGCTCTCCAAAGTACACATCTGCAGACCCATGTAATCTGTACCTGGTGTGAGGTGCTGGGATTTGCAGCTGGTGATCGCAGCAGCTATCATGATTGAACACCTGCCTGGCCCAGGTACTGTGCTGGCTGCTCAGCACACATTGACTCATCTTGTTCTCAAGTAAACCCTGTGCTACAGGTGCAATCGTGGTCACCGCGATATTGTGGAGGAGGAAAATGAGGTACAGAAAGGCTAGGGAGCTCACCCAAGGCTGGGGAGCTCATGGATGATGGAGCCAGGATAGATTCCTGCCAGCAGGCTGACTGTGGAATCCACAATGTTAAACCACACTGCTCCTCCATGGCTACAGAATACCAGGGGGTTGAAAAATGCTGCACTGATTGGCTGTGATATCCATGGAGATACTTGTGAATGCAGAGCATTGGAGCCTGAATCAGCCTCCTCAGGCATTTAGTCAACTGCCTTGATTGTGAAAGATGGACAGGCCCAGGTAGGGTAATAGATTGGCCAAGTTCAACAACTTCAGGCCGGACTAGGAGCTGCACTCTGCCAACCTATGGAATGGTTCCTCGTCCTGTGGTCAACCTCCAGCCAGACCATTTCTCCCCAGTCGAACCTCAGTACCCAGCTGCCCAAATCTATCCCATTGGCAACCTTGGCCCATCTTCCTTCTTGAGTCCCCACATCCACATGTCCCCAAGACTGACAGCACTCTGCTTGCTGAAGAACAGGACTGGCTGTCTCAGTCACAGCTGTCTCCATGCAGGCCCACATTTTGGCCCAACTTTAAAAAAAAGGAGAGCAAGAGAAAGGGAAAGAGAGAGAGAGAGAGAGAGAGAGAGAGAGAGAGAGAGAGAGAGAGAAGAGAGAAATTTAATGACAACAATGGAAATACTTTACAATGATTTTTTTTGTGTGTGATCAAATAACTTGCTCTGAAATATTGCAAAGCATTAAGATCCTTACTTCAAAATGCTTTATTCATTAAGCTTTTTTTTTTCCTGATTCAATAAACAGGATTTTAGGCCCTGTTCCCTCCCACTCTGTTCCCCCTGCTCTGGGGACAAACATGAGTCACTTCCAGTGTAGCTCGCATTAAGCTGTGCACTGGATGGGTCTTTAATCTTGCTGAACACATGTTGAGAAGAATAAAACCAATTTTGTTTAGGAAACCAGGGGCCACACTCAGCTGGAAATTAGCTCTTTGGGTAATCTCAGCCCTGTGTGACCGAGGCAGCCGTGTGAAGTTTCCTGGGTAGCTTTTGGAGGCCCCAGACAGCTTGGGTCCAAGGCAGGAGAGAGGAAAATAGTCCTCACCAGGGATCCATGCCCCAAATCCTTTTGAGTCTCTCTTTTCAGCCCCGAAAGAAGCTCCCATCCAGGCTGCTTACAGATCAAGGCTAATCTGGGTGTAATTCCCTGCCCAGCTCACCGCACCCTTAGCAACACATAAATACAGATTAAAGGGTTATATAAATGCAATTTTCTAATTAATCAGTGCAAATCCAGCTACTGCAGAGGACATAGCTTTCAGGTTTTATGTGAAAGGTTTTCTTGTTTGAGTTCGGTTTGCAAAGTACAAGTTCAGTGCCTGTGATTTCTAACACCCAGTCACCATGAGAGGTGACAAGGTGATCTGGCAATCCCTGGAAATGTGCCTGTCATGACCCCACATTCCCAAGTCCTCAGTAAAAAATGTCGGACTATAGTCAGTGGAAAGAGTTTGGGCTGGGGGCCAGTGGGTTAACTGTAACCTTGGCTATGTGACCTAGGCCATGTTACCTAGCCTCTCCGAATCTGTGTCTTCATTTTTAGAAAGATGAAGAGACCACCTATGGGGTGGCTGTAGACTCAGGTAGGTAGCATGAAGTTGGTGAGTGGCTAGCTGTTATTTTTTATTTTATTTACTTATTTTACAACTGACCTTGTGAATATTCTAGGGATTATAGTGCAGAGGGGAGCCCACGATCTCAGTTCCAAACCTCTACACTTTTTTGTCTGGCAGGATTCTGTGCCTTACCCTGCCTTTTGTAAAGAGCAGGGTTGAAAAATCCAGGAAGAGTGTGGTCTCCCTGGGTCCCTGGCCCTGCTTTCCCAGAGCAGCCCAAGCTTGGCGTGTGTATGGCTGCAGAGTTCGGCTGAGCATACAAAGTGCCCGTGAGAGAGAGCGTGTTTTACAATGGCATCAGTGACAGTGACAATAACAGTAATAATATGTTAATTGGTAAAAGTGATGGGCCAGTTGTGTTGTGTATTTTGTTGCTTGTTCTCACCATAGATTTTGGATAAAGATCCCCAGATTTTTTTTTTTTTTTTGGTACTGGGGATCAAACTCACAACCTTGTGCTTGAAAGGCAGGTGCTTAAGCCACTGAACTAAATCTCCAGCCCATCCTTTTTGTCTTATTGAGACAGGGTTTTGCTATGCTGTTCAGGCTGGTCCTGAATTCACATTGTAGCCCACAATGGCCACAAACTCATAATGATTCTCCTGCCTCAGCCTCCTCAGTACTGGGATTATAGACATGTGCCACCATGCCCTGTCCTTGAGTCTTTTCTAAATCTGATGATTTTAGATATCGCAGATTCCTCAAATGACCAGCGATGGTGACCAGGGTCACAGGTCAGAGGGTTTTGAAGACCTATTTAAACAGTAACTCCCAAGCTCAGCCTATAGGACAGACACAAGGCTTCCCTTCAAGAGTTGGAAAACTTTCTCTCTGAAGCTTTCTTTAACTCATTTTAGGCATAGACTGTCACCTCTGACCCCAACCCTGACCTCTCACTTCATCTCTGACCTCAGACAACCCCTGGGTACCTCTGGTCTTCCGTTTCCTTTTCTGAGAAATGAATTAAGTTTTGCTTTTCTATCGCAAAGGTTTCTGAAGCTTTCCTGAGAACACACAGGAGAAACTGCTGGCGGACAGAGGTGTGGTGTGGCCCTGGAAGGAAAGAGGGAATCGCTCACAACAAAGGTGAGCTTTGGAAACCAATCTGAGTTCAACTTCTCCTCACCCATGACCCTCTGTCAGACTGGCAACCTGGGCTGGGAATGCCCCCTCGGCTCAGAAAGCGCTGGGCACTGTCACTTTAAAAGTAAAGCGAAGTGTTATTCAGCTGGGCTATTTTTTCAGGTGTGTTCTAATTGTACTAATTAACTCTAAGGTAGATTTTAGCACTCCAGCCTCCATCGCTGACTTCAAATGCCAAAACAAATCTTGCCATAATTACCAGCAATCCTTTTCATTACCGGCTGCCTAATTATCCTATTAATAGCACATCCTAAGAGACAGTATTTGCTTGGCAGGCAAATATTTGTTTTTAAATGAGCAAACACAAAGACAAACTGCTCTGTTTGCAGAAGGGTTCCAAAATGCAAAATGGCTTAGATTCATGGGAAAAAAACCCATAATAATCCAAGCAAAACCAAATGCTTAATCTATCTGAAGCATTTGAGCATTACAATCTTTTGGGCTTTTTGTCCCAGTTCCCATTCTTCCCCTAGGGCTTGGGTGTGAGAAGGGCTCTTGAAGCCAAGGCCATGACGTGGAGTTAGGGGTCTGTGTGGACCCCACTTGGTGAAGGGGGAAAGGGTAGAAGCAGGCATCTGGGGACAGCATAATTGCACAGCCTGAGGGGAGCCCTTGGAGCCTGGAGATCAGGGCTTTTGGTCCCATCTGGGGAGGGACCATAGAGAACCCATTTTCCCAGACCTGCTGGCTCCCTCCTTCCTCCCTTCCTCCCTGTCTTTTGTCCCTGTGGCCACATAGGGTGGAAGTGACAGTAACATTTCTCCCCATCCCATTCCCCATCCAGCTGTCTCAACTTGCACACGCTATTTTCTCCAAGAACAAGAATGAGATCTCTACCACATGTTACATGGAACCATAGGAAACTCTAGGACTGCTGTATGGCCTTCCAAGGACAATCTCCTGTGGTCAAATTAAGATAGAGTTCCGTACTGGCTGTTGCATTTTTTAAAAGAGCCAGGCATGGTGATGCACACCTGTAACAGCAATGCTCAGGAGGCTGAGGCAGGAGGATGACCATGGGTTTGAGAGGTCAGGCTGGGCTACAAAGGGAGTTCTTGGCCTGTCTGACCTACATAGTGAGGCCCTGTCTCAAAAAGCAAACAAACAAACAAACAAACAAATGTCAAAAACAAAAAACAAGAAAAATTTCAAGAGAGTATAGCTTGGTGGAAGAGAACTTGCCTCATATAACATGTCTGAGGTCCTGGGTTCCATCCTCAGCACCAAACAAACAAACAAACAAGACCCCACCCAGTCGGTAGAGTACTGAACCTGAAGATCATTGCCGTAAGGAAACCAGTCTCCGTAGGTGGCCCAGACAGCCCCCCACATCTTTCCTACTGTCAAACGCTACCAAGTGCCACTGCTCCAAAGACTCCTCCCCGCCCCTATGTGCCCCATCAGCTCGCCCCTCCAGGCTGAGCTCCTGTCTGCAGATTCTGGAAACGGTGCCAATTTCCACAGGCTCTGGCTTTTCCAAGCCTCTCATTCCCCACACCACCGCCATTCGATGGACCATTACTTCAGTATCGCCGGTGTAGTTTACTAATACCCTCCCCAGTCACAAATTCCCAGAAATACTGCTCCAACCCCCTCTTCCACTTCTGGACTCTCATTGGCCCCCAAATACCCACTGGGAGCCATGATTCTCTCCAGTGTTCACTGCCAGGTGGCCTCTCTTCTCCTCAGCTGTCTGCAGCGAGCACATAGTAGGTCAACTAAAGACCTTCAGAGGAACTGCTCTCCCACGTATCTCATCAACAGGATTGGAGATGTCTCCATGTGGTCCTCCTGGGTCTCGGTTTTCTCACCTGTCCAATGCATCCACATGCAGGCACCGCTGGAAGATGACATGACACCCTTACAGCTGCTGTCAGGCACCTGGCTCTTCCTAGGAACCCCTCAAGGGTAGCTGGTTTTACTCTAATTCTTAGAGTTGATCCAAATGGCATTTTGCAACCTGTGATCTGGCTATTGCTTTCTCTAGTGTGTCAGAAAAATATCTTCTATTCTTCACTTTCTGAGATTTCAAAGTCAAGATTATCTTCACTTTCAATGAACAACTGTTAACCAAGAAGTTAAAAAAAATTTTTTTTTTTGCACTATGTAGGATTGGACGCAGGGCTGACACACTGAGCTACATCCTTTTTATTTTATTGTTTTTTTAAATTTTGAGATAGGATCTAGACAATTCACGAAGTTACCCATCTTCCCAGAGTGCTGGGATTATAAGTATGCAACATCATACCAAGTAACTTTTTCTTTTTTTTTTTTGTGCTTGCCAGGCAGGCGCTTAAGCCACTGAGCTAAACCCCCAGCCCAAGTAACTTCTTAAATTGATTTGAAATTCTGTATTACATCATTAGACCACCTCACGTGAAGTGATTCCATGTTCCTAAGTCACAGTCTCATCTCTGGAGCACAATAACCCAAACCCATAACTAAAAGGAGCAGAGGTTGACTTGGACACATGGTTTTAGAGAATATGGCCTGCAGTCAGCTGGCTCCCAGGCAGTGAGGACTTGGTGAAGGGCCTGGGCAGAAGCAGAAGCTGCTTACAGCATGGTGACCAGGAAGCAGAGCATGGAGGAAGGGGCTGGAGAGGAGAACGCAGCTTCCAGGCCAGGCCCCTGGAACCCACCTCTTCTGACAGCACATTCTACTCAGAGCTCTTCGTGGGCAAATCCTTTGATGGTTATAGCATCCCCATGACACAATCACCTGCCAACCCCCTACCTCTGAGCACACGAACCATCTAAACCATAACACTTACCGTGGATTTTGCTCTTGGTGAACGGTCCATGCCAGTGCTGTTTGTACCGCGCCTGGAATTTTTTACACTCATATTTGTTATTTAAGTTTGTTAATTTAATCAGAATTAAGCCCATTGTGATTGTTAACTGACTGCATCAATTTGAAGAAAAATGTCCAACTAAATTGGATCAGCATAGTTTTGGGTGTGGCTGAGGAGACTTAATGAAGACAGAAGACCCACCCTAGAGTGGCTTGCCCCGTGAGTGGTATAAAGGGGAATTGAAGAAGGAAGGCTCATTTCTGTTTCTTGAAGGATCTGCACTCTTTGCCTCCACCTTGGACATCATCTCCTGGCTTCCAGTACAGACCCTCCAGCCTCCTGTCACGGACTTGAGTGGGACACTGAAGTGAGCTCCACGTCTTCAGCTGAACCCTTTAGATCCCCAGAGAGCAGCCAGCCCTTTCACACCCTCCACACCTGACTCTGCAAGTGGTCATTATAAGCCTATCTTGTAAATCCTTATATATTTGTATATCTTGCATTAAATCTGTTTCTCTAGTAAGCACTGACTGATGCCACCATCTAGTTTAATTTTGTCATTTACATATATTCTCTCCTTAAAGAGTTGTCTCTTCTGCATTCACTTGATAATATTTCATTGCTTTAGTAGATGATAATGTTCTGTCCCCAGTTCTTTCATGCTTTTCCATTTCCTTTCATGTGTCATTTGTGGGATCTCCTGCTTTTTCATTGACTCTGATCGATCTTATGTTATTCTTCTTTGCGTCATCTAGCAGCTGCTGGATTGATTTCTCATGTCCCCTTGCAATTTTTTAGAAATCTTCCTTTTCATGATCACTAATTGCAATCCTGTCTTGTCTCTCTGAGATTCTGCCCTCACATTGGCTCATTCTGCTGCATAAACTTCCACTGGAATCTGTAGTCTCCTGGATATTTGTTTGAATCTGTTTCATGGATTCTACTTCTTTGCTATGTTGGGCATTCTTGGTTTCCGTCATTTTCCTAAGCTCTTCTATTTTCTTACCTATGTCTGCTCTAGAGTCACTAAGCTTGTCTTTCATTATGGTTACCAGCTCTGTAGCTATCTGAGAAATTATTTCTGGTTTGATTTTTTCCAGAGCCTCTTTCATTTGCCACGTTATTTTCACTGTTACCACTTCAGAGAGTTCAGCCTGTTGGTTCTCAAGTTGGTCCAGTTCATTGCCCCTTGGGTTTGCCTTGGGTGAGTGGAATTTGGAGACTGCATCTTGTTAACTGTCTTTTCATTTTTTTGTTTTTGTTTTTTTACTTTAATTCCTGGGTTGATGCTTGTAAGTTGCTTATGGAAAGTAGCTTTATTGCTAGTATTTAAAATTCTTAGGAAACAATTACTTCTCAGAGGTGTCTTCCAGGTATAGTTGGCTTTTGGGTTTTGAGTCTGCTGTAAGATCCTACCTCTACAATTTATTGCCTCCTCGGCAGAGCCTTTGGCTCTTAGGGATTAGCTTATAGTATTTTTCATGACCCTTGGGTAATCTCAGTCATGGTATACTGGGAAGAACAACTTGTTAGAACAATTACGTCACCTTGGCTAAAGTGTTATAATCAGCAATAACAAAGCATCAAACACAGCCTAGAGAATGAAAAACTGAATGAATTTGCCACCTTTAATGTATGAACTAGATTTGTGGTTATATATCAAAATTTAAAATGATCCAAACATTGTATACAGTAAATAAGCACTCAATATGGCAATTTTACCCTCTGGAGAGAAACTTTAAAAAGGTGCTGGGGGAAAAATAGAAAAACAGAAGAAGAGGAAGTGATTAGAAGTAAAACTGGAGGACAGAAGAAGGGCATGTGAGCTTTGTGAAACTGATGAAGAAGCCAGGAGGGAAACAGAGAAGGAAGGAATAAAAATAAGAACAAAACAACAACAAAAACTAGGAACGATATTACACTCATATAAAAACAAGAACAAATGACCAAGAAAAAATAAACAAGAAAAGAGAATAAAAGAAAGAAAAAAGAAAAAAACATGTCCAGCAGGTGTGTCCCTGCTGTCCCTGACAGACAACATGGGCAGTCAGAGTCTAGGTCCAAGTCCCTTAATCTCAGCAAGCCAGCTGTTGCCTTACTTGGGGAATTGGAAAATCCCAGTGAGCCTGCACCCTTAGTTCCACCAAAGTTCAGCTTGGTTTCTGGCTGTGAGGCTGGAACCAGACCTGTTCAGCCTGAAGCAGTCCATGTGATGCTCTGGCTGGATTTTGGCTCCCTGTCAGCTCAAACTTGGCTCCCTGACTTCCTGCTGACTTGAACTCAGCTCCTTTCTCCCGACATTGGGAGCTGCTAGCTGGAGCCAGCAGTTGCTCTGAGTTCTGAGCTCAGCTGGCCCCTCTCCTGGGGGGCATCTGAACCTGAACAATTCACCAGCCAATGAAGTTCCCTGCATCCATGGGGCCATTCCATCGGTGCGTTTCTCCATGGAGCCACTGGTGTTGCCAGTTGCCACCATGGATTTGCAGGTTTCAGCTGCCCCTTCCACGCAGCGAGTCCAGGTTCAGGGAGAAAGTGTCACCAGCTACTTCCTCTTTCTTTGTTGAAGTCTCTCTCTTTGCTTTCCCCTTGAGTTTCAGTTTTCACTTCAGATCCTTCCTGGGTCCCACGGACCCATTTCCCTCTTGCTTCTCCACTTCACGTTGCTGTATTCTAGTGTCTGGACACCAAATCTTGGAAAGGCTCTCTGGTGTCCAGCATTCTGCTATCTTCCCAAAAGTCTATCACCATTTCCTTTTCTAAATTTTTTTTTTTGGTACTGGGGATTGAACTCCCAACTGCGTGCTTGCAAGGCAGGCACTTATGCTGCTGAGCTAAATCCCCAGCCCATTCTTTTTCTAAACCTTCAAAAAGCAAAACAGAGAAAAAAAGAATAGAATCAACAAGTTAAAAAAAATAGAAAATTAACACTAGTTAATATATTGCATATTGTTGTGTTAGAAATAGTTGTTCAGGTTACAAGATTAAGGCATGGGAAAAATGATCAGACAATCAATGAAAGCACAATCTGTTCTTTTTGAAGAACTAGCAGAGATTAGTAGTATAGTTATCTGTCTCACATAAATATACATACAGACATATATTTATACCTATAGACATATAACCTTTCCCTTCTCCCTTTTCTCCTTTCCCTTATCCCAGTTGTTCTTTCAGTACATTCTTTCCCTTTCATTATCACAATATCTTTTGCACATTTTGGATCTTATTACTCTTTTTTATCATACTAGGGAGATAATATAATATTTACACATGAGTCTGATTTATTTTACTTATGAATATGATCTCTAGTTGCATCCATTTGCCTATAAAAGCCTCACATTTGTCCTTCTTTATAGCTGAGTAATACTCCATTGTATAAAAACACCACATCTTTTTTATCCATTCCACAGTTGGTGGGCATTTGGGCTGTTTCCAAGATTTAACTATCACAAATTGTAGTGCTATAAACATTGGTGCACATATATCACTGTAGCATGACTTTCTCAATTTTTCTGGGAGAATACGTAGAAGGGGAACAGCTGTATTGAATGGAACTTCCAATCCTAGTTTTTTGAGGAATCTCCACACTGATTTCCACAGTGGTTGCACCGGTCTACACTCCTAGCAACAGTGGAGAAGGGTTCCTTTTCTCCCACAGCCTGGGAGTCATCTCTCAGCTGACTGAGATATGTCCTGAAATACATTTTTCCAAGAAGGCCCTTAGAGTGATCTGCCTTCTGGGACTCATGTATACAAAACTGCATTCAGATGAGTTCTCAGATGAGAAAAAAATCTGTTGGGTAGGGAATTTATGACCATAATTTCTCCCCCCATTGAGATTATTTAAAAAAATCATATCCATGTTCTTCTTGTGTGAAGACTTTGAGAAATTTGAGCCAAACCTGGGTTTTTTCTTTCTTTTTTAAAAATTGAATACTCATATGGCAGATTTTAGTTCATAAAATTTCAAAAACCATCCCCAGGTAAGTCTTCGTTCATGCTGTCTTGCTATAACAAGACAAAACAAAAATGTTTCTTCTACTTTGTGTCTGATTAGGGACTTGATTTATTTGCTTGCTTTTTGTTTGCTTGCTTGCTTGTTTTTTCCTTCAAGGAACAGGTAAAGTTGAGATGTGGAGGAATAAGTTGGTGGGCCAAACCTCTAGTCCAGTTACATTTTTTTTAAATTAAAGTTTAAAGTTGCTTTTTTGAGATGCATATAAGTATAGTAAAATTCACTCTTCGGCGCACAGTATTGTGACCCTCCTGCCTCAGTCTCTCAAAGTGTGGGGGCTAGGGAACAGAATCCCCATTCTCCTATAGTATTAAAGAAACCTCCTCAAAAATAGGCTTCTCACGGTCTCACACAGCTTCCACATGGGGATGTACATAGTTTATGGAATTCACTTGAATGTTGTGCATCTGGATAGTTCTCATCATCATCTTCTTTCTTTGTTTAGATTTTTCTTAGGATGTTTTCTAGGGGAAGTTATTTGTTAATAAGGAATCTTTCTGAGATTCTTGACATATACACTGTTGAACTGCTTTTCTGCAGGACTGGACCACCCCTGGCCTAGCCAACAGTGGTATTTGGGCAGTCGTCTCCCAAGAGACTATGGTTACTACTGCTGTCACTGTTAAATTAGTCTTGCTTGCACGAGGCATTTTATTGTTTTATTTTGCATTCTCTCAGTGCTATGCGACATTCTGTGATACGGACATAACCATATGTCACTTAACTTGTCTTCTTTCACGAGTCACCTACGTGGCTTCTGCTTTCTCACTACCCTAATGAATATCACATTGAATGTCCTTGTACACAAATTGGTCACATCACCGGTCACATCGTTGTTTCTCCTCTCTGCCCACAGTTTCCTTGGGTCTCTGCCACCTGAACATTAAATAACCCCTCCACTGGGTCATTCTCTGACTGCCTCACTCTATTTTCTTCTGGGTTATTATCTTAGTGCATTTGAATTGCTGTAGCAAAATACCATAGATCAAGTCATTTGTAAACAACAGAAATAAACTTCTCATGGCTCGGGAGACTGGGGAGCCCAACAGCAAGGTGATTAAATTTGGTACTTATTTCCTGCTTCATAGATGGTGCCTTGTCACTGTGCCCTTACCCCGTGGGAAAGACCAGGCAGCTCTCTGCAGCTTCTTTGAGAAGGGCACAAATCTTGTTCCTGAGGGCCCCACCCACATGACTCCCATGCTTATGACCCACAGCCTCCCTGAGGCTCTATGGCTAATACAACAACTGGAAGGGAGGTTTCCCCTGTGAGCAGGAAGGGGTGGGGCACAAACACTGACCACAGGATCATCACCTGAAGTGTTCATTACTTTAGGGTCTGGTGTCCACTATCTTAAAGCAGCTCTACAAAGGCACAGATCTGTTTGCTGTTAGACAGTGACACACATTTGTGGAATAAAATTTATAAACAGAAAAATAGGATAAAGGATACCCAACTCCAATCATTCCTATTTTCACCCATTTCCTTCTATTCTTTTGTTGTTTTTATAGTTAATGAACATGGTTCATTAATGAATGTTTTTACAGTTAATGAACACGGTTCCATAGGTATTATACAATCTGTGTGAGTGTGAGTGTGTGTGCGTGTGTGTGTGTGACTACCAATCCTCTAACCTGGTGTAATCAGGTCGCTGCTCCCGCTACACCAGGAGCCTGTACTGTGAGGGTCACTTCTGGCCTCCTGGTCACTGAGTTCAATGTCTTCTCCTGTGCTCATTGACTTGCCCTCTGTCACCCTAGAGACACCTGTCAAAGCATTCCCCACCTGGGACACTCTGACACCAGCACCCTTTTGTCTCTCCCCTCTTTTTTAAATCCCAGCAATAATTGGATTAATTGCAAAGGTAACATTTTCACTTCATAGAAATTCAAAGCTCCAAAACTGATCAGTGATTTTTCGGTGAGAGTGGCTGAGAAGGGAGATTTCATTCAGAACTAGGAACAGGGTGGGGGCAGGAGGTAAAGTGCTTTGATTATTTTCCTTTTTTTTTTGGTCCCAGGAGTGAAGCTTGTGCTTGGCAGGCAGGTGCTATGCCACTGAGCTATATCCCCAGACCTGGTTATTTCCTAAAGGGCATTAGGAAGCCTCTCGTGTCCCCAGAATGTCATCTATCACAGGGACAGAGAGGCAGAGATCAGTTTGTGTTATGGTTGATACACTCTGTCAACTTGCAAAGTTTAACTAAGAGACTCAGCAGGGAGCCAGGATCCTTACTTTGTAAATATCCTCAGCCTCTGCAGGAGGAGGGCACAGAGATTCTGTGAGTGTTACACCAGCCCTGAAAGGGTGTGTGTTGCGGGGGTGGCCTGAGTACAATATAAGGGAGAAGAAGAGACTTGCTCACTCACTCCTTTTTGCTCTGGCTGCTGCCTTGAAGTGTTGTCCCTGTGCCCTGCCACCTGCCTTGCAGCCAGCTGAGTATGGCCTGAAACCTCCAAAAACCGTAAGCTAAATAAATCTTTCCTTCCTTAATTTGAGGTGTTGTCTTGGTTACTTTTTACTCATCACTGAGACAAAATACCTGATGCCCAAAATGAAGGAAGGAAAGGTTTATTTCTTACAGTTTTGGAGGTTTCAGTCCATACTCAGTTGGCTTCCAGCGGCAGGGTAGCACAGCTGACCGCTATTCACGGCCAGCTGCAAACAGCAAGGCGTGAACCTGAAGAGAGAAAGAGAGAGAGAGAAAGAGAAAGAGAAAGAGAGAGAGAGAGAGAGAGAGAGAGAGAGAGAGAGAGACACCTTCTTCCTGCCACTGCATAGTGTGCTAGCTCCACCCCTGGGCGGGTGTAGCACTCAAACCACCAATCCGAGCACTAGACAGCAAACCAATCACAAATGCTAGATTTAGTCGAGTCTGTAATTCATGAGGCTTGAGGGGCCACTGACATAAACCATGACAGGTGTTGAGTATTTTGTCCCAGCAATGAGAGAAAAGTAACCAAGACAGTTTGTCCTGGGTACCTGCAGCAATAAAGAAGGGAGATCGGACCCAGGTCACCGTCCTAGCCTGGCTCTGTGTGTGAGCATTCCCACCCACCAAGCCATTTCCCTCTCGGGGTTTTTATCTAGCTCAAGCTCTGTGCCAGCACAAGCACCCAGGAATGGCCTTTGTTGCCTCTGTCATTTTGGGATCCCAAGAGCTTTGTCTCACAGGGCAGCAATCTGTCCCGTGGAGGTGGTAACTTGTCTTGCTTCCCAAGCTGGTTAGAGGAATGTGAGGTGGGGAAGCGGACACTCAAGGCCACCCCCAGCTGCTCACAGGACCCCATTTTCTCTTCCTGGAGAAGATCACTTGCTTCTGGGGATGTCACAGAGGGTGTCACTTCTCAGTTTTAATGCACACGAGGAGCACTGGGGTCTTCCTCACAGGCAGATCCTGAGCCAGAGGTCTCCGCTGGGGACAGGAGCAGGCACTGAGTCTCCCTAACAAGCTGACAGGGATCCAGGGGCGCTGGGCTACAGACCACGTGGAGAAACGAGGTGATTTCCCTATCCTCAACCCTCCCCTTCCAAAGACAGGAATCACCCGCAGGCAGAAGCTTTTAACTCGCTGGACTAGGGGAGCCGGCGGAGAGAATTTCCTTTCTGCAGCGACACGTAGATCTAAAGCACCGGCTGATTCCAATATTTGACTCCTTATTTCTTACATGAGGCACCACTGAGGACATGAGGCTGGGTCACCAAGGTAGCACCATGACCTTTCCTCGCTGCCCCCTGACCAACAGGACCACTCCCTGGGGAGACCAGGTGCTCTCTGTGTGTGTGTGTGTGTGTGTGTGTGTGTGCAGGCGCGCACGTGCAAGTGTGTGTGTGGGGGAAGGGGTTGATCCTGCAGGGCCCGGAGCTGCCACCCCAGTTGCATCCTGGGCATCCTCAGAACCAGCAGCCTCCCTGCCAGCCTGGAGCCGGGCTGAGGTTGGCATACACTCCAGGGCTAAGCGTCCAAAAGGGATGCGTGACAAGCTGTACTGCAGTGTGACTGGCACACGCTGAGGGAAAGGGACCGAGCTCACAGTCACAGCGGGGCCCTGGGATCACATGCAGGGAGCCGCCAAGCTGCCTGTGTGAAGCCATCCACCCTTCACAGCCAGCTCACAGGTGACATCAAGTCCCAGGAGTCTGTCCTGCTCCTGAGCACCGTGAGAGAGAGAATGGGGACCAGCTGAGGCGGCAGCTGGAAATCAAAGTGACCAAAGTCCTCAGAGACAGAGGAGGGCCTTGGGGAGGTCAGCAGAAGAGACGGAGGTAAATCACTACAGCGTCTCAGAGAGGCCCAGACAGACTCTGGGGATGGGAGTGAGTCAAGGGGTTCAGTCCCTGCCCATCTCCTGCCACTTTTGAAGCATTTTGGGGGGTCCCCTAAGAAGACACAACCCTCCTGCCTTCAGATGCAATGGAGTCCCTGCTGTCCCATGTCTGTTTCCCTCTCTGTAGCAGAAGGTAGTTGGGGCAGGGCTGCAGGCCCTGTGAGCCCTGCTCAGGGCCTTATGGGGTCTCCATGTGGTGGTGACAGGCTGTGGTCCCCAGAGTCAGCAGCACTGAGTCCTGAGGCTAACAGCACTGGAGCCCTTCCAGGGCACCTGCCTGTTACAGAGGCCCTGCTTGCCTGGCACTTCTGGGTCCCTTTCCTGGCACTTGCAGCCAGACAGGGACCTTATGGAGCTGCACAGCTGGGAGCACTGGACTTCAGGGGTCAGGAAGGTCACAACTGACAACATGGCTTCTGAACTTCCTGAATCGCAGCTCTGCCACTTCCTGTCTCCTGATTAGGGGGCTGATTTAGCCTTGGATAGCCTCACCTGTGTCCTCTGTAAATGGGAACACGAGTGGCTGGATCACAAGGACATCAGGAGAATTCAGTAAGATAAGAGAAAGTCCTCGATAAATGTTATAACCGTTCATGGAAAGGTGTGCGTACATGCATGGATACTTAGCATATCGCAAGATCTCAGAGGCTAAGCAAGAATACAGCAACCCCCAAAGTTTCCTCTTACCTTCCCTCATCTAATTCCTCTCTCCAGAAGTGCCAGCTGTGAGAGTTTCTATTTTTCCAGACTAGTTTGTAAGCATTTATAAACTTCCACGTTACTATAGGAATGCATAGTTTGTCCCCTGTTTACAAAATAGCACATGTATTGTTCTACAACCTGCTTTTTTTTCTTCTTAACAATATGTCTTTGCAGATATTTCTGTTTTTCCCCTACAGAGCTATCTCATGGTGAAACCTGCTGTGGGCGGGGGGTGGGGGGCTGCACACTACGGATGCAGCACTTTAATTTCCCTCCGTGAATGAGCATTCGGTTTGGCTCTCTTCTCCCTTCTTGTTATGGCAATACAGCAATGAACATCTTAGACATATTGCTTTGTGTACATGTGCAAGCATTTCTCCAAGAATGGCTACTGTGAAAGTCTAATGGAGAGGTTTGCACAGCTTAAATGTTACTGACTGTGCCATGTTGGCCCCAGCTAATGATATTCCAATGTCCAGCTGCTTGCAGTACCTGAGAAAACCATTTCTTCCATCCCTCTCCAATGACGGATGTGTTTCTTTTTCCTCCCCCCAATTTTGGCCAATCTGATGGTGCCAGTTTCTCACTCTTGCTTTAAGTTTAAGTAACAGCTGGTCACTCGTGGGTGTGTGCATTTTCTCAGTCTGTTGTCTTTCGGCTTTCTGTTAACCTTCATGATTTTTATGAGATCAAATTTATGAATTGCCATAGAGTCTTGAGTCTTGGCAAGACAGCCTCTCTAAGGCTCTATTTTCTTCTAATACTTTTATTGTTTCGTTTCTTATGTTTAGTTCAGTAGCCCATTAGAAATTCAGTTCTTTAGCCCTTATTCTGTGGGGCCTGGGGATAAGATAAGAAAGGTAACCCTCAACCCCAGTGACTTCTCTCTTTTCCCAGCACCACCTCCTGTTTAAAAATACTCTACACTTACCTCACTGATCAGGGGAATGCCTTCATGATTAATGAAATGTCACTTTCACATGGATTCTAAACTGAGAGCTCTCAGCTAAGATCTTTCCTTTGGTTTTTCACTTCTATGTTTATTATTTTGTATAATTTACTTATGTGTTTGAAAGTTTAAAAAATACAGAAGGATAGAACAGCAGAGACCAATGGCTGTCTACCAAAATCTACTCTTCTTCCTTCTTGGGTATTTCCCAGCTCCCCTTTCAATTGTAGTCATGTGACCTAATCCAACCAATAGAATGCGAGTGGTGACCTAGGCCATTCTAGGCAGAGTCCATGAAACCTCCCATGTGTTCTCCTCTAGCTCTGCTCTCTTCCCATGATGGCAACATCAAAGACTTAGAGTATAATCACTGATTTTCTGGCTATGCAAATGATAGCCTTCCCTACATACCATTCTGCACCTTGTTTATCCAATTAATACTATGTTTTGGAAACATCTACATTGTGACACATTCTGAAATTTTGCATTGTCTTAAGGCTGCAAGATATGCCTGTACCTGGTTCTTTGCTATATGGAGGAATTGTCTCTTATGTAATCAGCCCTCTACAAATAGATATTTGGGTTGTTTTTTATCTTTTTATTAGAAACTTGTCAGTAATGTCTGGCCTTGTACAAACAATTTTGCATCTGGTGAAGTACTTCTGAGAGATCAATTCCTAGAAGTGAGATTTTTAGGTGAGAGGGTATGAACATTTATAGTTTTGATAGCACTTTTCAACTGCCCACATACAAGGCCAGGTTAATACCTTCAGGGGCAGTCGCAGAGCTGGCCCACTCCCTCACCAGCACAGTAAGGCATCAAAATGTTCAGTCTTCCAATTTAATAGATTAAAACTGGTTCTCCTTGGGATTTTAATTTGCATTTTTCATATTATGAATAAGAATGAACATCTTTTTGTGAATTTCTATTTTTATGCTTTGCCAATTTGTCTCTTGTGTTATCTTTTTCCAAAAGATCTCTTTATAGCTATTAGCATTTTGCCCATTATGTAAAATACAAATCATTTTACCAGATTGTCACTTATTTTTTGTCTTTAAGGATGAGGACTTTTGCCATGAGAAAAATTTTTCTATGGGTAAATTGATATAATTTTTAGTGGCTTTTGAGGTTTTAAGTTATTTGGGAAGTGTCATCCACTGTAAGATTAATTCTTCAGTGATCTGCCCTATTACTTTAAAGGTTTTGTTTTTAACATTTCGATCTTGGCTTCACTTACTCAATTCACTCATCAAACATTTATCAACCACATACAGTGAGCCAGGCACTGTTCTAGACACTGTGGATATAGCAGTGAACCAAAAAGTCCCAATGCTCTGGCTTCATGGAATGCACATGCCAGAGAGAGAGAAAACAGGCAGTGAGCAGTTTAAGAGAATAAAATAGGTAGTACACTGATGTTTTACTTTTCTCATTGCTGACGCAAAATACCCGACACACAAAGTTAAAGGTGGAAAATTTTATTCAGCTAATAGTGTGTAGAGGTTTCTATTCATAGTCGACTGGCTCCAAGGCAGGGTGGATTTGGCAGAGAGGTAACTGCCTGGTGGTGGAAAACAGCAAATGCAACAAGCCTCTTTCTGTCCTTATATTGTATGCAGGCTACCTGCCCTAGGATGGGGCTCTAACTCACACCCTTAAGCCCAGCACTGGACCATGAATCAATCACAAACTCCAGACTCAGCCACCTCTGAAAAGCCTCCCTCCCCCATGACTGCATGAGGCTTTGAGGGAACATCCAGACACAAACCATAACGCCATACTTTATATTCCTTTATGTACTGTTTTTAGACTCGCTTTGGCTCACCTCGTCTGTTTATTCATGTACTAGCCCCATTGTTTTAACTACTGAAACTTTAGACCACATGTTACTCTGATAAAGGTAGTTCTCTCCACACTGTATTATTCTTTTTTGGAATCTTCTTATTATTGCTGGATTTTTTTCCCCCAATTGCACTTGAGATTTACAAGTCTATTTCCTCCAAATTGCTATTAAGCATTACTCTAAAATTATCAAGTAACCCAGAGTACTTTAAAATATTCAGCATCCTCAGAATCCTCTCAAATTACACAATCAGCACCCTTTACCGTGCAAAGCCTTCCTATCCAAGAACAAGGCACACCTTTCTGTTGGTTTAAGTCTTCTGTTATGTCATGTAGTTTACACACACACACACACACACATATACACACACACACAGCATTTAGATATTCTGAGAGAGTTAATTTAATTAAAATAGAGATTTTTTTCTTCTTCTTGTGAAAAACGGAAAGATCTAGGAACCAGAGCCCAGTCCTGTCAGGTAACAACCAATGGCCCAGTTGCAGAAGCCAAGGGTGTGTTCCCCAGATCACTGCCTGGGTCACCTTTGTCACTGCCTGGCCTATACAAATTTTGGATCTAGGACCCAGATCAGTAATTCCCACCCCCTCAGCACACATACATTGTTGTGAAGCCCCTGAATGTTCCTCCTAACTCACCTTCTTCATCTACCCAGTGTCCTTGTTCTAGTGGATAAGGCAACAAGGGCCCAGAAAAGAAGTGCATTAGTCAGCTTCACATTACTATAATGAAATACACGTTGTGGTTAACTTAAAAAGAGAAAAGGTTTATTGAGTTTATGGTTCTAGAGTTTCCAGTCCAAGAACAGGTAGCTCTACTGTTTTAGTCTTTGGTGAGGACAGCAAATGGTGATGGCAGGGAGGGCACAGTGGAGCCACTTATATTGTGAGCCAGGCATCATCAGAGGATCCCACAGTTCCCATGGAGAGTGCACCCCCAATGACCAAGGAGTGCCCACAAAGCCCTACACCTTAAATATCACACCTCCTAATGCTACTATCTGGAGACCAAACCACACAGGAAGCCAAATTGTAGCAGGAAGCCAGTTGTGGTGACACACACCTGTCATCCCAGTGCTTGTGAGGCTGAGGCAGGAGGATTCCTGCAAGATTGAGGCCAGTCTGGGCTACATAATGAGTTCAAGGTCAGTTTAAACTACATAGCGAGACTCTGTTGAAAAATCAAATTAATAAATAAATAAACTGAGGTTACTGCATGATAATTCTCTGGTGTGCATGTGGAAGGAACCAAACAACCAAACTCAAGGGTCTGGGAGGATGCTCTGGTTCAGAAGTGTCCCCGAGCTGGGTCACCTGGGAGAGCTGCTGACTCCTCCATCTTCTGGGGGCTGGAGGTCTGGAGGCTGTTGCCCTTTGGAACCAACCATGACATACGGCTTCCTGCAGCTGAGCAAGGGCAGCAAGAGCCCATCTGCCTGTCCTCCCCATGTGGAGCACAGGTGGGGGATGCAGGGAAGGACAGAGGGAACCACAGGCCTTCCCTTCTCCCTGTCCCCAGGGACATCTCTCCCATCCTGAAAAACCCACACAGCTGTCACCTCCACGGGCCTTTGCAGCTACCGCCCTGGCTCTTTCCTCCCTGTCCAGCCGAGCAGTTGAGCGGTGTGCACCGAAGTTCACCTCTGTAAGCTCCGCTCCCTCCTTGGGTCACCACCCCCTGGCTTCCTCATTCCCTGACGGTGACTGAGTTCCACAGCCACCAGCACTTCCGAGGTGCAGGCCCCGGGGAAGCTTTCCCAGTCTTGCTTGCAGGCTGCTAGGCTGCAAGTGGTCTACTTGCACCTCCCTGCTCTGAAAGCTCTGGGCTTCTATGGCACTGCTGATCCCTCCTTGTTCACTGTCTGCCCCCGTCCCTTCTCCCAGGCAACCTCCCCATGGACCAGCTCTGACCACTTCCCGTCGTGCTGTCTTGTGCACCGTCTGCCACTTTCTTCAGCATCCCAAGTTCGCCGTCAGTGCCCCGGGATTCACAGTGCCCTGCTCAGCGCGAGCTGGAGGCATAGACAGGCAGATGTGCTCCGTGAAGCACTGTCCAGCGAGAGGGTAGCATCCCAGGACAGCACTGAAGGTGACAACTCACTGGTAGGTCAAGTGTCTGGGCACTTTCCTGACACACACGATCGGGACCTGGGAGAGAGAAGGAGCTCATATGAGGAGAATCAGGCTGGTTCCTGGTCCTTTTAACAATGAGATTTTGTAGTTGTTGCTTAACCGTATTCTGTCAGCCAGGGCTGTGAGGGGAAGGGAAAGCTGGACACAAAGAGGGTCGTCAGAGAGAGGAGATGACAAGACCGAGACGGCAGAGGGAGGACCACGGAGGGGGCAGAGGTGGGAGGTGTGGGCTAAGAGACGAGCAAGATGCTCTGGAAGTCCCAGGGGAAGTAGAAGGGCCTTCAGAACTCCACAGTGACAACAGAATGGCTTAGTGGCCTGTCAGCACTTAGAGGCCATGGACACTTGGCAGTCGAATGACTTCATTTCTTCATTTCTTCCTCTCCTTGGAATCTTATGGGTGCAGGTTCCTGCTGTACGGACAGGTGACAACCACCCCTTAACTCTTAGGCTCCTTTTTTCCCTCTGGAATAGCCCTGGCTGCACTGTGTCACCTGCGTCAGCTGCCATCTCTTTGCTGTCTGTCTCCCTTTCAGAATATAAGGCCCACTCCGTACCTCTGACCAGTAGCTCCTGTGTGACACTGAGGTCAGGGTAATGTCTTTCCTTTCATGCACAAAGGAATGAGTGAATGAACGAATGTGTGAATGAATGAATGGAAAGTCACAGCTTCTGCCTTCAAAGGGCTCCCAGTTCCTCTGGGGACCTGAGAAAAAATAAGACGGGATCAGTTAGATCTGGCCTGTGTGTGTGCACAGAGTTTGGCAATGCTTAATTCATCTATTACCTTCCCTCCAGCCCCGCCCTCCTAGAGGCAGCTTCCGTCGTGACGGAAACCAACAGCTCAGGGGAGCCAGCCTGGACTTAGTGGCCTCTGTTCCTACATTTGTCATCCATAGGAAATTTGTCATGAACAACTAGAGTTGGGTTCCTGGAAATAAATGAGGGGATCCGTGTATTAGGCGGCTTCCGTTCTCTGGCAGCGAGCGCTCCCCAGGAGTTCTATTTCGTGTTTCTGGTGAGATGTTGAGTGTACAGTTCTGAAGTTTGAAGCCCGGCTCCACCACTGCATGAGACCTCGGTTCCTTCTTTAGGAAACTGGTAAAAATGGGCATTGCAGCAGCACCGTGCCGATTTATGTGGCTATAGGAGAATTAAAGAAGAACATGCTCAGTGAGGGCCACTCATTATGACTGACCCCCATAGCCGGACCACGCCTTTCCCCTGATAGGCCTTCAATACATGTGCCTTGAGTGGGAAACAGAAAAGCACACCTTGTGTCAGAGCCGAAAATGATGGCAAAACTCCCAAACATAGATTTTATGAATTCAACAGTGGAACACAAAGACAAGAAAAATAATGCTAGTTGTCAAAGACTTGGGGATACCAGTTAGCATTCTGACTGCCCGCAAACAAACTGGATGCGTAACTGGGGGACCTGAGATGCATCCCGAGGCAGGCTGTGGCTGTAGATGGCTGACAGGCATCTGAGTGGGACGTCTAATTGTGTAGCTGATGTGTCCTGTGCCACACCAGTGTGTACAACCAGCAGGCCTAAGGGAGGAGATTTGCGAGACCCAGAAGGCCCAGGGAGGTCTCCAGAGGCGTGGAGACCAGCAGCAAGGCCCCAGTGGCACTCGGGGAGGAAAGCGACAGACTGCCCATCCCCTAGTCACCCTACAGGGTGCCCTGTGCATGGAGGCAGGAGGGGAGAGCTCAGCTTCCAGACAAGCAGCTGCAGTGGGTCAGATATTTCTAGAAACCAGTTCATTTGGCCTCCTCTTCTGGAAACACAGTGGATACTTTAAAAAAAAATTTTTTATTTGTTTTTTGAGACAGGGTCTCTAAATTGCTAAATTTCCCAGGCTGGGCGTGCAAACCAGTCTCCCAGAGTGCCAGGATTGCAGGTACCCACACTTATAATTGATACATTTTAACTCTATGCACTGTTACAATGTTACTGTCTCTTCTGGTCTTTCTTCTGGCCTAGCCTGGCAGATTGTCCATCCTGTACTCAGGGTAATTCCGAATGGGACAGTCTGAGTGACCACCCCAAACCTGGTTTCACCAGGCTTGTACGGGGGCTGGAGCAATACATATAGGCAGAAGCCCTGGCCTCGGACCACAGTCTGGGCTCCCTTCCCTAGCGGTGTTGGTGCGAGTGTGGCCGGGGTGGGGGGGGGAACATGGTGCTGACAAGGATGTGTCCCACACTGACCCGCCGGGCCTTCTGCTCCTCATCTTCTGGGGAGGCTCTCAGAGAGGGGCAGACAGTGTGAGGAGGGTTCTGCTGTAAGCACAGAGTCCTTTGCTGTCCCTGCTGTCTCCTGGCTTTCCCAGAGACACATGTCCCTGTCCTAAACCCCCCTCTCTGCCATCGCTCTCTCCTGCATCTCTGTCTTCTTCAGGAATTTAACTTGCAGTGACCCAGAGGTCCAGGGCCGAGGCCACCCTCCCACACCTGGAGGTGACCTGCTTACTTGGAACCTGTGCCACCTCAGCTCTTTCCAGTGACACAAAGAACCAGAGGGCTTTGGTAGGGATCACAGGCTACAGGTGACGGAGCAGGGCACCCATGTGCCATCATCTGCTTCATCTCAGGTGGCCCTGTGGCAGCTGTGAGGGGTAGGAGGGGTGAATCTGGAGCTGGACGGGCTCCGGGACGCCCCTCCCCTCCCCACAGGGGACACACACATGCACACACACACCCTCCTCACCTGAAAAACGAGAACCCAAACTGGGAGAACGATCAGGAAATGCTTCTGCTCTAATCGTCACGGGGAGAGCACACTGCTGATTCTGTGGTCAGCCTGCTTGTGCACGTGGTGGCAGTGGAGGTGGATGCCTGTGTCTTCATCCTGCTGTGGTCCTGGAGGCAATGGATTACTGACACCCTGACTGTAACATGGAAATCAGCCTCCTGGATAGGGCTCCGGTGACCTCCAAGTCCTCAGGTGGAGGAAGCCCCTGTGTGACAGTCACAGGGTGACCTCATCCCCCAGGAGCAGAAAGTGACCTGCTCTGCACCCTACATGCGAGGTCTGCGGCCAGGCAGGCAGAGAGTCCTTGGCTGCCCTCTGCACACACGGTTCTGCCTTTATACCCTCTTCAGGTCGTTGTTCCTGCTCTTTAAAATATGAAGCTCACAGTTCCTTTATGCCCCAGGCATTTAGCATGCACACTGTACGTTCCAGGAGCTGAGCAAGGCGGCACACAGAGGTAAACAAGGCGCCGTCCTCCCAGCTGTCAATCACCATGGGGGTGCTGGGCCCACAGGGAGGTGGTTGCTCTGGGGACCAAGTCAGGCTTGGATCCTGGAGGTATGGAAAGCTCCCTGGGCTTTGAAGCTTCGTGGCACTGCAAGCCCAGTGCTAGCCTGGGCCAGGAGCCTGCAGAGATGCCTGGGACCCAGGGAGCCAAATGCATGGGCAAATGGCCCATTAAATGCTTTCAAAACATGCGATTATGTCAAGCAGTCAAGTGAACTCCACTCAACTCTTCCACGCTTACATATAAAATATATGTCATGTGGCAGGAGGGGAAATGGAATGGGTTTGAATGATTAGGGGCAAGGCCGTTACCAAAGTGCCCAAGGCGTAGGAAAATTCTCAACCAGCATCCTGCTAGATGGAGCCTGGACAAGGAAGGGTCACAAGACTCCAGAGCAGTAGGTGCAAAGCCAGAGGGTGCAGCTGCAGGGCCTAGGGGAAGGGGTGCACATGTGTGTTCATGTTCATGGGGTGGCTGTGTACTCACAGGGGCCCAGGACACAGGAGACACAGCTGCCCGCCACTCACAGGATGATGCACGAGGGGTCAGCCAGCCCCCATGCCCGCCTCGCCAGCAGCCCAGACACCCCAGGTCTGGGCCTCGCAGGTGCCCAGCATCCTACACTTTCCACTGCCTCTTGCCCACCCCTCTGCGGCCACCACTAGGCGCCACTTGCATGCAACTGCGCATCCCACAATTCACCGAGGTTTGTTTTCTTCTCCAACTCCAGATGGCCTATCTGGGGACGGCTGCAACCCCTGGGTGCAGGCTGTTGCTGTTTTGATGAGCTGTGCACATATGGATACCCAAACATCTGGAGTGGCCATGTGCTGCTCGGGGCAGGCCAGCCCTGGCGAGCCAATTGGGGAGCCCCGGGGTGCCGGGAGGCTGCAAGGCCCAGCCAGTGAGCACCGATAAATTATTCATGACCCAGTTATTTGTGGTGCGAAGGGGTCCATCAGCTACTTTGATTAAAAATCCAATGAGTAATGAATATGCAAACGCCAGCGACTGCTCCAAGCAACAGATTTGTCAAATTGTCTATACTTCACCGAGATAAAGAGAACTCTCCTGGGGTCCCGAAATTGAAAAACCGCACCGTCAAATCACAGCATTATCTTAATTATCAAATCTCCTTGGCCGTGCAAATACCCTGCGTGATGTTGAGCAGGGTGACAGGGAGAGAGGGAAAAATCGGGGAGAGAGCAGTATATTCATCTCTGAAATCGGGGGCCTGGCTAGTGAGAAACAGCCGGGTACGGAGCAGAAGTGATTTTAATTCACATGGTGACTCCGCAGCCATTTAATTATTTTAATTAGGCTTAATTAGTGGTAAATTTACAATGATATGCTTGATACCTGGCATTAAATCTTTCATGCATAAATGTTTTGTTAAAATGAGGGAAAGGCAAGTGGCATTTCGCCAGCAATTACTGCCGAATGTTCTAATGAAGAATTAGGCTTGGCGGTGATTCACGAAGGTGGGCGGGCCCCAAACCTGACTGCGAGACACCCGAGCACCAGGCTCCCGTGTGCCCCCACACCCTGCCCTTGTCGCTGCTTTGGGGTGCTGGCTCAGAGTCCAGACGCTGTCTGTGTGGAAAGTGGTTGGAGGGGTCCCAGGTCTCTGGAGAGGGGCTTAATCTGTGCAAAGAGCAGCAGCGACAGGGCGTCCCCTGTCACCCTCCAGGGCTATTGTCATCTGTGGCCCTGGGCAGCACTGAGCTCGAGGGTTCCCCTGTGTACCCTTGGTGCCTGGCTTGGGCTATGCAGGACACGATGACTGCCATGGACAGAGGACATCCCAGCCTAGGACGTGACCTTGTCTTGGGCCCCAGAGAGACAAAACCAGCGTCCTGCCTTACAACAGAATGCCGATGAAGTCATTGGAGATCTCCGAGAGGCCTCCACCTCCACCCCTTGTCCTGAGACCTGGGTCCCTGCTTCTGTCTTCTCGGGGTTCCCCTGTGCAGGACAAGGACTCGCTACTGGCTTTCAGTGATCAGCTTTGGCCTCCCCACCCCCCCACCAACCTTTAAGAGGAAACAACCTGGACCAAGGTGACAGCTGAAGGGTGGGGAGGAGCGAGAGGAGGGGCACTGGGAAGGGAGGAGGGGGGGAGGGGAGGAGGGGGGAAGGGAGGAGGGGGGAGGGGGGAGAGGGGAGGAGGGGAAGAGGCCAGGAGCCCTGTTAGCCCATCAGCCATGCCATACAGTCTGCACCACACT
>PVLA01000079.1:0-183975 GCA_004027455.1 Hydrochoerus hydrochaeris | reverse complement strand
CCACTTCCCTGGAGAGTCCTGATGTTATGTTTCTTAAGCCCATTTCAAATTTCTAGACCAGGAGGTTACGTATATCTTGGTTTTGGCTTCTTAATAGCCTTGCAGAATTTTCTGCTTCCGTTTTCTCTCCCATCACAAGGGAAGATGTGACTATTAAGATCTTTAATTTAAAAAAAATTGTTTTTGCATTTTTGCAGCCAGGGAATACTTCTTTCTACAAGGCAGTCATACCTGCATCTCCTAGAATGAAAGTTCCAGGAGGGCAGAGACCACATGGATCTTGATTCCTACTCAGTGCTAAGCTACCATTGTGCTTGACACACATGGGAACTGTCTCAGGTACTTGTCACTGGACATAATACCTGACACCAACAAATTAAGGAAGCCTAATTTATTTTGGCTCTCAGTTTGTCGAGGTTCTGGTCCATAGTTGGCTAACTTCAAGGCAAGGCAGCAGGATGGAGGCACATGGTAGTGGAGAGCTGCTGTAACAAGCTGTACCCAAAACAGAGAGCAAAGAGAAGAGCTGAGGAGGGAGAGAAACCCTCCCTGGCCACACCCCAGTGGCCACCTCTCCCTCTTAGACCCCATCTCCCAACAGGAAACCAGCTATGTACCCCTATATTCCGATCACCTTCCTAAAGCCCCACCTAGAAATGCATTAAGCTCTTGGGGGACATCCAAACATAAACCATAACAGGGTCCCAAATGAGTCTCAGTTGAATTAATGAGCAATTAGGTCCTATCCAGCATGTAATCACTTCTCCATGGGAACACTCAAGTGCCAAATATAAAATGTACAGCAATTGTATGTTCCTCTCTCTAGTATGCTTATAATACTGAATGCAATGAAAACATTATACACATTGTAGTTATACTTGTGTTGTTTAGGAAGGATGACAAAAAGATTGTTCATATTCAGTATACACCTAATTTCTTTTCTGAACATTTTTGGCATGAGGTTGGTCAAATTCTAGATTTGAAGAGCCCGCTGTATTTTGTCACCAATGTTTGTATGCATATTCATCAAACATATAGGCTTGTAATCTTCTCTTATAGTATCCTTGCCTGTCCTTGGTATGAGAGTAATGCTGGCCCTATGCAATTTGGAATTTTTCACCATTTTCAATTCTTTTGGAAAAATTGGATAGGTGTTAGTTACCACTTGTTTACACTACTTGGTCAACACATTGAGGTCATCAAGTCCTGAGATTTTCTTTGATGGTAGACTTTTTACTGACCATTAAAAATTTTTTTTTAGATATTTAATCTCTCAATTTATTATCAACTTGTTCATATTTTCTACTTCTTCATAGTTGAGTCTTGGTAGATTGTGTATTTCTACAAATGCACCCATTTCTTGTAGGTTGCCCAATGTATTACTGCTTAATTGTCCAGCAAAGTCTTTTTTTTCTGTTTTTCTAGATTATTAGTTGTCACTCTCCTCATTCACTTATAATTTTATTTGAGTCTTCTTTGTTTTCCTAGTCTAGATAAACATTTATCAATTTTATCTTTTTAAAAAAATATCAATTCTTCATTTCGTGGATCTTTTCTAGTGCTTTTCTGGTCTCTATTTAATTTATATCTGCTTTAGTAGTTATTATTTTCCTCCTTCTGCTAAGTGGGTTTAACTTGTCCTTCTAGTTCATTGAGATATACATATAGGTTGTTTCTTCAAGGTCTTTTTTTTCTTTTTTAATGTAGGCAGATATTTTCTAAAAACTATAAACTGCTCTCATAGAACTGCTTTTTCTGCGCCTCATAAATTTTTCTTGGTTGTGTTTCCGTTTCATTTGTCTCAGGATTTTTGTTTTGTTTTGCTTTCCTTTTTATTTCATTTTTGATCCATTATTTGTTACTGAATTTTCCTATTTTTCTTCTGCTACTGATTTCATGTTTCAGGTTTTTCTGACTGTCTAGTTTGGGAGCAGGAAGAATGACACTGGGACCCCTTCTTCTTCCAGTACGATGGTGCCCAGGGTAGCAGGGGTACAATGGGGAGGTGGCTGTGACGTGGCCCCTAGATTTGCTCCTCAGGAGTGAACGATCACTCCTTGCTGGGGGTACTGATGATGCTGAGCTGCAGTCCTCTAAGGAGAGTCACCTCTCCTCTTTCTGTTCTTCCCTCTGTAGAAGGATTTTGTTTCATTCTGAGAAACCAACAGCCCATGAGATCATTCTTACAGATACTGACAGGTAGAAGCATTACAAAACACTGGCTGGTCTCCACCTCCCCATTTGACAGCAAAATCACCCACTTGGTCCACTAAATGCTCCCAAACACCCTTTAGCATCCTGTGGGTAAACATGAGTATAAAGACAAGGATGATCAGGTATTTGAGGATAACTAGGAACATGATCATGGGAACCAGAGGAAAAGAGATTTAAGGCAAGGAAAAGCAAGGTAAGTGGAAAAGAAAAACTTCAAATAAAAAAGGAAAACCTCAGGCAGATAAGCAAATATATCATCTATGCAACCAAAAACAGGATGCTATACAAAAGGAACAGAGAGATTTCTGAATACAGTGGTTCCTCTGTTCCCAAGCTTAATTCTTTCCACAATTCTGGTTTCAAATTGAATTGGACAACTAAGTCAAATTTGCCCATCAGGTCAACATTGAACCTAACTACTGAATTTGATTTTGTTCTCATCCTATTTGGTTTGCAACCACAATTGTGGAAAGGTTTAAGTTCGTGAACCAAGGTACCACAGTAATAAAACTATCATGCCAGAAATAAAAACCATGATGTAATGATATTGTTATGTGCAGAGGAAGGAAAGGGAGAAGCGTGTGAGTGCGTGGATGAGTGTGAGGGTGGATGAGTGTGCATGTGTGTGTGAATGATGCTCTTGTGGTTCAGATGTGGACCGACCCCCCCCCCAAGCCTCATGTGCTCAGAGATGGGGCTTTTGGAAGGCGATTGGACCGTGGCAGTGCGGTAGCTAACGTGCTGATGGAAGTGGGTCCTGGTTGGAGGCAGGTCGCTGTGGGAATATTTCCCTCCTTAGGTCTTCCCTGCTGTCTCTGCTTCCAGCCTCCATGACATGAGCAGCTTTCTTCCCCGCCAGACCCTGCCACCATGCCCTTCCCACCTTGGAGCCAGCTGACTATGGACTGAGCCCTCTAAAAACACCTAAGCTCAGACAAACCTCTTCTCTCCACTAAGTTGTGGGTGTCAGGTATTGTGCATCTTAGCGACAAGAAAGTAACTACAAGGGATATTAAAAAAAAATCAAATGCTTACTTTTCATAGAAGGAAGATTTTATATCCACGTTTTTAAGAAATCAAGAACTGTAAGGGTAACCATTTTACTCAGACATATGACATACAGTAAGAAATGGCTCACAAATAAAAACAAATTGCTTCTAGCTTGTGAGAAATCAGGACTGAGGAAGGCAAGGAGCAGGCATTGCTATTTTTTTGTGCAATGATTTGACGGTTTAAATTATGACATTTGAATGACCTTGTCAAAATGCACATTAAATTTAACAACATTAGTTACAGTGGGATTTGAAAGCTGAAAACTTGGGCTAAGTTCTACCATCTGTTCCCTGGATAATCTTAGGTAAGTGCCTCAGTTTCCTCCTTTATAAAAAGGGAAAAGCCTGTGTCCCTGGGCTGTTCTGAGAGTTTTACCTGATGGTAACGAGAGCAGGGTGCCATCTGGTGAGGCCTGGGCAGAGGAGCCACCCGGGGTTGGGGGAAGCCCGGTGGGGGGCAGCAAACTGGCCCCTCCTGGGATTGGCTGGTGGAAGCGATGCTATTGAAAACGGCACAGCCTTTTCTTTGGGCTGTAAAGGCTTTCGAGGTCTCCTGCTCAGACAGATTGTCTCATCAGAAATACCAGCGTAGCTGGATGATTGCAAACCAGCCACCAGCTAAATTTGCTGCCTTTCAAAATAGCCTTGGGATATCTCTAGGACAGGTCCAGCCACATTCACGGAGGGGCCTGCAGACACCCATACCCTCTGTCCCCAGCCCCTTCCTTGCTGGGTCTCCCCAGGGGAGGGACTGAGAACCCTGCAGCCCCACTGGTACAATGGCAGAGAGCAGCCTGCCAGCTGCCAGGGAGAATGTGCCTTTGAATGTGGGGGTCAGCCTTAAGCTGAGAAGGAAAGTTCTCTCGGGCAATTAATGTGGAAACCAGACCTTAAAGAAGCATATTTTGGGAAGTGATGACATCCTAGCTCTTCTAAAATTACATCACACACATGAATAGAGTTGGATTCTGCTGCACGTGGGGGCGGCCACCCATCCACCGGCCCTGTTCTGGGCTCTGATGGTGCCTGCACACTGGCGGGCAGAGGTGGGGGTGCCAAGTGGGCGGTCCCTGAAGGAAATTCTCTCTAATGCCTTCCTGCCACACATTGCCCTTCCCAGTACCCCTACACACAGGGGCATTCACGCCTTCTGCCAAGGACCTTCACCCTGCAGCGTTAACCACGTCCTCCTGAGAGGGGACACTTAGGGAAGAGACCTCCTTGTGCCTGTTAACTCGCTGATCCTGGCTCCGATGGCCCTTGGTTTATGAGAAGTCCACTTTGCCACTTCCCAAAGTGCATTTTGGGGTTCGCTTTCCTGGGCACGCTCTCCCTGGGTGCCCTGACAGCTGTGTGAGGGACCACAGAGTGCAGGCAGCTTGGGTAACTGACAACTTGGCCGTGACAAGGCCATGCCCAGCCCGGGATACAGGGTGCCCTGCTCATCAAACCTGTGCCACCTCAGGGTGCCCTTTCAGTGAACTCCACAGGGGATCAGGGTGGGGACCAGAGTGAGATTCAGAAGAGCAGAATTGCCTTGAAATCAGCCATGGAAATGGACGACAGGCAGATTGGGATTTCATCTCCTGCAGAGCTGATGGTGAGACACCGGCCAGCACCGGCTCCATCAGGTGAAGACACCAGACGGGGGGGTCAGCGCTTTCCTCTCCTCCTCATCTCTGCCCCCCTTTCTTTGCATCTGTGAATCCCACAGTCCTTTTTTGGCTCCGAGACAGGGCACAAGTGACTCAGCTCTGAACCCCCTACCTGGTCGCTGGTTCCCTGGAGGCCAGGATTCCCCAGTCTCCCTCTGTCCTGCTGGCTGCTTGGGCTCAGGGCCTTCATGTGGCCAGCCAGTCCTATTTCAATTAGGAGCTTCTGCTTTTAGAGTAGACACTGCCCTCCAGATGTGGCCTGAGCTGGGGCGCCATGGAGCCCACATGCAGGGCCAGAGGGGCCTTCCCAGCATCCCCAAGAGGGCAGGTTGGTGTTTAGGTACAGTGTGTGTCCTTCCTCTTCCGCCACCTTGAGGAATCCCAGCTGTCACCTTGGGGGACAATAGGGCTTGGCTGCATGGTCTTTGCTGAGATTAAATTAGAAGACACAGAGATACAAAGGATGCTGCCTGACCCTCAAGTGCACCCCAAAGGGCAGCCTTCCTAAGCACTGTCCTTATCATCTCTGCAGTGCTTGCCCTCCTGGCCCTATTGCTGCAATGCGTGTGCTTGGTGCCCACTCAGCCCCCACTACCTGGCTAGAGGAGGCATGGAAGGGGCAGTCTACCCTTACTCCTGCTCACTCCTTGGGGTGGCCTCCTAGTGGCTTGGTTGGCAGCTTGAAGAGAGCCTCCAAGGTATAGCATCTAATGACATGGAGAAGCGGGAAGAGATGAGATTAGGTAGACCAGAAGGACAAGAAACACACGCATCCTTCAATGCTAGCCCAAGCTGTTAAAAAAAAAAAAAAAAAAAAAAAAGCTGAAGATTCAAGGCAGGAAAGCAACATTCTGACGCTACACTGCCCCTCAGCAAATGCACGAGCTTGTGGGTGATTACAAGCCTTACCTCATGTCTCTGAGAAGCTGTGGCTGACACCTGTTTGTGATTGCTATGTACCTATTTTCCCCTTCCCGATACTGGCACCTATGAGGCTCGGCTGAGGCATTCCGATCGATCAGAGGTCAGTCTGTGACCCAGGCAGGCCAATGAACATCGCCTGCGTTTCAAGAATCTGTGCTTTGTCCTTCTCTCCATCTCAAAGGCCTGGAAATGCCAGGGCATCACAGAGAGAGGGGTCTGAGGAAGGAAGTCAACACCGAGGCAACAGGTACCTAGCCAACCTGAGCTCCCGCCCTCAGAAAGTTCATTTATAGTTATATATACGTGACAATAAAGATTTATAAAACACCTAACTGAGTTTGAAGTAACACATGGGGAATCATGAGGGGTCCAAAAAATAAAGATGGGGCAAAGCGAGAGCATTTGGCTTGTAGATGTGGACTTGCAGCTACCTGTGGGAGCAGGAGACAAGGTTTGCACTTGTGCTGAGGTTGAAAGGAGAACTACACACGGAGGTTGAGTTCTTTAAGCACCATGTGTGCAGCCAGACAAGCATAGCAAGCAGGGAAGACAGCAGGCGCTGGCCTGAGCTCTTTGGATGGGGAGTGTCCCCCGGGAGTTTCTAGTGCAAGTTGATGTCTTGTGAGTGGTTGGGATGTGTCATGGCACCTGTTACCTGCATGATTCAGGGATCTCTAATTCTAAAAACTGACACAGAATGATGATAAGATGAATGAGGATGACTCTGAGGAATTGGGGTGAAGACATTTTGGTATATGCAATGAACCCAAAGGTTTCTCCATGGGTGAAACTCTAGCGAAAGTAGCCATATAAACTTAAGAACAAAATACACAAGGAAACTGCCTGCCAAATACAATCAATCATGGACAAGGGCTCTATCCACCCCAGGTATCCACCAAGAGACACAATAATAGCAACACTGGACTCCAACACCCATCATCCATGAGAACTTCATGGGGCAGAACTATCAGTCAGTAAAAGTAAGGGTGCTGAAATGAATTCACACATAAAGGGAAAACTCAATAACAAGAAAAAACCACGAAAATACAAGGAAATCATTTTAATGTTGCAAAAAAATAAAACAACAGGATTACCAGAAATGAAACAACCATAGCTATTGTTACAAATGAGTAACAGAATAGATTAGACACAATTGGAGAGAGGGCTCATGAACTTGAGAATATATCTGAGGAAAATGCTTTGTGTGTGTAGTTTTCGATGATGTCGTGGGTGTGTTTCAGAATTCCTGATCAACATGGATCTTCATGGGTCAGACTCACGAGCCGCAGGCAGTCCCAATCAGGATAGATAAAATTAAACTCAATCCACGAACATTGGGTGAGTCAGGTTTTTTATTGCTGAGATCAAATACCTGAGAAAAGCTACTTAAAAGAGGAAGTTTATTTTGGTTCACGGTTTCAGAGGCTCCAGTCCATGGGTAGCTAACTCCATTTCTTCTAGGCCTGAGGTGAGGCAGAAATATCATGGCAGAAGGGAATGAAAGCTGCTCACCTTATGGCAGCTAGGGAACAGAGACAGAGGGAAAGAAACAGAAAAAGAAAGAGCCAGGGCCCAGAGAAGAGGCCCCAGGTCATGCCCTCCCCCAGTCCCTTTAATTAGACCCCACCTCCTCCTTCCATTGCCCCCCCCCATAATGCCATCAAATGGTGCTCGCATCAATGAATTAACCCACCGATAACTTTGGAACCCCTACATTTAGCCAGTCATTTACCCAAAGCCCATCTTGTGCACATGGAAGTTCTTGGAGAGTCATTTAGATCTGGACTGTAACAAGCATCACACATTTTATTAAAACTAGAGAGTACCAACAAAGAAGAAATCTCAAAAGAGCACAGGGAAAAAGATCATTCTAAAGGAATGACAACGTGTAACTATAAAACTCATAACAACTTTCAATAGCAACTAACTACAGAAATAAGGAAAAATCTGGAATCATGCCTGTAAATAAATAATGGACTAAAAACCCCAAACTGTCAAGTTAGAATCTAATTAAGAGTTCAAAAAAGAAGAATGAAGGCATGCCAAATAAAAACAAACAGGGCTGCCTATTAGCACATCCTCTTTGAAAGATCTACGCCAGGCTTCTATTAAGAAGGAAATTCTACCTAGAAGTTGAGCTGCTAAAAGACCAAGCTGCTAAAAGAAATAGTAAGGCAAGAAACATCACAGGCACGGAATGAATCCAAATAAGAGTCCCTATGTAAAACAAGCATGGTGTGTACGCTGGTAATCTCAGCACTCAGGAGGCTGAGGCAGGAGGATTGCTACAAGTATGTGGCCAGTCTGAGCTACATAGTGAAACCCTGTCTCAAAACAAAACAAAACAAGAATTTCTATATGAAACTATAGTGATCATTTTAAATAATTATGGTGCATAACCAGCACACATCTGAAATATTATACTAAAATAACATGAAAGATGGGAGGGAGTTGGTGGTGGTTAAAATATTCTAAGCTTTTATTCTGCTTGGCAGTGTGAATCTTTACTAGCTTCTGACTTTATTAAATCAAGTCCACATGTTAAACAATTTAAGACATGCTCTAAAAAGGATGTATAAGTTACAAGCCAGTAAACATATGAAGAATACACTCAATCAAATAAAAAGAAACATAGAAAAGGGAGAATACAAAAACTAAAGTGGCATAAATAAACCCGAGTAAATTAGTAGGTATCTTATATTTCAATGGATTTAAATCTCTGATTGAATGGACAGAACGGGGAGGTTATCAGAGTGGATGTCCCAAAGCTTCCGGTTCAATGTTGTATAGAAGAACTGTCTAAATAAGGACCCTGAAAAGTCAGAAGGAAAAGGACAGAAGTGGTCATGAGGGAGTACAGAGTTGAGAGACAGGAAAAGGAAGGCCTGGCACCTGGGCCAGGGTCCCCTCCCTGCCATCATGGGAGCTTCATGCTACCCACCACCTGAAGGCGACAAGCCAGGGGAGATGTGGACACACACAGCCATCCTAAGGAGGGGAAAGGGAGGTTTAGGAAAAAATGAGTCTGGGGCTGGGTGGGGGAGAGGACAGAGGGGAGAGTGAGATTAGGCAGCAGACCATATGGGACTCTGGGCAGAGGAAGGACAGCCGCATTTAGGAGGAGGCAAGAAAACCGGAGAAGGATGGGAAGAGTCCCAGAGATCTTCATTAAAAGTTGAATCCGTCTCACCTTCAAAATGCTCAGTGCACAGCCCTAGAGAGGATGCTGGGGTTTGTAAGACATTCACGGAGGGGCTTCCTTGTCCTCCTGAAAATATTTCCAGGTGCCCAGCCAACATGAGCAAACCAAGCACCACTGAAACTCATCTAAAACCGGAAAGCACTAAGAAACAAAACGACAAAAGGAGTGCTCCAGTCACGGCCGAGGTCTGAGTACCAGGACTTGTGTCCGATAGGACTGTTGTAGGAGTTGCTAGGCAGAAACCCACAGCCATGGCTCTGTGGCGATGGGACACCCATGAGCAATTCTGACTTTCTGAGTTTCATTTTTTCTTATCTTAAAGCTTTTATTGCAACCCCTCCTCCTCATGGGAGGCTGAGGCAAGAGGATTATGACTTTTAGCCCAGCATCTTGGTTACTTTTTTCTCATTGCTGAAACAAAATATCCAACAGTCTAAATGAAGGAAAAAAGGGTTTACTTAGCTCACAGTTTGTGGAGGTTTCAGTCCATAATCAGCTGGCTCCAGGGCAAGGTGGCTCATGACAGATGGCAACAGTTCATGGCAACAGAAAACAGCACAAGCAACAAGAGCAAAAGGGGAGGAGAACAGAGAGAACTCTTTCTGTCCCTTATATTTTGTGTAGGCCACACACGTTTAGGTGTAGCATTCACACCCATAATCCCAGCATTGGACAATGAGTCATTTACAGCCTTCCCCCATGTCTGCATGAGGCTTTGGGGGGACATCCAAACCCAAACCATAACACCCAGGCTGGGTCACTTAGCCAGACACTGTCTCAAAATAAAAAAAAAAAAACCTGAAAAAGTGCTAGGGATGTACCTCAGTGCAAAGGACCTGGGTTCAATTTCCAGGACCACAAACACAAAACAAAATGACACCAAAAAAAGACTATTGGATCAGTTCTCTGACATCCCTTCTCACTTTGAAATTCTGTGAGTTTTGAGGAGTAGATCTTTTTTTAAAAAAAATGTAGGATGCCTGAGTACAGCGATGTGTGGTTGCTTCTATGCCTCTAAGTTGAGGGGAGGACAAGAGGGAGAGAGAGAGAGAGAGAGAGAGAGAGAGAGAGAGAGAGAGAGAGCAACAACCAACAATCCACAGCCAGCTCCATGCTCCCCTCTGCTGTCCAGCATATCCCTGTCCTTGGACCAGCCCGAATGTGCACGTGGTTCCTCTGGCTACACTCTCCTTTCCTTTCCCAAAACTGTGAGATGCATGAACATTTTTCATTTATGTGATGTTTTCAGCAGGAGGATGGAACCAAATAATGGTGTTTCTAGTTATTACTCTGATGAATCACAGGGGAACAGCCTTCACCAAGGTAGAACGGCTTGCATAAAATATGTTCATTCAATTAAAAAAAAAGAAATTGAAAAATAAGATACTGCCAACATGGGGCTCTGACTTAAGCAGGGCTTATGCAGCGATTCAATTTGCAATTCAAGCAAGAAACGCACCAGCAAGGTACCTGTGTGCAAGCTCCGTGGAGCAGGGGGAGGGCTCCTGGTGCCAAATGAAAATCCTGTGCCTCAGAAGTTTCTGGAATGGGGAAGGGGAGGTGTAGTCAGTCCTTGGCTTCCCCTAGGACAGTATGAGCAGAAGATTCTGTGCTAGGGCTGCTGTGGCTATTAGTTATGAGAGCTGGTTGGCCTACAACCTCTACTGCCTAGGAGGCCATGTTTGTACCCTGTGTGTCCCTCCCTTCCCCGTCACTGATTAACTCAGGCTACACACTCTGCTCAACATAATTCTCTCTGCAGGTCACTGTCCCCACACCTCACATTGTTGTACCTTGAGAATACCAGCACCAACCACCAACAGGATTTTGACTGCAAGCAGCAGAAAGAAATCCTGGATGCCTGTAAGCAGAAGGGGGGATTAGAGGTTCACAGAGCCAGGATGGATGGGGGCAGATCTCTGTAGAATACAAAGAAGAGCTTCTGGAATCAGTTTTCTGATCCCAGCTCTTCTAGCTGATGCTGTGATCCAAGGCTTCTGGCAGACAGAAAGTCACAGAGGCAGGGAAAACGATCGGCATCCACCACCGCTTTTCACATCCTACTGACTCAAGATGCTCAATGAAAAGAGAATGGAAGAGTCCCAGGGAATCCCAGGGAAGATTCTGATTGGCTGAGCTGGTCCACCCGCAGACCAATCACAGTTGCCAGAAGACCAAAGCTTTGCCTTCGGCCACCTGGTGGTCAAAGAGGTGGACATCTTTTTAAGCTGAAGTAATAGAAGAGGGTAACAGTAGTGACCAGAGCCTGATGTCAAAAGAAAAAAAAATCTCACACCACAGTGGTCCCATTTGACCCCAGGACCCGGCTCATTCTGGCCTTCCCGGATCTGGAGCAGGCCCTTGGAGAAGGCGTTTCATCCTGAGTCTATTTACTAATAACCTCCGAGAAGGCAAGGCGGCTGCTGGAATACATTAGGATAACTGGAGTGTAAGATTTTAATGACAAAACACCGAGACCTCGGGAGACCAGCGTCCTGCGGTGGATCAATTCACATACCTTTCACTCAGACCCAAGTGACTGAAAATCATTTTGTTCCCTGAGCTTTTAAAGGTCAGAAGTTGAAGGCTTCAAGAAAATCTCTTTCTCTATCATAGGAAACCTCTCGCATTTAGCGGGCCGTCAGTCAGGAGCTCCCCAGGAGGCTGCAGAAACGGCGTGCAGAGAAAATGCGGGCTGTGTTCTTTCTTCTTTACCTGGGTCTCTTTTGGCCAAGTGGGGCGTACAGGGTGTGGCAGTGCTGCCTGGAGGAACCCAGATAAGCCGTGGGAGAAGCCCTTGGATGGGGCCTCATTGGAACCGTCGGGGCAATGAAGCCTTCACTGCTGCAGCCGGTGTCCCTGAGAGAGATGAGAGAGAAGAGCGGGTCCCCTCGAGGCAGGAGTGCCGCCCCAGTCCCCCACAGTGTCCCAGTCCTCTCTACAAGAAAACCTTCTTCTTCCAGTCTGCTCCTGTATGCACAGTAGGTGTCCAAGATGCAGATCAAGCCGTGCTTCTGTACCCCAGCTTGGCAGGGACTCCAGCAATCTGTCCTCTCCACTGCCACTTAAAGACATGCAAATGGAGGGACACTGTCTGTCAGATGGGCCTAATCCCTTTGTTCCCACCTGCCAGCCAGGCCAGCCTTTTCTAACCAGTTTTGGCTGAAGGACAGCGGGGAGGTCCTAATGGAGGGGATGGTTGCCTGGCAACCATGGGCAGAGCTGAGGGGCCCCAGGTGCTGTGGTCCCCAGGACCCTCTCCGCTTCAGTTTTTCCACCACTGAATGCAGGCAGAGGATCTACACAGTTTCCCTGCCAGGAAGAGGCCAGAGTTCAGCCCAGCATCATTTCTATTTCCAGCTCAACCCAAGCAGCTCTGGCCAGGTATAGTGGTACACACCTGTAATCCTAGCACTCAGGAGGCTGAAGCAGAAGGATTGCCTGAGTTCGAGGCCATCCTGGGATACACAGTGAGTTCAAGAACAGCCTGGACTGCATAGCAAGACCCTGTCTCAAAAAACCAAAAAAACCCAAACCAAACCAACACCAACCAACCAAACAAACAAAAACCACCAACAAACAAAACAAAACAGAAACAAACAAAGCCAAAACAAAACAGCCCAAAGATTCATCTTTTGGTGTAACTATTTGACAGGCATTAGATTCAATGATCTCTGAAGTCCTTCCCATCTCGGGCTATGGCGCCTACCAGAAACCTTGTTAGATAAGTAAGTGCAAGTAGCTGCAGCCCTACATTTCATGCAAGGCAAAAACAGGAGCTCAGAGAGGGTGATCACGCTTCTTAGCGTCACACAGCTGGTGAGTGTCATGCTGCTGTGGACTGTCATCTGCAGAGAGCCATTCTTCTTGAGGAACCCAGGGCATAGGAGGCAGCGTAGGGATAGGAGAGAGAGAACTGGACCCCAGCTGGGGTCCAGCACTGACACCGTGTATGTAGAAAAGAGGTGAAAGAGTTTGTGCTCAGTTTGTCTGGCTATTGGAAGAAGACTAGATGCCCACACTGACCTGAGATTCCTGGTCAAGCAAGTGTGCATGTGTGTGTGTGTGTGTGTGTGTGTGTGTGTGTGTGAGAGAGAGAGAGAGAGAGAGAGAGAGAGAGAGAGAGAGAGAGAGAGAGGCAGGTTTGTCTTCCCTTAGCAGTGTCTGTGGGTCAGATGTCATCCTGATGTGTCACCAAGAAACTTTCTGGTGGGCGTGTGCAGGCTGTGAGGTTTGCCCAGCAAGGTGTGCAGCCTGGCACTGCATGCAAAAGGGACTGTCAATGGTTCACAGTTCCATCCTTGCCACCGGGCTAGTGCCACGGGGGTGATTACACAGTGGGCCCACGCTGGACAGGGTACCCTGGAAGCTCAGATGTGTAGCTGACAAGCCCAAGGACTGCAGAATTGCAGCTGATCTGGTCTCAGGTGGATATTCTGGAGCCTCCCCGGGGTCCTTTGTGCAGGCTGTGGATGATGACATTCACTTACTAACTCACCTTCACAGCAGTTCTTGAAGTCAGGGACAAGAGTCACAACCATTTCAAAGCTGAGAAAACTGAAGCTCAGCAAGAAGAGAAAGGGCTCTGGTCAAGGGCAGCCACTGATTAAAGGAAGAGGATGGCTGGGAAGCAGATTCAGTGATGGCAAGTCCATAGTTTCCTCTGCTGGCTCTCCGACCCCGGCCTCTGGGGAGACCTTAACTGATTTCCACTCTCCCTGGTTATCGTGGTAATTTGATGGAAGCTGCTTGGTTTTGTGCAAAGAGTAACAAGGGGATGAGAGAAGCCCTCACACCCTGGTGGCCAAACTGTCCCTCCATCCTTCAGCAGGACCAGGGGAGGCCGGGCCAGCGACTGTGTGACTCCCCCTCAGCTCTGATTTTGGGGTTACCAGGCTTTTCCGAGCCCCAGCCAGGTCCCAGGCTGAATGATAGCTCATCAGCATCTGCAGAGAGGAAAAAAATTGCAGAGATCCATGAATTTGACTATTTTCTAACTAAAGCCTGAGATGCCAGAGGGGATATTAACTATCTGTGGGATTTATCGATCTGCGGGTCCCAGGCTGCCAGGGAAACAATTAGAGGTCAATACGCAACACAAAATGAAATTTGCCGCTGTCAGATCAACCATTTGGAAATATTTCCCTGCCCTTTACCTCCGTCTTCTGCCGAGAGAAATCGTTTTGGGGAGCAGAGCAGACTTGGCGCTGGGGAGCCATGTGTGGTGTGTGCAGGAGGAGGGCCTCCAAGTGCCGACTAGCTGGGCTTCGGGGTCACTGGTTCAGGTGGCTTGGGTCCCACCCTGCCCCCCACCGCCCTGCCACCTCCTCTCTGTGGGGTCTGAGGCAGGTCACCCCTTTTGTGGGCTTGGTGGGGATCTTTCCTTGCCTGAAAAATACCCTCCTGCGTATAAAAGTCTCTACCCACTTCCGCCGTTGTCTGATTGCAGCCACAAATGATTCTATGTGACACTGTCCTCCTTAAAGCCACTCTGAGCTGTAAAACAACAAACATGATTCTCTGTTGCCTCCTTTCCTCACTGCTAAGCCCATTCCTCCCGCCCCCAGCATCGTGCCCTGCCCTTTACCCTGGTCTTGTCATGTGGTCAGCCCACTGGGGGTTCAGCTGGCAGAGCATTTGCATGGTCCCTGAGCACATCCTTCTAGGCACCCTAAGTCCCCTCTAGGTCCTGTCTACACGCTGTGTAAAAAGCCATTGTTGTTTAGAGAGTGACGACAAGGAAAGTGTGGATATGTCCAGTATAGACGTGATCTTCCTGAGTATCTCTGACCCAGGGCTAGTTGTATCCATGGGAGTGGACCGAATGGAGGCTGAGGGTCAATTATGCTTGACATTTTGACGGGGAGGCCAGGAGATACTGGACCGGGTGACCCCAGAGAAGCAGACTTCAGACACTGGAGCTCCTAGGAGCAGGAAGTAGTTTTCATGGCCTGGGGGAGGGATCCTCTCTTAATCTCCATCTTGACCTCCGCCATCAAATACTTGAAATTTTCTATCCGGCAAAGGTGGACAGTCTCCTTTTCTGCGGGACACAGAGCCTTCCTGGCCCCTACTGTGTCTGGCATAGCTCAGACTTAATGTCACGGGATGCTTGGGGCCCAGACCTGAAGATGGAAACCCAGGGGAAGGGTCTGGTGGAGGGAAGCCGCTCACCACATGGTCTCCGGCTGACTCCCAGCTCCAGACAGCACACTCAGCGTGGAATTCAGCCACAGAGGAATCCTCGAGAAGCCCAGCAACCCCGCGATCCAAGCTCCTTCTACAAGCGCTGCCTCTGACTTCGTGCAAGCTCTGACGAACATTCTAGATCCTCCCCACACTGCCAGCCTTGCCATTAGCACCCTTGGACCAAGCGTCCCTCACTGAGCTCCTTGTACAGTGGTCACTTTCAGGTGGTTCTCTCGGCCCATCACTAGCCACCCTCCCCTCTGGCCAGCCCCCGTCCACTGCTGCCCCAACCCTTCATACCTCAAGCCCTCAACTTTTGTGGGTGTGACTCTCTAAAACCCCAGGCGATGGTGACAGTCCCTCAAGGCGGTGAATACGCCAAAGCTGCTGAATGATACACTTACAAGGGCGAGTATCACAGCCCACCAATTATATCTCAATATGGGCTACGATTTAATAAACAATTCCCTGGACACCCCTCTTGTTTCTTGCAGCGCCCCTCTACTGTTCGGTCAGAGGGGAGGTTAAGGCGCTCCAGCTCTGAAGCAGGCTGAGGTCTTCTTAACCGTGTGTTCATCCATCCCATTCATTCATTCATTCGTTAGCTTGCTTGTTTGTTCTATGTTTATTATGCATTTTTCATGGGTCAGAAATAGAGCAATAATTAAAATAGGCACCAGTTAACCCTCGCACAGCTTTGTCCAGCAGCTTCTTAGAGGTTTCAGGTGTTAGTTGGAAACTGCAGGTGTGTTTTGCACCCTGGTCAGTGAAAGGCCTGGGACTGTTTTGACATCACCTTGTCCCCCAGTTCTCCCCCTAACCATGCTTCCTGGCTTTGTGACCAGGGCTCTATGTACTGGCTGCTGAGGATGATTGTTTTGTTCTTCTTACCTGTGATGGGTTCAGGAAGGGGTATCATCTACTGATGGCTGTTGAGACAGAAAACTGTCGGTTTCTTGACAAAGCTTTTTGGGAAACTGAGCTCCTTTTTTCTTCCTTCCTGCTAGAAATGAACAAGGAAGCCCTTGGCCCTGGCTGCTGTTGGCAGATACCTTACCTCTGGGAGAACCGAGCAGATAGGCAGGAAAGTGAAACTGAGGAAATCACTAGAAATGCATGAGGCAGAGCCTGGATAGAACTGATCCTGAAGCCCATGCAAGCATAGGTGTCAATAGATCAGTTAAGCTTTCAGTAAGCCATGCTTGTGTCGAGGTTACACAACGTTCCCTGAATTCTCTGAACCTTTTCCTAACTGCCCTTCTGGGTCCCTGAGCAGGAGAGGGGAAGCCAGAGGAGGTGAAGGAGGAGGATACTGTAGCCCTCCAACCACAGGTGGCAGCTGAGGACAGGGATGGCCTGTAAGGATGGGGCTGGGGCTTCCCAAAGGGCCTCAGCAGGCCTCAGTGGCGGGAAATGCACCGGCAGGGCAGTGAGAGAGCGAGAGTGAGGAGCAGGAGGAAGAGAGGCAGAGACAGAGGGGGAGTTAGAGGAAGAGGAGAGGCAGAGAGGAAGCCAGCGGCCAGGAAGAGGAGGAGGGCTCCCCTCAGCTGGAAGCCACCAGAAGGAGGGGAAGAGGAGGAGGGGGAGAGCCGGGAGGCGCGCGAGGGAGGGCCGCGCACTGCAGGAGCCCACGGCGCTGCAGGGGTGCAGAGCGGTTCCGGTGGGAGCAATTTCCTCAGCAGCACTTTACTGCACAAACCGTTCTCAGCACGGCTGGCGCTGGGTGGGTTGGGAACAGCAGTAAAAAGCCAGTTTTATTTATTTTTTTAAAAAAATCCAGGTTATTTGAAAATGCTGTGCACACAGGCTCCTTCAGGCCCTGGTGGGAGAGACCAGGACAGGCAGACAGCTTGGTGGCATGAGGGACAGATGCCCAGTGCGAGCGCAGACACACGTGCAGGCGCGCACCCCGCACGCATTCGCACACACCCCTACGCGTGCGCACAGCGAGATGCATGGGCGGTAGGGAACAGGTTTCCCAGACTCGTGCCAACCTCTTGGTGGAGCCCATCCTGGGAGGCCGGCGGTCAGCACAGGAGGCACTGGGGAGCCGGAAGAGTGGGGCCACCTCTGAGCCCCGCACTAGGCCCACCTGTACATGCCTGTCCCTTGCGGTCTTGGCAGCCGAGGGGCGCTCGTTTGGCTCGCATGGCCTCAGGAAGCAAGGCCGCGCGTTCCAGAGGACCCCAGAAGGATCCGAGGACATCCGAGTGTGCAGTGTAGACTCCGGAGATGGTCTGGGGAGTAGCTTTGGAGCTGTGCTGTCTGGGGCCCTGGGGTCCAGGGAGGCGCCGTGACGGACGTGGGGAGCAGCTGGTCATCGGTGCTGCAGCCCAGCTCACCGTGGTGCCGTGTTGGGTTTCTGTTCTGTGTTCTGTGTCGTTTCATACCGGGGTTTAACCAGTTTGCTTTTAACAAAATACTTAAGCAAATGAATGCAAAAGATGGGGGGTTTCTGATCAAGTCCAACTCACTTTACAGATGGAGAAACTGAGGCCCCACAAGATCCTTTAGCTTTCTGGTGACAGAGTCCGGATGTGGGCCCCAGGTGAAGGTGCTATCGGGGTGCTGGAGGCCGGGGCTTCGCTGCTCACACCCACCTGGCTGGGCTGCGGCTGGGCCTAAGGCTCTTATCTCCCTGGCTGAATCCTCCAGCCAGGAAGCCAGGAAGTCCTTACTCTGCTGATCATTCATTTCCCTATCGTGTTTGTTGATTCTGAGTATCCGGGAGGGGAGGTTTCATTTTCTCCTGGTCCCTTGTTGCTCTGTAACTGTGTGACTCTCCTCAAGGGTTTGCCTAGAGCCGGGTTTCATAAACCAGAATAGATTTAAACTGTAGCAACGGCCCCCCTCCCCGGTTTTATTGCGGCTGCTGGGTGGCAGTGTAAATAACCTGGGACTGCTGGTGTTACCCAATGCGAGCAGGGAGTAGAGGTGTTGAACAGTGGTGGAAAGTGTGATTTCTACATTTCTCAGCGAAACCCAGTGTAACGGGCACCTTGCTCTGGGATGCTAGGTGATGTTCCAGGTTAGATTAACATGCGACACCTTCCTGATCCTGCCTGAATCTTCCAGAAAGAAGCAGAAGCAACCTAGATGGCCATCAACTGATGAACCAGTAAAGAAACGTGGATGCTGGGGTGCTGCTGTGACATAAAGAAGGATAAACTTGAATCATTTGTAGGAAAATGGATGCACTTTGAGACAGCAGCGTTTAAGGAAGTAAATCAGGTACACGAGCTTCAATATCACACGGCTTCTCTTAAATGAGAAATGCAAAGTCTAAATAAAAAGCAAAATAAAACATAGGTAGTAGGAGTAGGGAAATAGATCTTTCTCAAACAAGAAGGAAATCAAGAGATGGAGAGACCAAGAGGGGACAGAAAGAGAATGAAAAAAGAAATTAAAAAGGGCTGCGTGTGGTGGTGCATATGTGTATTCCTAGCACTCAGGAGGCTGAGGCAGGAGAATCCATTAGAGTGTGAGACCAGCCTGGACTACACAGTGAGACCCTGTCTCAATTTAAAAAAAAAAAAATTTAAAAAAAATTTTTAAAAAGGAAGAAAGAAATTAAGATGTGTCATATATATGTACCAACTCCACGCAGGACTGTCATTACTATGTACTGCAAAGATGTACTAATACAAAAAAATCATGGTGGTTCCCAAGCTTTGTGGGAATAACTGTTTATAACGGAAAACACAGCACAGCCCTGGCTCCCACTGTTCCTGTGATAATGCACTGTTCCTGTTATTACATCTCAGTGCTGCAGCATTGATTCCTCATTGATTATCAAATATGCATCCACACCCCCCACTCCCACCCCCAACCCCAGCTCCTTCCGTGAACAGAACCCTAAGATGGCTGAGCGTGTTACAGCCCGGATACAGAACTCTAGCTCTGAGCCTCCCTTGAGACCGAATGTTGACCTAAGGGAGCATCTTGTAGCGCTTGTGCCACGCCCTAAGACAGCAGTACAAGCCTTTCTCTCCACTTTTCCTGCTGCTGGGGACACAGCTCCAATGGCCGGAAATCGCACAGCCGTCCCGGTCAGGGAGGATTGGAGCTGTGCGTTGAGGATGGTGGAGGAAGTCAGGAAGGGCTGCCCTGACACAGTCAGAGCGCTGTCCCGGGACTGCTCGCGTGCGAGGAAGAAGTGCCCATCCTGTTCTAAGATACTGCGATTTTTTTTTTCCTGTGATACACAACTGAATCAAATCCCAAGAAACACGATCCCACGGGATGTAGAGTCCTTGAAGGAAAGCCCGGAGGAGTCTGCTCAGGAAGGACTGCTCAGGAAATGGTGGCACTGGGAACCAGAGAATCACATCCTTGGGCTGTCGTGGGTAAGCTGAGGATGCTTAGGGGGAGATGCGCAGAGCCAGAGATGCTGACGGGAACAGTGCCAGGGAAGAGTGGCAGCGAGTGTCCAGCTGCTCTGCGACATAGAATTTACTGCAGAGCAGTGGGAAGGGTTTAGAGCCGGAACGGGGAGGTGATCAACTGTGGACTAGCTGAGAGTTGATTAAGTGATACACTTCCGAGGAAGATGGCACAGTACTCCAGCCAGACTGGCTCTGGAATTTCTGAGGTCCTCTGGGAAAGCCACAAAGAACCCACAGCGCATGCTCGGTATGCATAGCTTTTGTGAGTGAATAACCGAGGAAGTTCTCTGCCCACAGATCAATTCTGAGTTTGAGCCAAGCAAAAGAATGCACAGGGAATTTTGACTGAAAAAAAAATTAAGGACTTCTCTTGATACTTGGGACTGAAATGCCATTTGATATCACCATGCACTGGGCACATGATACAGATCTTTTTTTTTTTTTTTTTGTCTATTTTGAGACAGGGTCTCCCTATGTAACCCATGTTGGCCTCAAACTTGTGGCGATCCTCCTCCCTCAGCCTCCCAAATGCTGGGATTATAGGTGTGCACCACCACACCCAGCTGCCAGGGGAAAGACATCCGGATCCCTGTGAAGGTTGGCCCTCCTCTGGTGTATTTGGGGTGGACGTTACCCTCATGTTCATGTCCACAGGGTCCCTGCTGACAACACCAGAATTTGTCCCTCCCCACACAACCCTGTTTCTTCTAGTTCACAGGAAGCACCTACTTCTATTATGACCTCAGGGAGGGGAAGGAGGGCTGTACCTTCTCCCTTTTAATTTTGCCACTGCAGGGAGGGTGCTTTCGGATGTTGTGGACACCTGGAAGAAACTGTAAAATTAAATTCAAAAACAGCTGGGTGTGGTGATGCATGCAGCTAATCTCAGCTACTCGGGGACCTTGTTTCAAAATAAAAAATAAGAGTGCTGAGGCTTGGCTTGGAGGTAGAGTGCTCACCTAGCATGCATGAGCCCTGGGATTCAGCCCCCCCAAGGCCCCCCCAAAATTTAAAAAGGAAAATAACCAAGTTAACCACGACCTTTTCCATCAAGAGAAAACAACGCAGCCATTGAACAAATAGTTGACTGTCTGCCCTGGCAGAACCTGCAGGGACCCAGGTCTCCCTCTCCCTCTGTTCGCCTGAACCTCGACATCCTCACTGTCCTCCAGATGGACATTCTTCTTCTTAAAACTCTTCAGGGGGCCCAGGATAGTGGTGCATGCCTGTCATCCCAGCACTAAGGAGGCTGAAGCAGGAGGATTGCTGGGAATTTGAGGCCAGCCTGGTTCATACAATGAATTCAAGCCTGGGCTGCAACTACATAGTGAGACCCTGTCTCCAAAACAAAATCTGTCAGGGATGACTCTCCATCACTTTTCCGGGAGCCCCTTGTTCTCCATAGAGACACAGGGACATCACCATCCCCCACAGTAACTTCCAAAGCTGAGGAACCTGATCTGAAGGACACTGCCTGGGTTTGGGTGGAGAGGTAGGAGCAGGGGACCCTGCTCTCTGTCTTCCTGCTTCCGGGTCCCCCCCCAGCTTTAGGGTACACACTCCCAAGGGCCTGCAGTGAGCCCCAGGGCCATTAGAGCACCCACAGAAAAAGGCTCCCCTAGATCAGTTTCCTGTCCTCTGAAAGCAAAGTGCAGGCCACATCTGGGACCTCCACACTCTGTAGAGGAGACGCCTGGGGTCTTACAGAGGTCAGCAGAGCCCTGAACTCCCTGGTTTGCTTGGCCGGGACCCCACACTGACCTTGGGGAGCAGGAGAGGAGCCTGATGAGGATTTATGACCTCTCTGCTCTCCACAGCACCTCTGGGGGTGGGGAAAGTGCTAGTCTTTCCTGTTCCAGGTGCACAAAGTGTATCAGGGGTCGTGATTTATGAGCCCGTGCCAGGTTTCATCTGGAATGAAGTTTACTGGCATTCAGAGAAAGAAAAGGGCCCGACCCGTCCCTTCCTGCAGCGCTTCCTGATTCGGGCACTGCCGGTCTGGGAGCAAATGATCAATTTCTTCACAAAGACCCTTTTCCCAGGCATAGACCCTTTTCCTGCAGTCCTGGAGCCTTGCATGGAACGCCTGGTTTGTCTTTTCTATTATTCAAGCCCTGGCAGTATTGTGGAAGGTTGAATGAGGCAAAATCATAATGCACACACTTTTATCTCCAGGGCTGGTATTTTTAGTATGGAAGCCAAGCTAAATGAAATTAAAATTTAAAAAAAAAATCAAAAGGAAGGAAAATAGATGGTGACTTAGCTCACTGGCTGAGCTCATGCACGCATTCTTGGGTGTTGAGTCTGTTGGGAGGGGTCTTGAGTGCTTGTGCAAGTGCTGGGCTGGGTGGGGTTCATCTCAGGGCAGGGATCAGGATGTGGGGGAGGGTGGTGGGGTGTCCCCCAGGGGATCCCTGGCTGCCCAGCTGGCCTTTTCCATGCAGCAGTCCCCGTGTGGCTGGCCCTTCCTTGAGGACTTTTCCATAGGGCTGCAGGGCGGCCCTCTGTGGCGAGCTCTAGATTCCCTTTCCAAGGAGGAAAGGCTGAAGCTGGGGTGCATCCCCGGGTCAGGCTCCATCTATCTGATGAGAAGGCCTTTTTTCTGGCCCCAAATGTCTGCCTCTTTGGGGAGAGGCTGGGTGTCCAAATCCTAAAAGCAGAAGGTGGAATAACCCTCTTTACTCCCCAAGCCTGTTTTTGTGAATTAGCAAGAAGCCCAACTCCAGGTAGACCCTCAAAATCACCACAGAGCCTGGAAGCCTCTTTGGTCTGCATAAGGAGCAGTCCCCAGATCCAAACCCCAAGGCCACACCAAGACAGTCCAGGGGGACCCAGGTGGGCGAACTCCTCACTCTCTGCACAGCCCTAGGCGTGGCTTAACCTGACCCAGCTACCAGCAGCACCAAAGCCTGGCCCAGTGCAGCCTCCACCCTTCCCAGCCCTGACACAGTGGCCATTGTGGCAGATACCAGCAGGCAGCCCACAAAACCCAGCCCAGCCTATGCTGAGCTGAGCAACCTGAGATGGTAAGAAGTTGCTGGTAGAATTTTAGGGGTGTTAGAAGGTGGCATCCTAGAGTACACATGGGCTTCTTAGGAGTGAGAGTTTCCTAAGGTCTCTGAAATCAAAGTATTCATCCATCCATCCATCCATCCATCCATCCATTCATCCATCCATCCATTCATCCATCCATCCATCCATCCATCCATCCATCCATCCATCCACCATTCATCCATTCACCCATCTATTCACTCACTCACTCACTCACTCACTCAGCACAGAGCAATGAGCCTGAGAGGTGCCTGCAATTCTGGGACCAGTAGGTCCCTTTGGGGGTGGCTTTGCCTGCAGGAGGACAGAACCACTCTCTCTGCAGTCCAATCCTTGTGACATCTGGCAATGGAGGGAGCAAGAGCACACTTCTTCCTCTTCAAAGGAGGCTCGAACTGGCACCTAGGATGGGAGGCAATGGAGGAGCTGGCATGGTGGGAGGGGCTGGCGTCATTTCCTTGAGGATGGGGTTGAGTTTCTCTGTGGAACTTTCGCAGTTAACTTTTTATGGATGTCAGGGAGGCAGCCGCTGGGAAAGAAGGGAACTTAGCATCTGGCTTTCATTGATTCCCAGACTCCTTTCCTCGCACGTTATCGGCGGCTCACCTGCTGCTGGGGCTGTGGTCGGATTAATTAGCTTTTATGGGGCCAGCTCTCAAAGCAGGCCTGTTGCGCAGAAGTACTCTGTCAGTGTCGGATGTTGTTATGATTGTTGAGGGAGCTTCAGTTAGTCTAGGCAGGAGCTGAGGAGACCTGGTACGTTTGTTGAGTGAATGAATAACTGGGGTTGGTGAGTACACCCAATTAGGGAGTGGCAAGCAGAACTAAAGCAGCCCAAAAGCCAAGGCCTAGAAAGATCTTTGCTAATTAAAAACAGCCCAGGGTAGTGGCTAAGGCGACCCCGGAACCTGCAGGGACAATCAAAGGGGGCTTTGAGGTGAAGCTTGCGATCCTGACCCTGAAGGCTTGCTGTCTGGTCCTCAGCTCTGGGCCCTGGTTTTCCAAGTGGGGATGGGCCAGGCATTGCCTCAGGCCTGCTCCCGCTGCCAGGATCTGAGAACATGCCCGTGGCTCTGGCTGGGTCTTTTCAGCACAGCCAAATCGGCTCCCAGACCCGCCATGTGAACACACTCAGACTGGAACTCGGTTCCAAGTGACCCATTTTTGCACCAGTGTAAGAATTTCCAGTTGTGTCTGCTGGGCCAGCTCGGTGGGACATTTGCAAGTGACGCCCTTGCCCCTGCCAAGGAAGGAGGTGGGCCAGCGTCCACGGAAACAGACCAAACAGCCCCACAAGCTCCGTATTGCGCATGGTTGCACTTTAAACCCGGAGAGCAAAGACCCTCCTTCGTGTCTGGCTGTCGCAAAACTGGATACAACGATGACTCCTCTCCGCTGGCAGCCACAGCCCTCGCTGTGGTCTCTGTCTTGTCAACACCAAGCCCTTTGGCCTCCTGTTCTATTGTTCTGATTAAAATGCCAGCATTGCTTTTTTCATTGCTCTTGATTTTTTTTTGTTTTTTTGTTTTTTTTTTTTTTGAGCCTCCTGAAAGGAAGAGAAATGGAACTCGTGCAGGCCAGTGCGATGTGTGAAGAACAGGTGACGTGCTAGGGTGGGGGTGCAGAAGGGGTCTGTCCAGGGCGGGCCTGCTGGCAGACTCCCACCCCAGTCCGCAGCACACAGAGCAGCTTGGGGCGGGAGAGGAGAACCCAGCCAGCCGCCTGTTGGAATGCTTAGAATGACCTCAGGGCTTCCAGGCGGGGCCTGTCACTCTGTCTTCTGGATCACGCAGGAATGGGTGGGGAACACATGGAGCCAGGACGCGAACTCGGTCCACCTGGTCATTCCCTAACTACATCATAGCGTTGAGCGAGTCTTTCCATCTCTGCGGGCCTCCACTTTCTCAGCTGTGGAGTGGGAATATTAAATCTGTCTTGTAAAATAACTGGAGGGTGAAGTGACTGTATTTGGAAGAAGCAGCCCATTAAAGGGAACCGTGATTGTTGCTTAATGTCCTCCTTGAGGCCTGAGGCGCCGGGATCGCTAGTGAATGCCTCTCGTCTGGGTTTTCTCCAAGAACCTTTTTTCCACCTTCAAACCGGACCCTCAAAAGATGAGTGCATTTTCCTCCAAGAGCTCCTGGCTGTCTGTCCTGATTGCCTCCGTCCCCCTCAGTGCGCCTGCCTTTCCTGTCTGGGACAAGCTCACAAGCATTCAGCCTTCTGTGATGACAATGGAGTGGCTCTTTAGGCTTTACCTGTGATACTGCGAAGATTCGCACCCTGGCTGAACTTACAGCCTGGAGAGGGGAGGAAGACGATCCCTGCTATAACTGGTAAGTTTAATTACGCGATTTGCTCAAAAGCAGCAAGAGCTAAGGGGAAACGGTGTGTGGAAGTGTGGCTGCAGTGGGGAACAAGGTGCTGGGGTGGCCTGGGGACAAGATAAATGTCATCAAAGATGCGATGGATCAAAGGAGTTGGTTCAGCAAAGGTGAGGAGGAGGAGCTTTCTGGGAGTGTGTGGGGACAGCGGAGCAGGGACCCGAAGTTTTGCTGCAATGCCACAGGAACTGGAAAGAGTCATATGGAGCTGGGGGAAGACGCACATCTCCTGCGGCTCTGCAGACCACGGGAAGGATGTGGGGTTTGGAGAGGGAGGCCGCTGCAGGGTTTTGAGCAAAGAAGAGATTTGGCACAACCTTAGAAGGGATCTTTGGATTCTAAGTTAAGAGTATCTGGTTAACGGGCAAAAACGGAAGCAGGAGACCTATCAGGGCATTTTTCCGGGAAGGCGGAGGGAAATGGTGGTGGCTGAGGGAAGTGAGGCGGGGCTCAGAATCTGGACCCGTCTGAAGCTAGAACCTCCAGATGTGCTGATCTATTGGATGTGGGGTGTGAGGGAAAGAGGCATCCAGAGCGGCTCCCAAGTCTTAGGCTGTGCCAATGGAGGGACAACTCAGCTCGGAGAGGGCTGTGGGTGGAGAGAGTTTTGGGTAGCGGGAGATGAGGCATTTTGAACATGCGGAGTTTGAGATGCCTGTTAGACTGCTAAGCCAAGATGTTGAGTGGGTGTTTCGGATATATAAGACTGAAGTCCAGGAAAGAGGTCTGAGCTGGAAATAGAAGTGTGGGACTCTTTAGCGTGTGCCGTTGGTATTTAAAGCCGTGAGACTGGATTTCCATGAGCCTTCCTTCCCACAAGGCCTCTGATCAGTCCGTAGGCCAAAGTTGTCCAGAAGACAAGTATGATCCCACAGACAGCAGTACATCAGATTTCATTTGTTCACTGTCTTTATCCTCTGATTTAAGACCCCAGACCCCTAAAAATATTCCCCTCTCATTTGGTATTTCTGAGAGTCCTCAAGTGGTGACTCAGACGTGCTCACAAGTAAGTCCAGCCATCCTGGCTCCGACGCCATTCCATCGTACATCCAAGGCCGGCTTCCAGGAAGCCTCGGCCAGTGATGGCTACCAACGCACCCCCTGCCCAAGACCCAGCATCCCAGGCATCCCTGGACCTATTGGTAAAAGCAAGCATCTGCTCCAGGACTTGTTACCATTGTTACATTACCGTCTTCGAAGGCTGAGTCCAGGTGGGGTGGGGACGTATGTCTTCCTGACTCGTTGATTTCCGCGCGCTGGAGATCTCTCCAGTTCTAAACTTTGGGGCCAGGATTCTCTCACTGGGGTAAGAGTCATCTGCTAATACACAGAAGTATGTCAGGAAGCACATAGTACTACCAGGTACAAATGGTGTAGCTTATCGGAGCACTGGTTTTCCTCAGTGGGAAAACTGAAACCACTTTGTTAATAGTTAAAGAGCAGTTAGGTTGAAGCGTAGCTTACCAAACTGGTTTACAACTTGAAGTCAAATCCATAATATCTTCTACTTTTTTTATGATGCCATGGAGTCCCGAGAACATTCCATCCTTGTCAGTTTATAGCTAATTGTAAACTTGGAAGAGTCCTAGGTCACTGTCAGTGGTTGAAAGGAAAATAGGAGAAGAAAGCTGGGCACATTGGTAAACCTTTAAGTCTCTTGGGTTGGATTCAGTGAAGTTTGTCAGGTATGGACCAGTGAAAGAGAAAACCGGAAAAGCAAGGCAGTAAGGTACCCATCTTGGGAGAAAAGCCATAATCAGTGTGATGGAGAGTAACTCCTTCTTCCTTTCCTTTCATGTGACACCGTGGAAAAACTCTGAGCTCATCAGAGGTGTGTGCCAGCCTTTATCATCAACTGGCCAGGATAATTGTATCTGCATTTCTGGAACCCTGAACCAAAGCCAGGCTCAGCCACAGAGAATGTGAGATGCCAGGAAGATGGTCCCTCATCGTGCGAAGGTGCCATCTTTCAAAGTCAAGAAGACAGTAGATGCTGGTCTCCCTAAAGAGACCTCTTGGAATTCCGTGGAGCTGGAGCATGGTGCCATGGGTGTGGTCCATGGTAAGCCATGTGTGTGGGATGTTGGAATAGCAATTATGGAGAGAGGATATCTAAGGGTTTCCAGGGCATGCAGACCGGAAGAGAGCCCGTCACCCGCCACACTCCAACCGAGCAGCCCACATACCCCACGCCTGCTGGACAATCCTGAGTAGTGTAAGCAGTAGTGAGTTCCGAGCCAAGGGCTCCAAATGATGGTATTCGTCAGAACCCTGAGCTCCCTAGATATATTCATCTTTGGGCATCACTGCCAGACCCAAATCAGAATCTAAGAACCTATGCTCTATGAGGGCCCCTGGGGACTTCCAGGGTAAGTTCCATCTCTCCCTAAGTGTCTCATATGGGTCAGTCCTTGATACCAACTGCTCTATGCCAGGGGATGCATGGAATCCCATGGAAAGTAGGAGACTATTGAAAGACATAGGCTGTGCCCTTGAATAGTTCGAAGACATGAAAAGAAAAAAGACAAATGACACTATGGGAAGTGAACTGAAAGCCAAAAAATGATGACTGTGTAGGTGACGCTACTGAGAAACTGGTAGATGTCACACCCTGGAAAGGCTATGACATCATAAGAAGCATCTGTCAGTCTGCGTTGTCAACTGGCCAAGATGATCACAAATTGTGGCTTGGACCGGGAGCCAGGATTCCAGCTGGCGTGAGATCTCTGGATCGTGGGGAGCTATCCAAGGAGTGGATGAATGAGAGGGGGACCTTGACGCCAGACTAGAGTCCATGTCCCAACAAAAACACAGCATGAAACAGCCAATGCCCAGTGGCCATGGTCCCTCACTTTGAGGGGTAACAGGGTAGACTTCTGAGAACTTTGCAGTGGAATACCAAAAATGTACTTAGTGGAAGGAGACACCTTTTTGCCATTTTGTTTTGTTTTGTTTTGTTTTGATTTTTGGTACCAGGAACAGACTCAGGCACTGTCCATTGAGTCATATCCCTGACCCTGAGGAGACCCTTTTGATGGGAGCCCCACATCAACAGGTGAACAGAGTGAGCTAGACGACAAAGGATTTTTGTGCATCAACAAATTGATGAAAACTGGGAAAATCCACCATATCGCCAACATCTGAACTATTGCAGCGAATGAGAGGCGGTGCTGAGAGTGAATAAGTACCCATGTGGGCTGGGGTTGTTGTTTGTGGAGATGTCAGTTTCCTAGGGTGACAGAAACAGCAGTCTTAGCCCAGTGGCTGCCAGGGGGAAATATTCTTGGTTATTCTAGGACCGGAAAGTCTGATGGTGTCAGAGGGCCTTGGTGAAGATGAAGTGAGCGGAAACCAGCACCGCTGATCTAAGGCACGAGGCAAGACTGTGTCTTTCTGGGAAGGTGACCACAGATCAACACCATCTGGAGGTGAAACCAGGGAAATCCAGATCTGGAACCCATGGACTTCCTTGCGGAAGGCTCCTTGGAAAGATGGAACACACCCCACTGGCGGGCACCTCCTCAGCAATGGCATTCCTAATGAGCATCCCGGGTGAGCCCTTGTGGGCAAGTGTGGGGCATTCCTGTCGCCCAGCCTACCGTCCTGTGTCCGCTTCATGCTTTACAATATGCGTCATCTTCTCAAGCATTCCAGACCTTCTCTCTTGCATCACAGGTGGTTCTGTCCAGGTGATTCCTATGGGAAAGATGCTGCCTGCCAAATAGGCCACTGACCCAGAAGATGGGACAAAATTGTGGCCTAGGAGAAAACATGCAGTGCTGTGTTTCCATTTCCTCTTCATTCTGCTAGAGGGCACAGTTGGCAAATCACCCCCGCCCCCAGAAAAAACCCTGACAGAAGCTGGAGGGCCCCAAGATCCGTAGGTGAGGTTATATGACACGACCTAATTTTTCCTGAGCTCCCCAAATGCTGCAGGGAAGATACTGGGATTACCTGTGTCTCTGAAATACAAAAATAAAGTAAAATAAAAGGTTGTGACAGGGATTTAAATGAGAATAAAATGCCAATTAACTCAGAGGTATTGAAGTAGAATCTGTTTCTCAGAAGAATCCCAGGTCGCAGTTGGCGGATCAGTTTCAATTTGCCCCGATGCACCGAACGGCCACGCCAGGGGAGCGGAGCTCAGAACAATCCAGAACACTGCTTATCACTTTAATTGACACTTACTCCATGTGCTGCTCAGCCATTCACCAAATGGGCTCAATTTAATTTGAGAAGGGGATTTTTTTCTTTCCCCTATTGAAATATTTAACGCTGCGGGCTTTAGCTACATAGCTTCCACCCCGGTATTCCCTCACTCTTCCATTTGGCTTTGAAAAGAAAAAAAAAAAAAAAAACACAAAAGAACCAACCCTTCCAACCAGAAGGGTTTGTTGGCAAGCGCTTGATTTTTTTTTACTAACTTTGTACTTATAAAACTTATTGATTGATCTATATGTACTTTTGATAGGTGATGGGGTTGGCGGGCAAAAAATAAATAAATAAAATGAAGTCCCCTCCTTGCTAGGTATTCTAAAGATCTGGATGTTAAATGAAAAGCACAGACGTACCGCACCTGAGCCCGTCTCAGGCTCACGATGGATGAGGTACCCTGCCTACTGCCTGGCCTGTGTCTTCACCTCCCCTCGCACAGTGCCCCCATCCTGCGCTGGCAGGGCCAAGCAGGAGGGGGCTGTGGATCCCGGGTGCTCCTGGGGGAGCAGGTGGGTGTGTGGCCCCTATTCCCAACCCCCCACCCTGGGTTTATTAGCGCTGACAGACGCTGACAGACATGGAGTAGACAGCATCGTTCACCCCGAGGTGTTACATACTGATACACTGACAGGCAATTAACTTTAGAGATAGTGTTAAAACACAATAATTAATTGGAAGAGCAAGTGAGAGAGTGGTGGCCGCAGGCTGAGGCAGCGTGGTATTGCTCTGTGAGGCTGGTAATTTAGCTTCAATGGGTCATTTGATTTCCACCATCTCCCCCACCCCCTTCTGACACCTTCCCCGTGCTTTGTCTTTCAAAAATGTTAGCCCTGAAGGTCCTCCTGGTCATTGACAGTGCCAGCCAACCTCCTGGAGCAACTTTCCAAAATGGTGCCTAGCCATCGAGGAAAAGAAGCCCAGCCGGGGCAAACATGTCTCCCACAGGCCGCTTTTGATGGGGCATGCCGGGGAGTGTCTTTATCTCAAACCTGGCGGCCACATGTCTGCTTCAATGAGACATCCCACTTCAGCCGACTGATTTGGTGGGAACAAGAGGTACACAGACACACAGACACACACACACACACACACACACACACAGCAGGGCTGACTTTGGTGACCTTCTCCCCAGCAGCGGGGAGGGACGCATTGTCTGTTCCTTTGCTGCTGGGCATTGGGAAGTGTGAGTTTTTCTTTTGCTTGTTCTACCATGGTGACACCCACTGACCTATATTTGATATTCTTCCTGATATACATGTGTCAGCAATCACACATGTGACTGAGAATGGGGAAGAGGATGAAGAACAGAAAGACAGAGGAAGGGACAGGTGAGCGGAAACCTAAGATGTGTTGTAGAGAATGCTTTGTTTGCAAGAGGCACAAATCAATGGGATCTAGTTTAAAAGGAGTCAGGAGAGACTTATTTTTAGAACATGGCAAAGTCTAACAGAATTAAACCAAAGCTAGTGTTTTTGACCTCAGGAAGGTCAGAATAAGAACTCATTTGGCCCCTCCCTCCAACCCTTGTCCCTAATGAGGGCTTTATTTTCTTTCTTGCTGCTCCAGCTAGACCCTCTAGCTCTCTGGTCTGCAGGGCTTTAGACAATCCCACCCCCCAGAACCAGCCCACACGCTAAGGGTACAATCATGAGAAGTGTGTCCTGGGTCAATTTCCAAATCCGGGACAAAAGCATTGATCCATCTGTCTTCCATCAGGTGTTCATACCTTGTCCAAGAACCAAAAATCACCACAGAAGCTGGAGGGCCTAGGGATTTGTTGGTTAGCAGGTGACATCGCTTAATTCGCCACAGAGAAGTTATTACCATTGGACTTTCTTCTGGGAATAAAATTCAATAAATAAAATAGAAGGTTGTGGCTTACTCTAGGGTAAGTCACTTTAAAAAAAAAATGACAGTGTATGGGGTAAGGGCTATTGGGTAATTCACTATGTTACAAGCAGGGAAGATACCAAAAAAGTTATACTGCAAAGAGAGTAACTTTTATTTGCCTAAAGAATGTGGACTCATTTCTTACAGTTCTGGAGACTGGGAAGTCCCAGATCAAAAGGTGACTAACTTGCATCCTGGGGAGGCTCTTTCCCTGGTTTTCAGATGGATACATCTTCTGGCTTGATTGCTTTGTTTGTTTTTTGTATGTAAAGAGAGAGTTGTTTCCTTCTTCTCTTTATAGTAAATTGCTTTTTAAATGGACATGAATTATAGATATTAATGAGGGCCTATGCAATATTGAGAACACTTGTATATTATGGAATGCTTAAGTCAAGTTACACACACTTGACTCTTCAAACATTTATCATTCTCTTATGGTGAAAACATTCGAAATCTTTCCACCCAGCTTTTTGCAGTGTCCAGTACATTTTGTTACCTGTCATCACCGTCCTGTGTGATAGCACCCCGGAACTTCTTACCCCATCTGATTGTAACTTAGTACTCACTGATCAATCCTTTTCTACCCCATTTCCTCCGCCCCTTCTCTCCCCAGCTGCTGGTAAGCAGCACTCTACTTTCAACTGGGAGATGGGCAGCAACAGGAACATTTAGTAGTCCTGGTTGTGGAGAGTTATTTGGAGGAAGCTCAAGAGCAGGGGTCATGATTCGGGGTGTGCAGCCTGCCCTGGAGGGTAGTGCCCTTTCCTTCATTCACCAGGAGAGGTGTTTTCAGGATTCTCTAACATCCTGCATTTCCTTTTCTATGAAGAGAGCCAGCTGGACAATCTTTAATGCCTGTGTTTAGGTTAGCTAGATTCTTCAACCACTCCGGATCTGTTTTGAGGGAGTTTTCTAGTAATGATACTGTAGAAGTCCTAACTCTGAGTTAGAAGTGGTAGATTTACAAGGTAGGCTTGCAGTGGCCCCTGCAGAGCTGGGTGTGAGTGTGAAGGAGTTGTCTGGGCCCTGGGGAGCAAAGGACCGAGTCAAAAGTCGAAGGTCTAGAGCTCTCTGTAGAGCTATGCCAGTCCTTATCAGGAGGCTGAAGCATTTGCTCTAGAAGCCAGAGACAGCTGTCCAAGGTGAAGGTGAAGGTGAACTCCTCCAAAGGAACAAAAGTGAGCCTTCCTTTCTTCTTTTCCTTTTTTTATTCCTTTCTGTCTACCAGCCTATTAGTTGGTGGTACTCACCCAAGATAGGTCTTCTTCTGTCTTTAGTAAACCCATTTGCTCAAATCCAGTGCCATGCTAAGCCAATCAGCTGGGTGTTTGTAACTCAAATTGATGTTATGGTTGATATATTGTGTCAACTTGAGAAGCCTAGAAGTTTGACTGAGTAACCCAGTAGTTCTACATCCTGGGGTGTAGAGGATGTGCCCCTAAGCTCTAGGATGTTATTCATTGTGTCAATTTGAGAAGTTTAGAGGTTTAATTAAGTGACTCAGTCGGGGGCCTGGGTCCTCACTTTGTAAACATCCCCAGCCTGTTTAAGAGGACATAAGAAGACAGTGAGGAGATGTTGTGAGTGCTACCCCCACCCTAGGGCAGGCAGCCTGCATACAACATAAGGGAGAAAAAGAGGCTCTCCCTTTTTACCTCTGCAGATTTTGCTGCTTTGAACTGATGCACCTCTGCCATGCCACCCTGCCTTGGATCCAGTTGATTATGGACAGAAACCTCCACAAGCTGTAAGCTAAATAAACCTTTCTTGCCTTAATTTTGAGTGTTGGGTATTTTGTCTCAGCAATGAGAGAAAAGTAACCGACACACTGACACAGCAGTTAACTATCACAGACACCCACTCCAGGCTGCTCTAGCCCTGCCTACTGTTAACTTTTTACTTAGTGTATAAGGCTGGCTGTTTCTAGGTTCTTGGATGGGGAAAGCAGGCAGCTGGCACAAAGTAGCTTCTCAATCCATAGCGGTGGAGGGAAGGAGGAGAAAAGGGTGACAGACTCGGCACAAAGGGAGGGGCTACATGAACTGCTGGACTTAGGTTTAATCAGGACCTCAAGCCCCAGCCATTTTCTCCGGAGGACCAGGTACATGTGATCACATGTGATCACAGACACAAAGAGAGACACTACCTTCGGTGGACACTCTGCCATAAACCATGTGCAAGCAGGGAGACTGTTGAAATGGAAGGGATAATGTAGTCCACTGGTCAAGTAGGACGTGACCAAGGTCACCCTTGAGAAAAGCCTGATGAGCAACATATCAGAAATGGGAATTTCCAAGGTGGGCAGGAGGCCTGGGACTGAGTCTTGGTGACCTTGGGCAAGTGCCTCATCTGTGGAACAAGGCCTAGAGGGAGCAAGCATGGAGGGACATCTCAGGAGAGGGTTGGTAAATGAAAAAGCAGAGAAACAAAGGAGGGATCATGACCTCAGAGACAGAGGCCTGTTCTCCGGCCACTCCAACAGCCGCCTGAGCTGGATTCGGTGCCCACCTGCACCCAGCTCCTGTGTGACAAGTGCCAGACCTGCACCAGCCCTTCCCACCCAGAGGCTCTGTGGAGTCAGCCATGTTCCATTCATGAAACAGAGGGGGACAGAGATGTCAAGGGCCTGGGGTCACAGCCTAGGGCTTAATTCCCCTCCTCCAGAGGCTGTGTCGGTGTCTCCATCTCTTCACATTGGAGAGCCCTCCCCTGAAAACCCTCATGTAATCTGCTAGCCAGTCAATATTCCCTTCTGCCTATCTGGCAGCCAGCCCTGGCCCATACTGGCCACAACTGCGCATGGAGGACGGTGGGCCACCTGGCACAGCCAGAAGAGGGAGGAAAAGTACCAGCTGGCCTGTGCAGTAGGTGGAGCTGGAGGGAGACACCCATGCTCACCTGACAGTGCAAATTTTCCAAAACTCATCTTCATTATCTGACCCCACTCTGAACGCAGCCAAGATGAACTCTTGGCCTCTTCTCTCCGATCACTCAGGATGTGCTCAGAGAGCCAGGGCCCACTCAGGAATGGGGTGTCTGTCCCCTGTCTGCCTTGTGATGAACTTCTGCCTTGCTCCCAGCCTGCTTGCTCCTCTCGCTGAACCCCTAAGATGCAGGGACAGGTACAGAGCAAAGCCACGGTAAGACAGGCCCACGCTGCCCCTGACAGTGAGAAACAGCTGTGCTCCAAGCCTACTCTGCTCCCCTAATGAAAACCCTCATGTAATCTGGGGCCGCAGCGCTGGAGCATGAATTATTCAGTGCAGTCTCTGTGCCGCTATCTCCCCTCCCGGGGGAAGGCCCTACCATTGTCTGCCCTGATGGGTCATTATGCACTCTGTGAATTTAATCTTTTAGGCTATCCAGCCTGTGCAGAAAAAAAAAATGTATGAATAACAATTTTCCTGTAATAACCTTCAACTAACCTTTCAACCAGAGTGAGTCATTCCAATCCTATTTTCACATCAAGAGGAGTCAAAGGCAGGCAATTACCTCTTATCTGTTTCAGAAGCTGCCCCCAGCTTCAGCGCACCCTTAAGTTTTAAAGGGGTGTTGAAGAATTATCTCAGGAGCCAGAGGAGGAAGGGAGCCCTGGATGAGGAGCAAAAGGAACTAGGTAGTGAGGGGAGGGGCCGGGCACTGCTGGCTAAACCGGAGCCTCAGACTTTCACTCAGGACAGGAAGACATAACTAGCCCTCCCCCATCAAGAGCCACCGTGGCTGGCTGTCATCAGTCAGAAGTCTGATTTGTTCCTTCTCTCGGCTCCCATAAGGGACAGTGTCTCCTCTGCTCAGAGACCTGTGCAGCGCCTCCCATGTAGACAAGAGTTGGCTACAGACAGACACATGCTGTTGACACAGACAGGAACTGGGAGGGTGGGCCTGTGCCCATGCTGTGGTCCCCACTGCACCTGGGGGATCCCACTGGGGGAGGATTTGGAAGGAGCCTGGGATTTGCAGTTAGAGACAACTGGCTCTGAGCTTGGGTCCTCGGGCTACATGAGCCTGGCGATGTCACTGCACCTGCCACAGCCTCAGAAGGCTGTCGTGGACGACATGGGGGCAGTAACAGCTTGTCATGTATTTCCAAAGGGACATGGGAGCAAATCTGACGCAAGCTCCAGGCCTGGGCCAGGTCCCCCCATGAGGCTGAGGGACCTGCACCCCTGCTTGACCTGTCATGAGCTCAGCCTGGTCTTGATCTTCTTGCATTCCTAGCTCCTCGAGGGCCAGGTAGGGGAGATACACTCAGGAGGGGACGGCTGCTCCCAGGGGCTGGACACGGGATGCAGCGTGCAGGGAGGGATCTTCCCCTGTGCAGCTCTTCCCCTCCAGTGCTTCAGACTTTCACTCAGGACAGGAAGACATAACTAGCCCTCCTCCATCAAGAGCCAGGTGGCAGCATGAGCAGGTGGCCTCTGCAAGGAGGGTTCCTGACCTTGTTCCCTAGCACAGCATCCCCACTATGGCAAGTCTCTTCTCTAGGGTCACAAGATGGTCAGGCACTTGCTGCTGAAGGTGACAAATTCCTCAATAAGGGAATGCCACCTGGGCAATCTTGGGGACAAAACACCATGGCCCGCGTGGGTGACCATAGAGTGGCAGCCAGATAAGGCCTGAGCAGTGAGGCCAGAGAGAGACAGGCCAGCAGGCCCTTGGCTGGAAGCTGCAGGATTCTTGCATTGTTGGTTTCTGGACTGTCAAGACAGCACAGACCCCAGCTGGTGCTTAGCTCTGTACATCCAAGCCAGGGTGCATGGCCTCCGTCCATACCTGTCTCACACTGGGGACCCCAACAATCCCAGAAAACCCAACTCCTGCTTCCACCTTCTGAGAAGCTCCCTGCCTCTCCCTGTCACCCCAATGTGCCCAGGAAGACAGGTGGCAGTAACTTGACTTCAGGCCTTTTTTCATCCATCCCAAGGTCTGGGATTCCTGTTCAGGCTTTTCCTCCAGTGCACTGGCCTCGCTCCTCACAACCCCTAAAGTGAACTTTCTCACGGGTCCAAAGGAAACACAGACACACTGACAGTGCTTGCATTTGGGAAGCCAGATTATAGGTGGGCTGTGTTTTGAACTTTTCCCCCTCTGTTTGGGTCATTTCCAAACTTTATAAATACCTATTATGAGTTGATCTTTCTCGTATGTTTACCCTCCTGCTTTGAATGGACGGGGGAAATGAGGCATGGGCTGAGGAGGGACCTCCACTGTCCTCCAGGTGGAATTTAAGACGGCAGCTGAGGGCGCCATGCGCAAACCACCATGGCCACTGGGGCATCACTGGACTCTCTGCACAGGACTCAGTTTAGTGCTGCTGACCCGTGAGCTGTGTGGGACCCAGGAAGAGGAGGCCACGCTGCTGTGGAGGAGGCAGATGCTGTGACTTGGTCCCTCGTGGTGGCCACAGCTCCTCCAGCAGGCTCTCCCTTCATAGCACATGCGAGACGGCTGTGGTCCTGATGGGTCTCACCTGGGCTATCCCAGGGCTGTGTGTCAGCCACCTCCCCTTTGCCTCCTGTTCCTGAGCCCCCTTCCACCACTGTCCATACAGCTGTCCCACTTAGGCTCTGATGAGAACACGAGCACCTTCTCCCACTGTGCTGAATCATGCACCTTGATCTCCATCCCAGGGATGGAGCCCAGGGCCCTGCCTGTGCTGGGTGAGCTCTACCCCTAGCCTCGTCCCCTTGAACAAAACTGTCCAGCCTCAGTGTCCTCTCCTGGCAAGTTTAGCCTGGACCCTAGACCATATTCCCGGGCCAGGGTAGGGGAAGCGCCTCGCTCAGAAAAGAGCAAACTGAGCTCGTGGAGAGCCAAGGCACGAGCTACAAAACACATCACAGTGACAGCCGTCCCCTTCCCCACGGGAAATCAAGGTGTGTGTTTTGGGGCACACTTTTTCCTCCTTGCTCAGGGTAGGGGGTTGCATTGGAATGATCGATGTGGGTGGTGGAGGGACAGAAGGGTGGGATGTTCCTGGCCGTGTTTCCCTCCATCCTGTCTCAAAGAGCTAACCTCACGAGTTGATCTGATGCGTAGTGACACAACAGGGCACGGGGGTGGCTGTGCAGAGTGTCTAAACTTCCAGCTCTGCTGTGTTTTTTCTCCCTTTACAAGAGAGAACCAAGACACAAACACCACCCTCATTTGACTGCACACACAATACTTACGGATGCGACAAAACGGCTCCCCTGGGCTTTCCACAGCCGGGCTGTCACACAGAGGCATCGCACATTGGCAGAGCAGATTGCTGACAGGTGTGGCTCTGGGGACAGGCAGGGAGAGCTGTGGGTTGGGGAGATGGTAGAGCTGGGGTGTTGCTTTTCCCCCTGGCACAACCTGGCCACCCCCACTTCGAACCTAAGGACTGGGCAGGATCTAGGGGAATAGTGCTAAGATGTGAGATTTAGGCCAATGTGATAGCTCCAAGACAGGCCCCAGGTAGGAGAGATGTGGGAGTGGGGCATGGGGCAGAGGACGGAGATGTCACCCAGAGCTGCAGGCTGGAAGAGCTTCTCTGCCGAACCAGATATACACCCCACTGTCTGGTGACTGAGAAACCAGCTACTCTACAAAAGCAGCCTCCTGGGCTTGAGGGACCAAGGAAGCCCAGTCCTGAGGACCTGAAATCTTCCAGGCCTCATCAGCCCCCTGGCGTGTTGAGGAAATTTCCCTACGGAGTGTTAGGTGGAGCCCAGATTCCTGGGCTTCACAAAGGTCTGAATGGCTCTCTGCCCACAGAAGTTTAAAAAACACTGACTTTGACAAACGTAAAGTACTGTGTGTCCTGTGAGACTTGTCAGAGCCTTTTCCAGGCTCATGAGCCAAGGTGCAACATGGTTTGCAGGATCTCCCAAGCTCTTCCACCAGGGGCGCATTGTGGCCCTTTCAGACCCAGCCTCCTGTGTGCATTCCTGTCGTGGAATGCAGGATTAAGGTTGTGAGGAGTGTAGAAAGGCCTATCTTTCTCAGGGAGGAGTAAAATAGTATTTTAATATTGCTCAAATCCTTCTAAATGCAAAGTGGTTTAACAGATTAGCTCCGAATCATCTGGAAGGCTCCGAGGAAATGGGACACGGAAAGGTAAGTTGTGATTTGAAGAACAGGGAGAAGTGAAACCACCTTAAATCCAATTTGAGAAGAGCTTATTTTAATGTGTTGTAGGGAAGAAAAAAAAAAGTTTCTCATCTTGCAGAACTGAGGTTTTGCACCAGGAACCCTTAAGTCAAACTAGTTGGAAAAGTCACTAACCTGTTGTGCAAGGGCCCCTTCGCTGTCAGGCTGAGAGCAGTCAGACTTATCCTGGGAAACCCCTGTGGCTGTCAGATGAGAGAAATTGGGGTTGAGATGTTTTCCTCCTTCTCCTAAAGCAGAGAGAGGTTGCTTTTTTACAGAAAAAAAAAAATCCACGTATCTTTTGGGGAAGATGTGGAAACATCTCAGGTCTATCTGAGAGTTTATAATAATGAAGCCCGAATGTGTGTGTGAACCCCCAAAGGTTCACACTGTCCCCGTCCATGGTAGGGGTCAGCGCCTGAGGGATGTGTTTGTTGAAAGGAAGGGGACAGCTGTTCCTTGTGCTTTTAGGATGGGATTCTGTTAAAACAAAACCAAACCTCACTCAGTGTGCAGAGCTTCCTCGCAGGGTCATCCTAGGAGCTGTGCTTTGGCTCAGAAGGGCCGAGGAATTAGAGGAAGTGCCTCTCTTCCTCTTGGCTGGTGGCCACAGGCAAGTTCCTTAACCTGTCTGAGCTTCATTTCCTCTCTGGTCTGGACATTCTCAGCTGCCTGGGATCCTCTCCCTCAGGTGCCAGGCACTGAGCAGGAAGTAACACTCGCGTGTTGTGGAATTAAGATGCTGTGCAAATTCCAGTTATTGGGGCATGAAAATCTGAGCAATGTCAGGAAGTCCTCTCTCATCTCAAAATAGCTTTGCTGAGGTCTGACAATGGGCCAGACATTTCATCATTAGAAACGGATTCCCTGGATCTTAAAGGTTTTTGAATCTTTATGACCTTTTCACTAAAATGAGCTGGGGAGGGGAAAATGTTCAGTTATTTGCTCCTGGGCCCTAGGAGCCTGGGCTGGCAGCAGCTGAGGCCAGAAGCGCAGTGAAAAGAAAGGCTGGCGTCCTCAGATGGTATACCCCGAGTGTGGGACCTCAGAGGGTGCTCCCACCCAGGTCTGGGGAGGGAGTTAAAAATGCAGATTCCCATTCAGGGGGCTGGGAGACGCCTTAGAATCTGCATTTCTCATGAGCCTCCATCCCCTAAGACCAGGCCCATAGTGCTAATGAGAGGAGCACATTTGGCAGAGCAGTAATAACTAACAGGGAGCCCAGCTCTCCTAAGAAACAGGGACTTTGTCCCTATACTCTACACCCGGAAGGCTGTGTTAGTGGAGAAATTCAGGCAAAAAGCAGTTCCTCTAAGACAGCAGGGTCACAGGCACACAGGGATGCTGTTTTCAAATTCACATCTGTAGTTGGAAGTGGTCTTGGTAAGTATACTGTACCCTGAAGAACTGTAAGCCGCCTGCAGGATGGGGCTTCTAGGCCGATAGGTCCCACCCCAGGCATAAACCTACCCCTGCCCCATTTCCCTGGCAGGTCACTTTCTCTGCCTTCAAAGCTCTCCGCTTACCTCTGTGTTTGGATGGAATGTGTGAGGGTTGTTTTTCTGTCCACCCATCTATCTGTCATCTATCAATTTGCCTGTCTTATTTTCTTCCCTCTCCCTCTTTCCCCTGCCCTGCTCCCCAGCATCATCAGCTGTTTCCTCTCCCATGGCCCCTGGGAACAGCAGACTCATGAGGTCAGCAAGGCAGTCGGTGCCTACTTTTCTGAAACCCTTGGCATTTCAGGGGTCCTCAAGGCAGATGCAGGTGCTCTTCCGTCTGATGCTTCCAGCCCAGCACAGAGCCTGGTGTGGACAGAGACTTGATGATGTCTCTATTGCCTGCTCCAGGCGCCTACAAGAAGCGGTTTTATAGGTCTCACGCAGGTCACTTTCAAACCCCAATATACCATGCGTCCTAAGCGCGGTCTTTCCCAGCTCCTGGAAGTTCCCATATGAAACTGAAACCAGGAAGAGTCACGATATACATAGACCAGTCATTGGTCACAATTGTGTGTGTGTCTGTGTGCAGGACCTATGTGTCTAGGAGGCGTGAGCTGCACAGCATCTCTGAGGAGAGAGATTGGGCAAACTCCCTGACCTCTCCCTGTCCTGGGCAGGTGAATTCAAGAGCTGCTTCCAAGGGAAGTGTGGTCATTTGAGCTCAGGACAGTGTCATAAATGCTTCACTCATGTTATTTTTTCTACTTTTGCATAGATATGATATTTGCCGAAAGGAAAGAAAGAAAGAAAGAAAGAAAGAAAGAGAGAGAGAGAGAGAGAGAGAGAGAGAGAGAGAGAAAGAAAGAAAGAAAGAAAGAAAGAAAGAAAGAAAGAAAGAGAGAGAGAGAAAGTTGAAATCCCATGCACGGCTTACTCTAATGCAACTCGCCTATTGGAATCTCACTGCTTTGCTCTGAGCCACAGGCTGTGGCTGGTTCGGTGAGTGCATTTCCGGTGAGAGCATTTCCGGTGAAGGCATTTCCGGTGAGAGCATTTCCCTCTGCAGAGAAAGAACATGGTGGTGAGGTTAAACCAGTGTTGCTTGGAATGGAACAGAACGATCAAACTGGCTGTGCACAGTTTGTTACCAGGACACAAGGAGATTGAGGAAGAAATGTGGCACCTGGCCTTGTCCCGGCCTCCACGCTTATTGCCCGTGGCCTGGTCTGGCTTTGGGATTCTCCAACTCAAGGCCTGCGATTCGTGCTGTGTGAACGCAGCAGGCTGCAATGGAGCAGGGACTTCTACTGAAAGCGTGGTACCTCATAACGCAGAGCAGAGCTGGTGGAGCAACAAGAGGTGTGAATCTCTGGTGGACGTGGAGTGCCCCCCAAACATTTCTAGACACCCCAGGGGATAAGATGCCCATGCAGGGCCCTCTGCAGGACTGTGGAGTCCCAGTGGGTGGACCCGGTGAACCCTGACCCTCCCCACCCTGCTCCCAGTCTTTTCACCCCATTTGACAGATGCCAAGTGCACACAAGGGCAGGGCCTTTTGTGGAGCCCAACCTGGGTCCCTCTCTCTTTTTCCAAACTAAGATGGAGCTGCCCAGAGATCCTGCTTTGGGGAGGGCCCGGCAGGGACACAGGGGCACTGCGGAGCCCCATGCAAGCTGTCGAGTCCCGTGTGAAAGAGGGGAATCTCAGAAACCTTGATTCAGAGTGTAGCGTGGCAGGGCTGGAGGCAGAGAGGTAGCTGCTCCCCGCGGCGCTCATTAAGCGGCCATAGATTGCATTTCCTGCCTCCCCCACTGGCCCTCCCAAGTGCCTGTCATTAATTCATAAAAACACTGCAAGTGTGATTGAGTCCGCTGATTACTGGAGCAGGCAGACACAAGAGACTGTAAAATATTCCATGTCTCTCTATCAGGCTCTCAGGGGCTCAGGAAGAAGGAGGAAAAAAATTTTTTAAGAAGAGAGAAAAGCAACAACATAGAGAAAGGGATATGGGGGGGGCTGTTTTGTGAAATATTAATCAGAACTGTTGGCCCCCAGGGGCCAAAAATATGAGGCTGTATAATCAATGTAGCAAGAGCTACCCAGCGACATGTCTTTGAGAGGCTGATTATTGTGGGTAAACACAGCTAAATATTCTGCATCTTTAGACTGCACCTCCAGTGTGGCTGGAGAAGCCGATTCCCTTATCACTCCTCTGCAGGCGTGGCCCCGGGGGAGCATGGGACACATGGGCTGGATGCGGCTGCGCAACAGGGAGTCCCTTGGGCCCAAGGAGGAGCTGTCTCAGGTCCTTTCCAAATGCAGGTGCAGGAAGGTGGCAGGTGGTGATGAATACGTGTGGGGTGGCCTCCAGCATCTACTGTCAACAACCAGTGCCTGGTGCTGGCCATGCCAAGGGACCTTCAGCTTGTAGAGTGGCCTTGAAGGCCTCCAGGAGGAGCCTGGATGGATTTGGGGGGCGCAGGGTGGGGGTGTGCACTCGGGAGTCCCCCGTAGGCCTGCAGTCTTTTCACCTAAACTCTGTACAGGGGAAGGCATGGGGGGCTGCGGCAGCATAACCTTAGTGCACACATTGTTGCATGCAGGTCCCAAGTCCGCCCTACATCTCTCAAGCTCTAGGACTGGGCCTTGCAGGCTGCAGATGGGCGTGGAAGGGAGCACCTGTCAGTGCAACTGGAGTGAGACCGGGGATCGTCCCACCCCACAGGTGGGAACAAACCCAGGTGGAAAGTGCCTGTAGATAGCAGGTGTCCAACCTCTACATTATCCATACAGAGGTCCATAGAGGAACAGTGACTTCCCTAAGGTCACCCAGAAAAAAGGACTTTTGTTACATGGGCCAGCATTGAACAGCATACTACTGGGTATGAAGGAGAAACAGAGGCAAATAATCAATACCACTTTGCATCAAGACGTTAGTCTGAGGAGGAGCCCTCTGTCAGCTGCAAGGAGATGGGGTTGGAAGGGGAGGGGGAGCCCAGCAAAGACAGTGCCCCAGACTTCCTGTATCCTGACTCCAGCTTCATAGGCAAATGGTTGGAGGGCTTTGATCAAGTGACATCCCCTCTCTGAGCCTTAGCTTCTTTTATGAATGAACTGCACTAGGTAGTGAGCAAAGATACCACCAAGTCCACCAGTGAGAAGAATATATGGGGTGAACTGGGGTCAGGGCCTTCACCATGGAGGACAGGAAGAGGGTGGGATCTAGAGAGGCACACAGGACCCCTGTAGCATCCCCTGTCCAGGGGACAGGAGCACAGCTGCCACAGAGTGATTCAGAGGAAATTACCCTTTGCCACAAAGTTCTCTGAATTATCCTTTCCTTCTCCTGGTGTTTATTGTAGAAGCTCAGAAGAATTTTGTCTCTGTTCTCCATTAGTCTTAGAGGCATCCACAAAGGACCCAAGGTGGCGAGGTCCTGGGAAACCCATAGCTCATGGCTTCATTAAACGGTTCAGCTTCAAAAACAAGTTGTCCTTCCTGGTTCCAGGTGGTGATTTTTCAAGCTACTTGGGAAGAATATGGTAATTATCACTGTCATTCACTTAAGATTATTAGTCCTAATCTTAAACCCATTCTGCCCATTTTGTGGGAAGAATACAGCAAGGATTAGCAAAGTTCAAAAACTTGCTCCAGGTTATAGAGCTGGCTGGTGTGGAGCTGGGAATTGAACGTGGGTCTGTCCCATTCTCAAGGCCCACAGAGGCTTCTTTCCATTCTGTCTCCCTTAGATGGCTGAGGGTAAAGAAGTAGATGGTTTCCACTGCTGGTTTCTTCTCAAGCCAGGAAAGTTTCAGTGCTATGGGTTGGCCAAACAGTTGGGAGAGAGAGAGGGGAGTCACATGACCAAGATGCTATGAATCCAATCCAGTCTACCCTGAGAAGGCTTGAAAAGATCACCAAAGAGCTGGCAGTGACCTCGGAAGGACATAGAGACAAAAAAAGCTGAACACCGATACTGTGTATTTGTGAGCATGACATCAATCCAAATCCAGAGTGGGGTTATAGCACAAGTAATGAAAGTCAAATTTATGAGTAATCAGATAATGGAATGGTGATCATTAGTGGCCATGATCACTTTTCAAAGAATAAGTGAATTAAAATAAGCCTATATCAGAATAAAAGCTCTCTTTGACAAGGTTATCAGATGGGTTGTCAGAGAAACACAATAAATATAATGGATATAATTTCAGTAAAGCAATTAGCATGGACTCTCAGTATCTTCTGATGGAGAAGGAGAACTCAGGAAACTGGGTTGAATGTAACTCTGGGGACTGATTCATGCCCAGTTCTGGTCCTCTATAGATGTTCAGCAATGTTTCCCAAGCAAAGTGTCCATCTGGGAAAGAGCTGTGGTTATGTGACAAATACAATTCTGTCCTAAACAATGATTTCATTCATTATCTGATAAAGACAGAAAAGTAAGGTTTAGTGTTAAGTTGAGATGATTTTTAATAGTATCACTGTCTTTGGAAAGTCCTCCATGTATTCTCAAAATAAAAGGAAAAATAACTGACTGTAAAGAAAAAGTTCTAGAAGGTCACACAGAAACCCACAAAAAGAGAGGGAACAGAAGGTGAATATTGAATATCACCATTTAACTATGGTGATTGTTTTATAACAAGCCTATAAACATACATTATGGGACTAGAATTTAGAAAATAAAAGGAATATGCGAAGTGAGGCTAATCAAAGTTTTAGTGGCACATGAGCATCAGATACATCCTTGGTTGAGTGACATGGACAGTCCTCACCAACCCTGGGCTCTGTCTGTATACCTTGTGGTTACTAAAACTCTTACCCATGGCACTGACTTAGCACACAGCACCTGGTCCTCTACTTTATGGAGCCTGGTTTCCTCTCTCATGACACAATCTGGTTTAGTCTTGTAGTCTCTGAGCTGCACATCAAATCAATTTGATAACCTTTTCTAAAACAAGAGATTCAGGCGCTGGCCTGTCCCTGACATTGAATTAGGTGCTGTAACCCTTAATTGTGCCCTGCTTACTTGACCTGAGTAAGAACGGCCTAGCAGATGAGAGAGTTCTGGGTTTGTCTGTGGATGACTGATGTGTAGCCCAGCAAACTGAGGGAGGCAACCCCACCCCCACCTTAGTATCCTCGACAGAATAAAAAGAGAAAGAAGGACACATGTGCGTCCCCTGCCCCTGTGGGACAAGCTCCGGTCTTTGCCTTTGCCTTTGGACACATGTCTCTAGTTTCTGTAATCTTCTAACTTTACAGATGTACACAGCCAACTTTGCAGTGAGCTTCTGGGTCTTCAGGCTTTGTCACTGAACCCTCACTCTTCAGCACGCAGGTGGCCATTGTGGATTCTTCACCGCTGACCCCCACAGATGGCCACCGTGACCCTTCTGTCTCTGGTCCTGTAAGCCTGACTAATACATCCCCTATGTAATTAAATACACATTTCATACTGATTGATTCTGTTCCTCCAGAGAACTCTCATACAGGTAGCACCTCTGCCCTCCCTTGGGCAGGAAGCACAGGCATCGGTGTAGATTCAGCCCCAGGCAGTGAGCTCTCTTTTCCAGTTCCAGGACACACTCTACAGTCCATGAGTCACCACCATCAGACACACAACACAGATGTGAGGGGAAGGGGAGGCCCATTGGACCATGCCAGCCTGGACCCCAGTCCTCAGGCTGAGCTACATCCTCTGCAGTGTCATAAGTGCTCTGAGCTCCGAAGGGGCTTCTCAGGGATGGAGAGCAGGTAGCAGGGTGTCCCATGGCAGAGCGGGCTGGAATAGCGTGCATGGTTGGCTGTCCAGGCAGTCCTGGTGGAGAGGTGAGGAGCAATCGGAGAAGGATCTGGGGCGTGCAAGCCTGGCCTCTGGAAGATGGTAGGTGCTGCCTTGTGGCTCTGGGTTCATGGTGTGGGAGGCAGGGTGGGAGCGGGGCATGGAGCTGCGGCCTCTTGTGTTCTCCTGCCCAACTCTCACCTGAGCTCCCTGGGAACCACTGCTCAGGATGCTGGTGATCCCTTGGTCACCATTCCCTGACCCCCTGCTATATACCAGAAGCACTGGAAGATGCTTCCTCCCACCATGCTTCCAACAAATGCCAAGTAACAAGAAAGCCACTGGGCACAGCAGGACAGCACCCAGGGGAGGAGGCCCCACTTGGTGATTGTCCCTGCAGTGGGCTCCAGGCAGGCCAGGCCCCCAGCACAGGGGGCCCCAGCACTGCAGCCCCACTACAGGCAGCCTGGAACCCCAGAATCCGAGGACAGTCACCATCTTCTACCTGCAGGGCTGCTGGGACAATTAATGAGCTCCTGCCTCTAAAGGGCTCTCAGCTCTTCAGAAGGGCTCTGCAGAAGGAGAAGTGGGTTGTAATTACCACTGCTGTAATTAATGAGTCCAAACTTCTTAGAGAATAAAAAGTGCTTAATAAAAGGAGGGGGAAAAGGAAGGGAAAAAACCTGATGTGTCTGAACTTGGGATTTTTCTTTCCTTTGTAAAGCATGCTTTGGTAAGATATCAAATGATACTATAGTCTCTCCTTTCAAAGCAAGCAGAACTCTGGGCGGGCTGTCTCCACGCAAAGGGCAGAGCTTCCAAGAGTTTCCAAGAATGATGGAGTGCTTCGCAGCTCTTTGATAACGCCAGTTATCTTAGCAGATCTGCATCTGTAAGGGCACGAAGCCACCCTTCCAGGTGGTGTCCAGGGTGACCAAGCTCAGGGAGAAGAAGCACTGAGCACACAGCTGACATTCAGTTAATGCCTCTCCTGTGACCACACGTGCTCCATGGGGTGAAGGGAAAATCGCACCTCCTGCCTGGCCCAAACAGAAAAGGAAGGAACCATGTGTTTCCGGCTCTCCTTTATAAATAAGCGTATTTATCACACACATGTTTAAAAGCCTTTTGCTTGGTGGTGATGGGGGATGTTATTTCCTTGGAATTAAATTAGGATTGAAGAAGGGAATAGCATTCACAGAGCCCCTGGAATGCATTGTTAAATTTCCCTCCAGGAAATCCAACTGAATGACCCCAGAACTGGACAATATTACTTACTTATTTGTTTGTTTTTTTTTTTTGGAGGCAGGATTTCACCTCGAACTCACAGCATTTCTCTTGTCTCGGCCTCCCAAATGCTGGGATTACAAGCGTGCACCACTACGCCCGCCTAACACCACTATTCTAATGCACACATATGTGTGTGTGCTCAAGTAACTAATGTTGGAGGAAACACCATTCCTTTTGCGAGGTTTTACACCATTTGTACCACTGCTGGGAGGCTGGGAATTCTGACCTTACCTCTTTGGTAGCTGCTGGTGTTGGTCACAAAACTGTCAACAGTGCTTTGGCATTATGAAATAGGTAAGTAAATACAGTTAGTCTTTCTTCTATGTGGAAAAAATAGCTAACAGATATAATCAAGGATTGACATGTATCTAGAAACTTCTGTAAAGAAAGTGGATTGTGAGGCTGGGGATTTAGCTCAGCGGCATAAGCGCCTCCCTTGTTAGCTTGTGGTAGTGAGTTCGATCCCCGGTACCAATTAAAAAAAAAAAAAAAGTGCATCGTGCCTGATGTGGTAGAGCGCACTTGTAATCCCAGAACTCAGGAGGCTGAGGCAGGAGGATTGCCAGGGCCAGCCTGGGCTACATAGTGAGTTCAAAGCCACCTTGAACTACATAGTGAGACCTTCTCTCAGAAAACAAAACAAAACAAATAGGATTGCTAGGAAAAATAAACTAGAAATCAATTATATTGTAAAATGTTGTTTATTTACTTGTGACATTAGAGATTGGGTTTTTGCACTGAGCTACATCCTAACATTTTTGTAAATTTTTATTTTGAACCAAGTTGCCCAAGCTGGGTTAAACCTGTAGTCTTCCTGCCTCAGCCTCCCAGAGTGCAGGTTTGCATGTCTCTCATGACTCAAGATGATGAAACACCAAGGCCAAAGACAGTTCTGCTGGACTTTGCCTTTCTAGTCTTTGAGGGAGGAAAATAAATGTAGGGACGAATGTCAAGAACAGCGGAGAGTCATTTCGTATAGAAGGTCAAAGCCACTCTAGACCGGAAGAAGTTCATCCAGAGACCAGAAGGAGTCAGAGATGCCTTTTCCACACACTTGGAAGAAGGGCTGGGGTTAGACGAAGGACAGCGAGAGCTGAGCATTCTACGCCTGTGTGGAAATTCAGCTGTGCTGTGGTACTATGGCTGGGCGGCCCATTAGGCTGTGAGGTCCTCCCCTGGAGGCATGGATCAGCTTCTGCACAGGGCTGGAGGAAGCCAGCTAGGCCATTTCTCCTCTCACCTTTGGTCCCTTCTGCCATGTGAGTGCCCAGTGACTGCCCTCTCTGCAGGCTCTGCCAGGGTTGGGGAGCCTGGGCAGACACCCAATCTCCTCGCATCTTGGGCTCGGACCTCCGCACCTCCACATCCCAATGCAAGAAACGTCTGTTGCTTGTCAGGGATCCAGCATTGCGTGTCTTGGGTCCTGGAGACTTTCCCTGCTGGGACTTAAAGGAGCAGGGCAGGGTGACCTCTTTCTCCCCCATTCCCAGAGGGAGAAAGCTGAGGTTCAGAGAAAGAAAGGGGTGTAGAGAAAAAAACACAGAAGAGGTGGCGAGGGGAGGGAGAGACTCAAAGCAGAATGAAAAAGTCAGAAGAACTGGGGACAGAAGGGACCCTGGGGCCCTGCCTCAGGCCAGGGTGGGGGAGCCCTTGATCCTCACGGTGAATTCCACATTTTACCTATAGCTGCCAAGTAGCTTTCTGCTCCTTGCATCTAAATGATGTCTGCCCTAGACACTCACGGTTTTCTTAATAACTTGACCTCATTTGCTAATGTTTGTGATTTTTTAAATATTTAAAAAGCAAAATCTAATGAAAAATATGCTAATTTACCCTATTTACTCCTTCTGCAAGGAAGGTTCTCTCTCCCTACTTAACACCTGTCCCTCTCTTCCTCTACTCTGCAGGTAGCAATGTGCCAAAATAAAATGCCACCTACTCTAACCCATCTTAACAGATACTGATGGCCAAAAGAGCTAAAAGTAGAAATTTTGGGGAGAGACCTCAAGGAAAAGCCCAGAAAAGGAGCTGATTCAGCTTTGAGGTGACTTTCCTTCCTTTCTTTCTCGTTCTCTTTTCTCTTTTCTCTTAGGATCTTTCTGTGTGGAGGTAGGTGTGATAGCTGGAGTTTTAGTAGCCATCTTATTAACAAGAGGATGGGCCACACTTTGGGGTTAGGGGACCGAAGAGGAGCCTGGGTATCTGATGAAACCATGGACCACCCTAAGCAGTGAGAAAATGGTTAGCCCAGAAAATACCAACCGTATTCCACACCCAGCCCAGGAAGTCTCACTTGCTTCTTGTCAAACTGGAGACCCCAGCCTCCTTTACCACCCACCCTTCCTGCCTAACTTCTGGATTGGTGAGACCTGCCTGCAGCTCGGCCGCTGTCTTGGCCCCACCCTTGGTTGGAACTTCATGGTCAGCTGTGTGCCCCAGGCATCTGTGCCCACCATCTGGAAGACCCCCTGGCCCGGGTTGGCCTGGGAGACTGCAGAGTGGTCAAAGTAGAGAAGCCAGTGCCTGGGTCCACCAAGGGCCAAGAAATTCCAGCAGCTCCCAGGTCCCCCAGCAGCACTGCCTCCATCCATGGGACTCAGTGGCCTTCTCTGCCCAGGAAGGAAGACCACCTGGATCAGGACCAGGAAGGTCACCATAGACCCCAGTACCTTGACCACTGCATATCGGAGGGAGAAGATTTCCTTTCTCCCCTCCCGAAAGAAACTGGGGACGCTCCCTCCTCCACCAGAAGTCACAACCACCCTGAAGGGCCCCAGTGACACTTGGAATTGGCCTCGGGAAATAATCCCAGAGGGTGGTGTAAGCTTGACCCTGATAGTGTGGATCAGTTTCCCACCAGAGCTGCATGCGAGTGGCCCTGGAGACTCGTTAGATTCAGGAGGGCTGGGTGGGCCTGAGAACCTGCATTCCTAGGTGATGTTGGCCAGCACCCCCAACGTGAGTCTGCTGGGACCGAGGGGAGCCACCCTGGAGCCTCTGCCACCTCCTGAGACAAAGATGCCCCTGGTGGTGGGGGCACAGGCAGCAAGCATGAGGCCACTTTGGCTACTCTAGGGGCAGCTGCCCAGGGTCCCCGGGCTGTGCACCCCACATTCACATCCCCATGCATGCTGGGGAGATTTCTGGGCTCCATTCAGCTGCCTTTTCAATCCCTTCCTAAAACCCCTGAAGAGAAGCAGAAAGATCTAAAGTTCTTCCTCTGCATGGTGGAAAACATATTAAGGAATTATCATTTAGCCTTAAACTCTATATATGCAAATGTGCTCATTTGAATAACTGCCAATTTATGTGCCCCCTCAAATTAGATATTCAAATTCCAGCCCTGTATGTACGGTTGTCACCCTTCCTGGCTCAGGCTTAAGTAGTCACATGAAGGATGAGAACCACGGCTTCTCTTCTGGGCCCCCGTCTCTTTAGAACGAAAAGGAATAATTAGAGATTAGTTTTCTGGGGCGGAAATTGTGCCTTTGATGGCTGGGCTGGCACTTTTTGCTGTTGCTTCTGTCATAGTAACACAACCATCCCCTTCTCGTGTGTGAGCTCTCAAAAATGAGTCCTTTCCGATCCCCCCACCCCGGTTTTCCCAACACCCCTGGGAGGTGGTGGGGTGCAAAATGGGATTCCCATTTCACAGGTGGGGAAATTGAGACCTGGGCTTTCCCAGGTCACATGCTTGGGCTTTCCCCAGGCCTGGGTGCTCTGTTAGTCCTGCTTATGATGCATTTCCTTTATTGGCTCACAGAAGGCTGGTGATAAATGAACACTCTGCCTTTCAAAGGATTCTTCAACAAAAGTGGGAGAGCCCTGACTCTCAGTTTCACCCCCTGACCCTGTGCGCCTGGGGAGGTGGCTGACCTCAGCCCCACTCCATGGGTGACGCCGTCAGGGCCTGAAGGAGCGGGGCAGGCTGGATTCAGGGCGGTGACTAAGAAGAGACAGTGCCACGTTCTCCAGGGCCGGCTGGGCTAGCCCAGACCTGCCTGCGGGAAGACCGGTCCTGTCTCTGGCCCGCTCTGCCTCAGCGCCCTCGTCTTGCTGCCTTGACACAGACCGAGGTGGGAGTGTTTATCCCAGGGGAGTCCGTGGAACCACCCTGCTCCCACCCAGGCCTCATTCCAGCTCTGTCACTCACGGAGATGCCTAGGACAGCGAGCAGCTTTGTTTTCCTGGCAGCTTTATTTCGGGGCCTGCCTGGCTGCAGTCCCCGGCAGCCCACTCGCATCTCTCCAGGCAGGCCGGGGCCGGCACTACGCCGCTGAGGGACGTGCCCCGAGTCTCCACGGTTGCCTTAACCAGGGGACCGCCCGCCTGTCCCTGAATGGCTCTGGCCATAACTTGTGGGATCTGCAAGGTCCCTGAAGACATCTGAGGAAGCAGGACCCTCTCTGGGTCCCTCTGACATCTGGACCCAGGACCCTGGGTCCTGTACCCTCGTGGCCTGTCTGTTCCCGCCTGTCTCTTTGCACCTAATGAGTTCCCTGTGGCCAAGCTGTTGCAGTAATCCAAGAAGTATACCAAAGGTAGACCAGAAGTCCCAACCTGAGAGGCCAGGGCAGTTATCTTTGGGTTTGACTCTTGATCCTACGTGGCCTTCAGGAGCTACTTCTTTCTCCTCTAGGGTTACATTGCCCAAATCTGTCCTCTGGCAGCCTGTTCTGCTCCATGGTCACCTAGAACCAGTGTGACACGGGCGGACCACTAGATACCCCAGTACCATTTTGAGATTGGTTTTCCTGTGAGCTAAAGAGTCTGGCTTGAGAAGCTCTGTGTCCATCGTTGGTGCTGCCGGAAGACATGGGCGCCAGTCCTGCTGGAGAAGCACTTTCCCTCCATTCCCACTGCACTGCCCACATCTGTGGGCTGTAAATACAGGCACAGGGCTTCGGTTAGTTAGTAATGTTGCTTCCTTCCTTTCTTGAGGCCCATGGTCCATTCCCACTCAAACTCCCCTCATTTTCCCCTTGCTGGAGATTGTTTTAGCAGCTCAGAATGGATCCTCTAGCTAGAGACCCAAGATACCTGCATTTTAATGGAAGTGGAAGGAAATATTTAGTGCCTTGAGGTTAGTGCCTATCTAATGTGTTTAAGGCAGTTTATAATATTAAGACACGTATAAAGCAGCCCAAAATAAACCTCAAAGCAATTTCCCAAGCCATTTAGAGAACTGAAATAGGAACTCTACAAGAGCCTGGGATGGGGCCGGATTTACCTCTGAGCTTCCTAGTAGCCAAAGTACAATGAAACAACCAAAAGATAACGGGGAACACAGGGAACTTAGAAATGGACAGCTGGTCTTTGTCTGGAGGTGGGGACAGGCTTGATGCCTCAGGGAGTCCCCCTGGCATAGGAGCTTGCCATGTGTCCTCTCACTCCTCCTTTGCCCAGGTAATACCAGCACTCCCTAGCTGACCTCAACTAAACCTTCAGAGATGACAGCAGCGCCTTGCTCTATTTCCTAACCAGCTTCATAAATAAACATGGGCGCCTAGGAGGAATTCCCCAAAGAAAGTTCGGAAATCAGAGCTGTGTTTATATTAAGGAGCCATGCAAATACGGCAGCTGCTTCCCTCCGTAAATAGGAGAGGAGAGGGATTTGGTGGTTGTTTGTGATGATCAAGTGTGATCTAGACCAAAATAGTCAAGTGTATTTGGCTCGGGAATTAGGTACAGATGAACGTGGGGCGGCCCATTCCATGCCACGACTTGGGCTGGAAAGGTGGTGAACAAACCCAACTCGGCAAAAGGGTGCTGTTTGCCATGTGCTCAGGCATGCACCCACCAAAATCTCCACTGATGCTTGGTGCCAGCTGAAGACCATCTGTCTCCTTTATCCACCTGGCACAGGTAACTTTCCCAATGGGTCCTTTGATTGCAGAGGGAATCTAGTGTTCTCATGCAGTGGAGTCGGTTTGCTTCCTTGTGCTTGGAAAACTGGGAAACACCTTTGTACCCCTCCCTCTCCCAGCCCATGTTCCATTCTGTTCCCCCCTGTAGCCTGGCATAGCTCACTGCCAGCTCCCCCAAAATGTTCTCTCAAAGTGGGACACATCTCCCTACCTCCTGCCATGGTTCTCAGTGGACGGTGCGCTCTGCAGCACAGGAGACGGTTAACAATGTCTAGAGATGTTTTTGGCTGTCAGGACTGGCGGAAGGAGGTGGTGTATCTATGGGACAGAGGTCAGAAGTTGCTAAAGATGCTACCATGCACGGGACAGTCCCCCAGATAAAGATGTAGCCAGCCTCCCATGTTGCTAGTGCCCAGGTTGACTAGCTAACAAGCTATGTGGCCTCTGAAACTGGCAATAGCAGCTCTTGGTCTGCAGAAGCAGCCTGGACCCCTGCCACACTGGGACCCCATGCTTGTGTTCCAGCCCCGCGGAGTCCATCCTCTCGGGAAGAGACGCAGCCTGACAAAGAGCTCAGGGCCCTGCTCCTCCCTCCTTGGACTTCTTGCACCTGTGCAAACGAGGTCCCCTGAGAATCTGCGTGTGGCGTTCACAAAAGTGGCCTCCTGGCAGTCCTTTCCGGCCTCAGTTTCCTTCCAGTTAAAAAAAGAAAAAAGCACCAGCTCTTCCAGCACTGACCTCACTCCATCCATCCATGTGTTCCCTGAGGTGACAGCTGTCCACTTCCTCAGGGGCCTCCCTGTCAACAGCTCAAGTGCAGAGGGAACCGAGATTAACTCATCTCCAGTAAAACCACGGGAGAGAGAGGCTTGTTAGAGAGACGAAATGAAAGCTGCGGTTTTAATTAATCCCCAGAGAAGAGCCCACTCCCCCAGGGCTGTCAGTGCTACATTGCCAGCATCTTCTCCTTTCTTGATACACGCACCCACCGCCCACCCCCAGTTGGGTGTGGGGGCCTAGATGCTGGCTCCTCCTCAAGGGGTAGCAGCTGAGATCCGGCACAGAGGCTTGGGAGGGATTGGCTAGGGCACCATGATGTCCTTACTGCCACCCAAGTCTGCACAGATCTGCTCACCCCTGAGCTCTCAGTTTACTCATCCGTACGATGGGAATGCAGATGGCTACCACACAGAGTTATTAGCAAACGAACAGATGATGAGAAGGTGGGTTAGGGCACAGCCAGTGTTCAAAGACCCAACACGTCAGTACCGTGCGGCGTAGTGTTCCCCTGTCCCTTGTGCTAATCCTCTGTGCTGTGGAGGGGAAAGAGGCTCAGCACTGCCGATGGCTGTCCCAGGTGCGTGGTGGCCCTCTGATCTGTGACAGTCTCAGGACCACACCCCCCCTTCCCACTCCCCGTGGACACCTGCAGGAACCAGGGCCTGCTGCATGCGCCAGAGTGCTGCTGGCCTCTGTCACCATCTGTGCACCTCCTCCAGCACAAGGCTGAAGCCCATGCAATGAGGGTCTGGGAGAAGGGAGAGGGAGGCGAAGCGCTGCAAGCAGAAGGAAGATTGGATCTGGGCCTTGCAGGTGGGGAGGGCAAAGCCACGGTGGCCGAAGGGTGTGGAGAATGCATGGCTCCATGGGCATGATGGGAAGAAGGTCACACAGAGCCATGTGTCAGAGGACAGGCCACCCTCTCTACCCTCTCCCCATGACTGCAGCCTCTCAAATTCCTCATTCATACTCTGGGGTCAATGACAGCCTGGCAAAAAAAAGAGAAAAAAAAATTAGCAAGTAGAACCCTTGGAGATAATTAGCATTTTAATTGGGATCAATGCTTCGGGCCAGAGGGAGGAGGCTTTCATGGTGGAATTTCAGGCAGCAGCTGGTAAGTCCGATAGGATCTGGGACACCGCTCAGGTGCCCAGGGACCCAGTTACCCCTCCTCTTCCTTCTCTCTTCTCTTTCTATCCAATTAACCTCCACGGGTATCGTCTCCACGTCAGGCCTTGGGCAGGCACCTGGCCTGCTGTATCTCACTTAATTCTCTAGCAGCCCCAGGGCTACCTGCAGGCTAATGCTACCTGGTTCTCTGTTTCTCAGGCAGGTGGGGACCTGACGGAGACTTACCAAAGCCTCCGTGGCCCTCAGCAGCCCGCTGGCGCTAGGGCTTGGAGCTGCTCAGCTTTCCTCCTGCCTCTTGTGATATAGCTGCTGACCTGGTTGAGAGAATACCAAGGTTCTCTGCAGCCCCTTTCGAAGCAGATGGGGACACCCGTTGGCCCAGAGACAGCGAGCGAGCACCACAAACTCGATTTCCAGTTCGTTTAAGGGTCGTGAGTTTAAGGGTCATAAATAGGAACTGTTCCATATGGGTCCTGATCTAAAACGCCATTGCTCAGCTCTGCTCGGTGGCATTTAGCTTTCCACCCCCTCCTGGTGCTATTACCCAGGCACAGGAAATCCCCAGGTACCTGGGGTACCTGGAATCGGGACGCTGCCTGGCCTTTGTGGCTGGGGATTTAGGCTGCATATTTGGACAGCAAAACCCTGTCACTGACCTGTCAGATTTGGTCCAGTTTTCCAGGGGAAAGAGAAGGCCGCAGTAGGGTTGGAGAGGGGCAAATCACTAAAGGCATGCTGATTTTGGAAACTCCTTCTTAAGTCTGTTGCGTTGGATTCCAAGCAAGCAGCAGTTGCCCATAAAGCCCAGAAAGGGAAGACGCTCTGATGGTCCATGAGCTACATGCACAGGTACCAGCCACCACATTGCCCTGCCCCCCATGGCCTTGGTCACTCCGGAAGTGCCCTACTCAGAGCCAAGGTCAACGCCAGGCAAGGTGAGTGCTTGCTCTTTTATCCTACCTCTCATCTCAGTTTCCCCTCGGTGCTAGGCAAGTGGTGGACCTGGTGTTTTACTCTTCCGTGGTTTTGTAACGGAAGTTCTTCCTTAGGGTTCCTTGTTATCATGGGTAGGTGGGCTGGCATTTGGAAAGAGAAGCTGCTTGCAGGTGATGCTTAGCCAAAGTGTTGATGGAGAAAGGCAGATTGGAGGGCTGTCCTTGCCTGAGGCATCAGGGACACCTCTGGCCTCACCCCACCCTAGGGGCAAGGAGTCTAGGAGCAGAAGAGCCATGCCCACCCTAAACTGGTGGCTCCCTCTTTCTAGATTATATTCTAGAGCCCAGGACCCCCTGGATTCCAATACTTGCAGGGTTAGAGCCAGTCTCTTCTGGAGTCTCCTAGATCTGGCCACACCATCCATCTGTGCAGCCCAGGACTAGGGGCAGCTCAGGGAGTGATTATTAGGGGAAAAAGAGGGTGGGATGTAGGTCAGAATAAACTTAGGCTTGAGTGTGGGGTGGAGCCAGGATGGGAGGAGAAAGCTGAGGCTGTGGGATGAAAATGTCCATCCATTTTTATGCTCAGTCCAGGCCCTGGAAGCATTAGGGGTCTTCAGGCCTGATAAAAAGGGCAGGGGTGTGGCAAAAGATGCCTAGAATCTGTGTTCATCACTTTCCCGTTCCTGGAACAGAAAACCAATATCCACAATTTACAGGGGCAGGGTTATTTAGTTCATAGTTTCCAGGGGTTCAGTCCATGGTCAACTGACTCCAAGCCAGAAATAGTATGATGGAAAAGCTTGGCCAAGGAAAGGGGCTCAACTCATGGCAGCCAGGAAGCAGAAAGAGAGCAGAGACAAAGAAAACACCCTTCCAGGTCACGTCCCAGGGATGCATCTCTAACCAGGACCCAGCTCCTAACAGCACAATCAGCCACGAACTCATCCATGGCTGAATCCACTGACGAACACAGCGCCCCTAGGAGCTAATCACCTACCATACACAGGAGACTCTGGGTGTACATTGTAGATCGAAACCAGCGGTGTCCATGCTGAGAATGACTGTGTCCAGTGCATAGTACTTCTATTATCTTAGTGTCACAGATTGTCACAACACTCCAGCCTGAGTCTGTACTAAGAATAGGTTCTGAGCATTACAGGCTCACTGGAATGTTCAGGAAGGACCCTCTGAGGTTGGCCCTTCATGGATACTGCCTGCTGGAGCTCGGGGCTCTGAGGGGAAGTCACAATGAGGACATCAAAATGGACACATCAGTCTGTGGATCCATAACTGTCACAGTTTACACCCAATATTCCATTTTGGCCAAGCCCCTGCATGCATGAAGAACTGCACACACCTGCTTCCAGGCTGAGTTTGGGAACAAGCCTAGATGACAAAGAGACGGCCCAGCCCTGCCTTCCAGCCACTCAGCAAATAAGCGCCACAATGGTCCACCATGGCTTTGAAATCTGATGCCAGGCTGGGCCATGCCGTCCTCTCCCTGTGGTTCCCCCCCCCTGGGAAAGCCAACCCTGCCCTGGAGACGGATTTGATCAAAGTCCCCATAAACCCATGCTGAAGCCTCAACTCTGCTCAGTATTAAAGCGTTATTAAAGCATTTAATAACTTTCCACAACTTCTCCCTCACAAAGACCCGGTGCACCCTTTGGGGAGAAGGGGGTCGGAAGGGGGCTAGAGTCCATTTCCCTCCCAGACATCACAGTCATCATCGGCAGGTCGACAATTCCCATGTTCTAGAAAGTTCCTCGCGGTATGACAAATGCCCTCATTACTGTTTGCCGCCCTTAATGTGATTTTAACATGCTGCTCTGTTTCAGTCACCCCGTGACATAGCCAGTTGGTGGCTGGCAGCTTCCTGTGTAAAAAACAGGTCTCCAGCCTGCCTGGACCCAGAGATTTCAATCTTATCTGGCGAGCAGCCTAATTTGAAATGTAATCATCTTCCTCCCAAGTGGGAACATCTTGTTATTACTTTTTAGAGAAAAGAACCAGTCTAGAGATCTATCTCCAGAATTGGGGGGTAGAGGTGGAAGGAAGTGGTGACTTAGGCTTAGAACCCTGGCCACCTCCTTGGGGATCTCCGGGGCTCTTCTTCCAGGGTTGGGCGACCGTTCCAGGGGTGGGGCCGGCGCACTGGAGGACAGGACAGTGGCAGGCAGGACAGCAGCAGGCAGGCCCTAGCATAATCCCCCACCCAGGAACGCCACAAAGCCATTTTCACCACGGCCCGCAAGTGAGAGAGTGGGGTGAAGGCCAAGCACATCTGTCTGCGGATCACATACAGGCGGGATAATCCCGCAGGTTCCATTACAACATGCAGCACTGACAGTCGGATGCGAAGGAAATGAGATATTTTCCTGAGTTTGGGGAGAGTGGTAACATTTACATCACTGACGGCAGTGAGGTAGGAACTCAAAGACACTGCCCCAAGTCCTCAGTAATGAGGAGAAAACTACATGGGAGGTGTCATGGGAAGACCAGGGTCCCTTCCTCTGTTCACCAAACACAACAACAACAAAAACCAGCCCGAAATTGTTGACAGGAAGAGGAAAATTAAATCAATTGTTAAAAATAGGGACCAGAAGGAGTGTCTTTAAAGGCACGTCAGAGAATTAGCACAGGTCACGATCCTGGCTTCTTCTGGATTGTGTCATGTTTGTGGTTTTGTCAGCTTTTAACAATGGGATGTGTTGTGTTTTCTCATCATAAATAATAACTTGCTCCCCTATGTCATTTACATTGGCATTTTTTTTTTTTCTTAAAAGGTATTCACACCAAAGCTGGATCCAGCCCCACAGAACGCTGGAGGCTGCTGGGAGGTTGCATGTGGGTGTGAGAGGTGACAGAGAACCCCAAGATCGTGTCCTTCTGATGTTTAGAGGATCAAAAAGAACATGTTCTTATTTACAGAGTAAAAGGGATACTTGGTTTTGAAAATGACCTTCAGGCCGGGGATTTAGCTCAGCGGCAGAAGTGCCTGCTTGGCAAGAGTGCGGTCATGAGTTCGATCCCCAGTACAAAAAAAGAAAAAAGAAAATGACCTTCTTTGGCAAATGACCTTCAGCTGGCCCCTTGTGCCATTGTCCCTCTATATGTCACTGAGCTGTGGAATCCCAGGTGACAGCCTGGCCATGCTGGGCAGGATTCTCAAAGGATGAGTCTGACAGAAGTGGCTTTGGGCAGGACAGCTGGGCACAGGGCTGGGCCCCAGGAAGGACACAGGTGTAGCCGAGCTGCTGAGCCAGCAGTGGCCCCAGCACAGAGCTGGGGGTGGTTCCCCAAGGGCCAGCTTACCTGTTTTTGGTCCCATTTCTTAGGACTATAGCCTGGTGTCTCCCCGGCACCCCAGTCCACATTTAGATGCCCCCTGCTTGCATCTTGTTTCCTTTACACCTGCTCCCTTGCATCTGCAACCTGGTAATGGGTCAAATCCTCCAAGGCTTTGGCTTCTTGGATTGAATCTATTTTTTGCACAAGTGCCTTTAGAGCACTTGGTATTTTGGCATACTGCCCCTGATTTGTGTGTGACCTGCGAGCTAACAGTGTGACCTTTAATGGGCTTTTCAAGGGTTGAAGAAAAAAAATCCACAGAACACATTTAGTGCAGTGAACACTATATTAAATTCCACTTGGAGTGTCTACAAGTCAACTGTATTGGAAACAGGCGTGTATGTTTATGAATGGTCCCCAGCTGTTTTCATGGTGTGATGGCAGAGATGAGAAACTGTGACGGAAGTCATGTGACCTGCAAAATGTGGGCACTAGTTACTATCTGGTCACCTGCGAGAAAGTCTGACCTCCTCCGACTCAGGCGCCACGGTTAGCACTGTGCTACGCTTGTTTTAGCACGTAAACATCCAGCTGTGCAAAGAGGTTTGCAGATCAGATGCCAACAGAAAACTATGCCCATCATAAGTGGGGAAGGAGGAGGCCTGGACTTCCCATGGGACAGTCTTGGCAGGGATTAAAGGGTCAGCAGAGTGACCTCCAGCTGGACCCCAGGAGCACCGGGAATTGCCTGATCTAAGACCATGATGGTCCCTGTTGCTTTTTCCAGGAGATGGACTGGGCCCATCAGCCCCTGCAAACATAAAGATTTTGCACAGTGTGTAAGTATATATTGGAGAGGCTATTTGAGTAGGAGAGGTGTTAAGCCACCAGGAGGCCGGTCACCCCAGCCGCGCTACACGCCTGGTGGCCAGCACAGTCTGTGTGCCTCTATGGCCTCCATCAATACGAGTTAAGCAAATGAAGAGAAAAATCTCTGAAACAGGACATGAGTCTCCAATGCCTGCGTTTCCTGGGGTGGAAGCCTGCCTGAGATGGGAACGTCTGGCCCACTCTGTCACCAAGCATAGCCAGGGTCCCCAGAGTCACTGGAAGAGAAGTGCCATTAACCCTGAGCATGGCCACACAGCGATGCAATATTCCCTGCACAGAGACGCCTTGAGATGGGTAAGGGTCACTGTACCCAAGGAGGGAAGCCCCTGTTAGCGTGCGGCTTAGAGGGGGGAGTTGCGCCCTCGTGGCCTGCTAGGTAGCTCCTGAAAACAAGCTTCAAGTAGCTCCGTTAAAGGACATGTGATTGCAAACAGGTGTCTGGGAAATGCCTATGGTCTCCCGGTTCTGAGCAACATTTTTTCAAAAGAAGAGACGCACAGCCGGTTTGGAGCAGGGAAAAAGATCAGCAAAGTGGTGCAAGGTGCAACTAGGGTGGAGTGAGAGGCTGGCAAGGCCCACGGGCTCTGGATGCCCGCTCCTCTGCCCCCTGGGAGGCCGCAGATGCTGTTCTTCCATGGCAGACAAGCACTGCTCGGGCTTGGGAGGCTCATCAGTCATGCCCTTGGGGGAACCACTCTGGTGACGTTTATTTTTATTCATATTTTTTCATTTTGGCAAGTTGGAAAGGTTGGAGTGTGTTCTGTCCTCTGATCTAACATCAGTAGGGGGAAGATGGATACATTGGGCATCTGTTATGTGCTCCACCCTATACTAATGATTTCATTCATTCATTCATATTAATTCCATACCCCTTGCCAGTGAGGAGTTTAAAAATAATCGAGTGACTGAATTTGCATTGGTGAGGCTTGGGACACGTCTTGTGGGCTTCTGGGACAGGTTGCTTGGGGGTTTCTTTGGGGTGATGAAGATGTTTTGAAACTTGATTATAGATGGTTGCACAACATTATGGGTGTAACCATTGAATTGTCACCTTCGAATGACCCGTTTTATGTTACGTGAATTTCATCACGGGAAGATAAAAGGATGAATCCAGGACGAGTCTTTTGCTTTCCTACCCTTTCCCTGAGGCCATGTGAAGTTGGCCAGCCTGGAGTATCAGCAGCCATCCCGTGACCATGAGGGCAGCAGGACAGAACACTGGTATTCTGCGGGCGGGGAGGGGAAAGACAGGGGAAGTTTGCCTGGATGGCACAGAGGGCACAGAGGGCCGCTAAGCTAGGCATACATGTGGCTATATCATGTCAGATGGTAAATACCTGGACTGTTGAAGTTGACCCCTCTGGGTAACAGAAAGTGGCCCAGGGCAGCGGCAGGGTCTCATTTTCCTGTGCTAAGCAAGAGGGTCTCCTCTCACTTGGGCATCATGGGAAGTAAGGATGCAGGATCCTCCATGTTGGCTGTTGGTGATTTTAGATCCATATATATATATATACTGAAATGTTCAGCTGGAAATCCTGTGCTGTCGATCCGATGTCTATGATGGTTATTCTTTGGTCTTTGGTCACTTCCCTTTACTCTTTGTAAAATGCTCCTGAGCTTCAAGAATCATTCCTGGCTTTATAGAGAAAGAGGTACCCAGTCAGGCAAACCCTACAATGTGATAGTTAAGGATGTAGGCCATGCCCGTTTTATTAGTCAGTCGGTTGGCAAGTGAACTCCATGGATGAAACTCTTGTACTTTTTTACTTGCTCCCTCTTATTCTGAAAATATATGAGGGAGGGATAATTAAAAAAAAATACTTCAACTACATCTGAAGATTTTTAGTGCAGAAGGACACACGGCCGTGAAGCCTCCCCCTCACCTTGAACACACTTCCCTGCCGTTCTTGCCAGTTTCTGAAGCAAGTTTCTGCAGTTCCTTTGCTGTCTGTGATTGTGCTGTGGAACCTCCCAAATCGATGCAAAATGCTCACTGCTCATTGTCCTTTTGACTCCGGACCAATCCAGAAATCCCACGTTGCCAGGTCTATTTCGTGGAGTGGATGAAGACAGTCATGATTTCAGGGGCCCGCCTCGCACTAGGGTGGCTCGGTGGCTGCATTTACTGTAGTGTTGTTTTGTTTTTTTTTTAAATCAAACCTCATAAAGGAATGAAAGATGGGATGAGAGTTTTCACAGCAAAGGGCAACATTTTTAGAGGAATTAAGACAACAGGTTTTTTACTGGCATCGATTTTCCTCATTCAAACATTCACCGTATGTTTCGATCACGCCTCACACAGTGATGATCCAATGCAGAGTCACATCATGTGTCATATCATGGGTCACATCCCATGTCATAGCGACAGTCTGGAAACCAGCTACATGTCCAGCAATACAGGATTTGTTAGAGCAGCACATGCTCTTAGACTGCTGGGAAGTTGTTAAGAATTATGCCTGCGAAGGTTAAAATAGCGTGGATTTGCTTACAATACAGAGTAAAATCAAAAAACCCAAACAGAGCTCACTGAGATTACTATCTATAATAATAGTCACGACAATTCTACAGACCAGAGTGAAATCCACGCCCAGGTCGTGTCTGGGTCAGAATTTGGGTATTTTGGAACCAGCATGGCCATCTCGTGGGTTTCCGTGGCTGCAACTGGCATGTGCTTCTTCGCATGGACTTCTGGGCTGGGTGAACCTCAGAGGAGTGGGGCTCTGGGGACCATGACTGCCTGCCCCATCCTTTGGGTCCCCAGCCAGCTCCATGGCTGAGGCTCCAGGACAGAGAGCTGCAGGCGGACATTGGGCACTGTGTGAGCGGCAGAGGGACAGGCACCCTGGTGCCCAGGTGAGCGCCTTTTCCACAGACCAGATGACAGGCGTGCTCTCCACCTTCGGCGGGAAAGCCGTGTGGTGGCTGTGCATTCCTTTGATCCTGTCCCCATGCCAGACCACTCGGGCGGGACTGATACCAAGGCCCTGCCAGCGCCTGTTGTTCCCACACCCTTCCCAGCCCTGACCTGGAGCAGTGTGAGGAACTTGATGCCCCTGGCGCAAGGCTCCATGCTCCCCTCTGGGTCAGTGCCCTGGCCATGTCTCTGCCAGAGATCCTCCTGAGGGCCTGGGGTCACTGGGGCTGGAAGCACTGCCCTGGAGCTGTGTGCCTTCACCAGGGCTGTCGCGACTAAGTCCTGCGGATGACATGGCTTCAACGGCAGAAATTCATTTCCCTGCTATCCCGAAGGCTGGAACTGGTAGTCCAGGCAGGGCTGCCCACCTGCTTGTTTTTCCTTCGGTGGCCCTGGAGTTGGACCTAGAAGCACTGCATAGAGCTACATCCTCAGCCCTATTTATTTTATTTTTTTTATTTTGAGACAAGGTCTTGCTAAGTCATTAAATTGCCCAGGTTGGGTTTGAGCTTGTGATCCTCCTGCCTCAGCCCCCTGGGGTGTTGGGATTACAGGCCTGCACCCCTGCACCCCGCTGCGGTGGGCTTCATCCGAGGCCCCCCTCTGCGGCTTGGAGACCGCTGTGTGTTTCACATTGCCTGCCCTCTCCCTGTGACCGTGTTCCAATTTTCTGTTCATATAAAGACACCAGTCTTATTGGATGAGAGCCCGACCTAATGACTTCATTGTACCCAAATGGCTTCTATAAAGATCTATTTCCAAGCAGTTACATTCTGTGTTCTCAGGGGTCAGAACATCAGTGTGTGAATTTGGGGGGGACACAGCTCAGCACGTCACAGGGTGCAGACTGGAGCCTCGTGCCAGTGCAAGTAAGGCAGGTTCAGGCTGCAATCTGGACCCCGGGACTGCTTCTTGTGCAGACCGTGGGACCTTGCGCAAACTCATGGGTAGTGCTTTGTAAGGTGATCGGATTTCGGGGCTGATACCTGCCTTGTGTTAGGAGGTGGGGTCTGGTCTGAAGAGCAAGGCCCGGGGGCGGGGCTTGTGATGCCCCGCCCCCAGCACCACCTCCTCGACTTCCTGTCCACTGCACGGTGAGCAGCTCCCCCCACCATGCCTCCATTTCTTCTTTGGAACCCGCCACCCATCCTGGATTGAAAAGTGAACCCAAAGAAACCTCTTCCCCCTTAAGTTGCAAGTTTCAGGTATTTCACCCCAGCAACGAGGAAAGTTACTAACACACTGACCCTCTGGTCCCCCCAGCGTGACCACTGCCCCGACCTGTTCCCCCAGCCACCACCTCTCAGACAGCCCCAGGCTAATTGCATGGCAGGAAAGTCACAGGGGGTGCAGAGAGGCCTAGGGCAGGCTCCGAGCTCCTCAGGGCAGGGGTGTCCCCGGCTCTGAGCTCTGAGCTTATGAGCAGGCTGCCCGGGTCGGGATCCAATAACGAGAATGACATTGCCCGTGTAAGTTGGTGGCAAAACCACCATTCCATTCACGCCAGCCAGATGAGGGCTCTGGTTTGCTTCAGAAAAACAAGAAATTCCAGGAAGGGATTAATGACTTAATTATAAATGCGGCTTGGAAATGTAAAGGTTATTAAGAAGGGGAAAAGATACATGCTAATAAGAGACATGCTATTAACAACAGAATAAAGATTCATTGTTGGCGCCGCCACTGTAAAGTTTTCCAAGTTCGGTAATAAAAACCACCTGGTCCACAAGAGGGCTGGCTGCCATGGTGACAGGGCCTGTGCCGGGCTCTCTAATGAGGCTTGTCTGCCTGCCTCTGATCAAGCTCCCGCAGGGCCTGGGCTTCCTGCTGAAATTGCCCAATAGGCCCCTAACCACCCCGGGCAGAGCTGGGTCTGAGCTCCTTGGTGGAAGAGCAGCCCTCTCACCGCCGCCCACTCTGCCCTCCTATCCTTGGAGTCGCCCGGTGGAGCCTGCTCCTGTTTCCATGGAAACAGCACAGTCGCATCCTAGCTGTGTGATCTTGCCCACATTTCTGAGCCTTTCTGAATCTCCTTTTCTTCAGCTATAAAATGCAGCAGTAATGCACCCGGCTGTATAAATCAAGAGGCATGGGTACACATTTAAAGTACCTTGCAATGGGATAGAGTACCCGGCATGCATAAGGTCACCAGGTGGGGACCCACAAGCCACCTTCTCCCTGTAAGCCCTTCCTCATCTTGGTCCCTCTCTCCCATGGCTATTTCTGAGGTCCTTGAAGGAGCCAGTCCCAAAGCTCCTCTGGTCCCCACTCGGGACATTGCTGGACTGTTCTGTCTCATCCTAACCTTGCCCATCAGCCGTGCTGCACAGACGTGAGACTGAGAGAGAGGAAGTGAAGGTGAAGTGAGGTGGGGAACCCCCAAGGGAGGAGGCTCAGAGAGGGAGACAGCAGCATGGGTGGCAGGGTTTGCAGGTCTGAGTCCCTGCTCCTCACCCGCCTCCTCAGAGTCTCAGTTTCCTCATCCACGAAATGATAACTTCCTTTGTGGGGTTGCCATGGTGACCACAGGAAGAAGTGCTCAGAAGGGTCTGAGACATGCAGATCCTCGGCATCACTGTCTAAAGCTATTCTTGTCATCCCAAGTGCCCTTTGCTGTCCCTGGAGTCTGAACGAGACACCCTGGCATTTGGCTTTGGTTTGCTATGTTTGGTTGTGAACAAGAATTTATTTTAGAAGAGAGCTTTCGGGCTCCTCCCCAGGGCAGACCTCAGGCACGACTACCCATCCCAGGGGCAATCGCAGCTCCATGAGTGCCAAGGGCAGCCAGGGGGCAGCCTCAGCCCTGGGCGGATCAGCCCTGCCATCGGCCACCTCCCAGGAAGGGGGACCACGCTGGGGGAGGGAGATGGAATTTAAAATGGGGCGGTAATGAAAAGATCTCCATCTAATTAGACAGGCTGCAGTTTTAATCAGAGTTTCCTTGGCAAAACCTGTTTGCATGTTTTCTGTCATTCAGCCAATGTGTTAATTAGGCAAATAATATTAATAATGATACTCACTTCGGGAAAGTTAAGAGGGGCGAGAAAATGTGGAAGTGACAGTTTGGGGTCGGGCAGCTGGGCGTGGGGAGAGGTTTGAGTCCCTGCAGAGTCAGAGAGCAGAAAGCAGCCTCTGGGAAGGGGTGTGTCAGAGGCTGCGGGTGCTCTCCTCTGAGCCTCAGTCTTCTGATCTGTACGCCAGGAGTGATGCATCTTCATGAGCTCTGGGAGGGCCAGAGGGGACGTGGACACAGGAGTGGCCCTTCTTGGTCACTGTCCTTCCTACCATCATCATGCACATCCCCCTGCTCCAGCACACGGCCTGAGGTGGTCTCAGCTCAGCAGGGACAGGGTGGGGGTATGATGGGAAAGCGGGGTCACCTTGGGTCCCAGCTTTCTAAAAGCACCTCTTGGGGAGCCCATTAGGGTTGGCAGCCAGCAGGCCCATCTCAGCTCCAAGGTTTGGGACACTGGGGCTCTGGTTCCCTCTGCATGTTCCTCTGACCCTGCTGGCACCCCAGGGGGCAGTGCGCTCTCCCAGAAATTAGGAAACAGGCACCACTGAATACTCTCCAGCTGGGTTCCCAGGGGAGTCCTCCTTCCCTCCTCTGCTTCCACAAAACCAGAGCCCAAAGCCAACCCTCTATGGTTCACCTGTTCCAGCCACCTGGGCCAAGACTGTGCACAGCAATAAGGCCACCATATGGGGGGAGAATCTAGGAGTTGCCCCAAAATGTGCTCTTCACCCTGATTAATATTTCAAGCAGTGCAGTTACACATTGAAAAACACATAGGATTTTTTTCTTTCTTTTTCTTTTTTTTGCAATCCCTTGGCCTTGGGGAATATTCCTTTGGGATATTATTGATCCTGATTACTGAACTGGGGCACCCTTAGTGAAGCTGACGCCCCACTCACACTCACCTCACACTTGTCTGGGTCTGCTCTTTGACACTAACACCCTACCTGACCAGGTCCAGGGCCTCCTGCACTGGGAGCACCCTCAGGGACTCTCATGAGCAGACTTCCCAGCACAGGCAGGACACCCTGAGGCCATAAAGAGGGGAGCCTTTCCCTCTGAACCCCATTGCAGCTTCTCCTCTGCGGTCATGTCCATGAGGCAGCTACTGCTGGAAGCAGGTTAGGAGGCGGAATCTGGGGTGCAAGGAGTCCTGAACTGCGAAGCTTGGTTTCTCCTCAGACCTGAGGAAGGGGCCAACTCTTCCCCTGCAGAACCTCAGACATGGCTCTGGCCCCAGATGCTTCAAACACCAGTGGTTCTGTAGCCTGACAGGCCCTCTGGGCAGGGACGCATTGAGACAGCTGCTTACCCCCACCCCTCGATGCTGCTAACCTGTTGGGCAGTGTGGGTTCCTTTCTCTTTGGCTTAGGATCCTTCTTCCTGCCACACTTACTCAAGTGGCCAGTTCTGCCCTTTTTGGACACACAGAAGTCCTGCCTTGGCCTTGGGGATGCTGGATCTGTGGCCACGTGACACTGTAGGGTTCCCTGGGCCCTCTCTCCAGGATGTATAGCAGGTCCTCCCCGACCAAAACTGCACCTTCCAGTGGCCACATTGAGGCCAGGCCCCATTGGCCAGTAACTGTCATTTAATCTTCCCAGTGAGCCCACAGTGGGCTGATGACCCCATATTACAGTGGAGAAAATTGAAGTTCAGGGCCAGGACAGTCATCCATGCTTTCCCAGGAGGTGAGCCATCCAAGAGAGTGGGGACATTGTACGGTTCTCTACAATCCTTCCAGCAGAGATCCCTGGTATGTGGGGTGGGGGGGTCACTTTTGATCACATGACACACAGCAGCTGTCATCCCACCTGTTCTACAGAGCAGGAACCTGTGTCTCAGAGAGCTCATGAAAATCATCAAGATACAGCTCTCCCAGGCCCGCCCCTTTGCATTCTGGGCCAGGGAAGCTGGGTGTTTTGGCCCTTGCAGGGCACCGTCCACTGTTTCAGACATCACTGGCTCCAGTGCTCTGGCTGCGATGTGATGGGGCTGGCACCTCTTTCATTAGCACCTCCTGGCTGCCTTGGAAACCCCCAGCCCGAGGTTATAGTTTATCTGCAGGGAGAGATGGCTGAGTCCTTTGAAGTGCAGCCAGGAGTACTTGGCTGGTGTCCTCTGCCTGGGGTCAGACGTGCTGTGCACCTCCCAGCTAGCCGTGAACAAGGTGATTACGAGCTAATAACTTCTAGCTCAGAACCCCAGTGAGCCCTGACCAGGGGTGACCCCAAGGCAGCCCGAGGAGGAAGGCACAGGAGCAGTGACAGCTCAGCTTTGTGGCCACAGAGAGGGATTGTGTGTCGTGGCAGAGTGCCCATGCCTGGCCTGGCTTGCTGTCATGAATCGGGTGGCTGAGTATGTCAGAGACCACGGAGGGTCCCAGAGGAACCTGCCTAGGGTGAGAAAGGAGCCAAGCTTAGGAACGAGGTGGCATGCACCCAAGGTCCCCTGAGTGTTTGTGACAAGCGCAGCTGCAGCGCTGAGTCTGCAGAACAGGTTTGTGAGTCTGGGGTCCAGGCCCCTGTTCAGGCCATTAATCAGCCCATTGAGGCCTCTCCCAGGCGCAATGCTGTCTTCACCTGTGTTTTAGACGCAGCCCCTCTCCCCAAAGGGCATAGTCGTGGTCCCTCCAAGAGCATCCAAGGTGAGCAGGGCATAAGGCGGGCAAGTCAGGCAGAGTGGGGAGGGGAGGAGGGGAGGGAGGGGGCACTGCCAAGGGGCCCCACAGGCTACAGCATTAACTTGTTATGTAAACACCTTGTTCCATTATTCCTCCTCCTGCAACACGGCAGCAGCTAATCACTCATGCCTGGCTGGTTCATGAATATTAAACCCCATTCCCTCCACAGAGCTTCTGGGTGGTGGGGAGCTGTGGTCTCTGGGGCAGAGAAAAGAAAAGGGGGGCCCAGAAACTTAGCTGTGGAGGCCTGGTGCCTCCAGGGGAGCCTTGGGTAGCTGGGTTCTCCTGTGTCTGGTAGGGTTAAGGGGCATCCTGCACAGAGCCACCGGCCACCAGATTCTGAGGGAATGCTGGGCTGGGTTGGGACTGGCTGTGTGACCTGTAATTCAGTTTATCTGGGCCTCAGTTTCCTCATTTATCAAACGGGACAGCAGCATTCACCGTGATAGTGGTTGTGATGGGTGAAGCTGGTTTCTAAAATGTGTCTGCCCTGGAGTCGGGAGCTCTGCACTGCTTGACCCATCTCTGTGGCACAGGACCATGGGGGAACTCCAGGCCTTGTTTGTAGGGTGGTCCACAGAGGAGGGAAGAGCCACACAGCCCAGAGGAGGCAGGGAAGGACCTGTGAGCGGGGCTTGGTGTTGAGGGTTTCCAGGCAGAGGTGGGCTTATAAAAACGTGGACTATCCAGATGGCATTGATTGATTTGTCACTGAATTACTGAGTATCTACTGTGTGTCTGGTACTGACAGAAGAGCCACCAGCAGAACCTTGCCCCATGGTTGTTTTGGGCTATAGAACCCCTAGGCGGTATGTTACAGGGAAATACATGACGAGGGTGTTTAGTGCAGCAGAGGAAGACTGACAGGCAGATAGAAAAAGTGCTTAGCATCTCCAGTGATGAGAAAAGCTAAGAGGAAAATTAAGTAAATACGAGTGCCCATGTAGTATTAGTGTGCCCAGGACACACTCACTGAGGAGGCGACAGGTGAGCAAAGACCCAAGGGGATGAAGTAATACCCTTATCTGGAAGAAGAGTGTTCCAGGTAGAGCAAACAGCCAGTGCAAAGACCCTGGGGTCAGAAACATGCCCAGCTCATGCCTGGGCTGGGGAAATAGTTGCCTAGTGTGCACGGTGGTACCTTGTCCACATGGTCTCTGGTTGGGCCCTCCGACCTCCTGTAAACCCTAAGTGTCCCCTAAGGTTCCCCAGGCATGGCTCTTCTCCCTTTGCTTCCTCCCCACTCTCCTTGCTTCCTTTCTTTCTCTCCTTTGCCTTCCCTCAGCGTCAGCACCATGAGCAGCCCTCTCCCGTGTCCATTAACACTGCTGGCCCCAGCATGCCATTAGGTGGACAGAGAACAGACTAAGGCACCATGGGAGGGCTTCATGGTTCACTCAGGAGACCAAGAATGGATAGAAGTTATGAAACGACACTTCGAGGACCAGCCCCAAGCTGATCACCCTCATCCATAGCTACAGAGAGAAGAAACAGGGAAATCAAAAGATGCTTTTGTCCCTGTGCCAGGCAAAGAGTGAACAGACTCATAAAACACTGGGGTAGGGGGAGAAGAAGTGAGTCGAAATCTGTTTTGAGGGCCACACTGGCCAAAGAGGATCGCTGTAAAATATTCACACCTCTCTCCCGGCAACTTCACCTCCCACAGCCACCCCAGTGCACCGCAGGGTCTGTGGAAACGTGTTTGCTGTGGTGGCATTTGCAACTGCTGAGAATCACACAGTTCCTCAGCACTGATTGGTAAAGCGTGTGTTAAATTAGGTCAATGGAGTATTAGAGAGTTGTGAAAAAGACTGTGGCATCTTCCGCTGAGTGGAATAAAACGAGGCTAAAATGGTGCTCATTGGGGGAAACATCACAGAATAGTGTGCTTGATAGGGCTGCGCTGGGGATTCACAGTCTGTGCTTATTTTTATTTATTTATGAGCTGACTTCACGCCGGGGCGTGAGCGCAGCAAGCCATTCACTTTGGATATTTCGAGAGAGGGTCACAGGCCTAAGAACTTTTCACCTTTGTTTGCTGTGATGTTTGAAGCTTTTTACTACGCCTTCTTCATATTTGAAAGCAGAAGAAAAATGGAGATAATGAATAAATCATGAATTGCAAGAAAAGAAAAGAAAAGAAAAGAAAAGAAAAGAAAAGAAAAGAAAAGAAAAGAAAAAGGAACGGGGTCGGACTGGCAAAGGCAGAGGCAGCGAAAGGCACTGGGAGCGGGAGGAGGCACTCCGGGAGGTGGCGGCTAGTGACCTTGGGGCCAGCAGAGGGCAGGGGTACCAGCGGCTGTGCCCTGCACTGTCCAGGGCTCAGGATGACAGGGAGCCCAAGACGGGAGGAGGTCCCTGCACCTTGGAACCCAGGTGTACCATGACTGCTGGGCACTAATGTCTATAAAAACAGTGGTTTTTAGAGATTATCAAGCCTACTCTCTATTTCCAAGTGGAGAAACTGAGTTACTGAGGCTGAGCCACTTGCCCAAAGTTACCCTGTCAGTGCATGGCAGAGCTCAGCTAGAAGTCAGTGCCCTGTGCCCGAAGCATCCGGAGCCCTGATAGCTGCGTTCTCCCCAGCCAGGATGGAGGCCTGGAGGCTCCTAAGGCGTCGAGATCCTCTGCAATCGACCTCTCACCCCTGCCTTCCAAGCAGACCCCCCCGGGGGGCACCTCTCTTCTCATTTCCCTTTGCTCGGTTTCCCTGAGTCAAGCGGAGCTGGAGCTGACGCTGGCAGAAGGACCAGCAGCTTGGCTCTGAGCCTCCCCGGTCCCAGGGCTCGGTTTTTCCTGCCCCAACCCCACCTCATGGCAAAACACGGGTGATGGTGACAGTCACAGAGTGGGATTCAGCCACAGGCCAGCGCCTCTGCCCAGCCCCCCACCCCCACGGGCTGGCTGCCAGGCTGCACTCTGGAAGCCACAGGGGACACGGCCTGGTCCTGTCTATTTTCATCCCCTCTAAACTCAGGATTTACGGCCTCTGAGGCTCAAAACGTCAGGAGCCGCCACTCACTGGCTTTGCAGCCAGGAGCCCCATTGCAGGGTCTGGCTGGAGAACAAGACAGGGCCCAGGGGCAGGTGACACGCATGGGTCATCGCTCTGGGACATGAGCCTTCCGCCTGCTTTCCAGATGCTGCTGGCTGGTGCTGACCCTGGGGAGCGCCCTGCACCTCTCCGTCAGAAGGCCTCACCCTAGACCCAGGCCAGCCTCTCCCAGGAGAGTCTGGATTGCTCTGCTAGTCTGCTCACCGTGCTCCTTTACAGTCCGCCAGGTGTGCAAAGCACATGTGTGTGTGCGAGTATGCACCCCTGCGGGCACACACGCACACACATTCCTGCACCCTATCTGTCGTGCTCCACGTAGGCCTCGAGCTTCCTGGCTGCCCGGGAGCCTGACCAAGAGCTGCCCTCGCTGCTCGCTGTGTGACAGAAGCAGGCCTCAGGCCAAACCTGGTGACCATGGTTCCTCGGAGTCACTCTCCCTTCCACCCTCAGTTTCCCTGTTGGCGCGGTCAGGAAGGTAGGCCCCATCTCCGCAAGGTTCCCCAGGGGCACGCGTTAGCTCCACGCAGCAACACAGCTGTACCCAACCTGGATCCACCCCCCAGCCCCGGCTGTACATTGGGCAATTGAGAATTCAATAAATATTTAGCTGACTGATGTAAGCACAACATAAAAGTCACCGAAAGGGACGTTAAGCTTCTGAGAAACACTGGAACCATCCACGGTATCTGTCTCTTGTGAATTCACTCAGAGGGCAGCGAGCATAAATAAAGCAGGCAGCAGATTTTTTTTTTCTCTTTAAAGTCAAAGACCCATAAATCATGCATGTGCGAATTCATTTCATAATTAACATCACTGGGTATACGTCTGTGAAAGTCGTGCTTCAGCTGGGTGCGATGTTCTGCTAATTAAAGGCTTATTTTGTGACGGGAATCATTTTGTGGAAGCTACTGCGTTCACACTAGTTTAGATTTTTTTTTTTTAATGACCCACAGGCTCTGCAAAGTGAGTCCACTGATAGCACGAAGCTGCTCACGGCTTATTAGGCAGCAACACCGTGCGCACCCCAGAGCTCCCATTTCCAACCCAGCCAGTGGCAAGTGTGTTCTTGAAGTCACGAAGAACACAGAGAGAGACAGAGAGAGAGAGAGAGAGAGCTGCAGAGCAGAAGGGAACCAGTGGGCAGCAGAAATGACCCGGTGAGGAGAGGGAACCAGGTCTGCCCAGAGCTGCCTGGCTGACCCGCAGAACCCAGTCTGAAAACATCGAGCCTCCATCACCCCCCAAGCTTCCATCCACTCTCCCCACAAGCCCTACACACATGCCCACTGGCCCCAGTTGTCCCGGGAGGAGGCCCCGGATGTGGCTGCTGGCTTACCTCACTATGAAGGTGGGCCCAGTAGGTAAGCTGCTCACCGCTTTGCTGAGCACCCCCTGGAAGCAAGAAAATTGGAAAAGACAGCTAGGATGGGGTCTTAACTATTTTAATAATGTTCGGGACCATGGCTGTTGCTGGGAGATTAGCAGGGAAATGTAACGGTGTGTAATTTTTCCTAAGAATTCCATTAACAAAATCGAATGGGCAGGCAGAGGTGAGGAAGGTGGGGAGCTTTCTGGAGGCTTCTGTGGGAGGGGTTTCTAAGTGCCAACTCCTAGCAGAGCACTGGGATATGAGGTCCAGGCTCCTTGGGGTCTGCTCTCATCTTTCTCAGCCCTGAGGGGAGGCACGGTGGGTAAAGATGGCACTGAGACCTGAGTTCCAACCGCTAGCTGGGCCTTTCCTCACTACGGGGTCTTCTACAAGCCTCAGCTACCAGGTGTCGGCTCCCTTCCTTCAATGAGGGGTGACCACAACCATGTGGGGTTGCCCTGAGGGTCTGATGTGACAGGCCAGAGTGGCCCTGTAGAAATTACCAGTCATGGGTCACCTCTTCCAATGTCCACTCCTGGGCCCATCCAGACTCACACCATTTCCTCCTCTTGCCTTAGTTTTTACAACTTCAGCAAGCTCTCTGTAAGATGGGCCAGAGCCTGGTGCCAAGCCTGGTGCCAAGCCAGAGAAAGGAAGATGCGGTCTCAGTCCTCCAGGTCCTTGGAGCTGGGCGACCTAATACTGACGTCCACTTCCCTTCAGCTAGGTTACAGATTTAAGATGCTAGATACAGAGCATGACCTTGACCATTAATCATGGACCTGTCTCAAAGGCCTGGGAGAAACACCTGGCATGCCCATTTCACCTATGGGGACACTGAGGCTCAGTGTTATGATTTATATATAAAAGTCCCCCTCCCAAAGCGCCATGTGCTAATAGGCAGGGCTTCAGAAAGGTGACTGGATTATGAGGGTCTCTAGCTGACTTGGTGGCGGGAGTGGGGCCTGGTCAGAAGAGGCGGGGTGCAGCAGTGTGCCCAGCAGGAAAGGCCTATTCCTCCTCCCAGTGCCTTCCACCACGTGTGCTGCTTCCTGTGCTCCATGCCAGCAGCAGCGCTCTTCCGCGGTGCCCACAGCCTTGACGCCAGCCTCCCAGAGACCGGAGCGTGAGCCAGAATAACCCTCGCCTTCCTCACCTTGCGGTCACTGGGTGTTTGGCCCCAGCGAGGAAGAGAGTGAGGAAGACCAAGAGATTGCTATTTGCCTGAGGTCACAGCCCCAGGCAGAAGCAGAGCTGAAAACTGCCGAGGATGTGAAACTCCACATTTTTTCTCCAATAGCCCTTAATTGTGCGCGTCTCCTTCCTGCAGGTTTGCTAATTTTCTTCTCATTTTGTATTCACTTTGGTCTTGTACCATTAGTTTGACACGAAGTTCCCTGAAGGTTCCCTCGCACGTTCTCTCTGCCTTCCGTGAGCATTGCACACACAGTAGGTGCTCCAGGGACACCTGTGGGATCAGGTGGACAGCGACCCTCGGGGTGACACTGGCTCCTCAATACATCCAGCCTGGTTAGAGTTGACCCTGTCCCTCTTCATCCTGCAGTTACACACACACACACACACACACACACACACGCACGCACGCACGCACACGAACACGAACACACACTGCCGGCAAAATCTAATAACAACCAGTTTAAAAACATACTAAAAACAGAAAATTTATGTAGCATGACCCAAATTGAATTATACATTACAGCACTATAATTGATTTTTTAGAAGAGAGATTAAATTTATTTTATGCCTCACTAACTAACAGCTAGATTTACCTAATTGCTTGGAGTGCAGAGTTACTATGATTCATTAAACTCCATCCATGCTTGGGTACGTGGCGCACTGAGTAAAGCTTCCTGCTCGCAGCAATTAACGAGGAGAAACCAGGCCGCTCCAGTAATTGCCGAGAACAATGCCGCCCCAAGTTTGCTTCGGGTGTTTTATTAAGTTCTCCGCGCACCCTGCAGATATGGCGCCTTCTGCTAAAACTGCTCCAACAAACCGGAGGCAAACTAATACCCTCTCTCTCTCTCTCTTTCTCTCTCTCTCTGATTCTGCTGTGCTTTGGGAGGAGAAGACGGAGAGAAAAGGGGAAGAGGAACAAACAGAGGCCTCATCTTGGTTTAATTACATCGATCATAACAGTTCTTTAAAAAAAAAGAAAAAAAATCTCGCTTGCATCTGACAGCCAGCAGGGAAAGTCAGCCCGGCTAACAAAGAGTGAGTCTGGGTAGACCAGGAGCGTTCCGTAATTATATACACATTATCAAAAAAGGTAGCAATTTAGGAGAACTGGAAAAAATACGCTAATTTTGATAACAAGAGAAAATTATAACTCTTGGAACCAATTATTTATTAATTATTAATACTAAAGAACATTTCCAAGTGGCATCTGTTCAAATAATAAGTGTGATCTCCCTACTCCATGCCTGTCTGAATGTGTATACAGGTTCCACAATCAGATTTTTCACAGGCGTTCTCAGAACCGGAGAGATGAGTGTTTTTTGTTTTTTAATCGGTACCGGGAATCGAACTCACGACCACCTGCTTGCAAGGCAGGTGCTTATGCCACTGAGCTAAATCCCCAGCCCCCCAAGTGTTTTGACTGCTCCGTGAAACTGGGTACATTGCTCATCTCTATCATTTTTTCCATCCCAGGCTTTCGCAGTTATGAAAACAGAGAAAGAAATGTTCTGTATCACCTCCCAAACCTCTAGGGTTTCTGTGACCTGTATTTTGGGGTTGGAGCAACTCGCTTTGCTCTTGGAGAGGTATTTAAGAATATAAAAGTGTTAGCCATGGCTTTTATCTTCCAGAAGTGGACAATAGACTGGGGCGGGCAAGCTACACTGGACATCAGCTATGCCACCCGTCTTCCTCCTCTCTGCAGAGCTCCCGGGTAGGAACCTGGGCATCTCACAGCCCTGCCAAAGTGATCGGGCCAGGGATGGACACGTGATCCCAGTGGGACCAATCACAGTCTGTCTTCTGGGAATCTGGGTTGGAAATGACCTACTGGGTAAGCAGCCATGGCCCCACCATGTCCAGCCTGTGTGGAGCGATGCAAAGACCCTACCTAAAGGTCCCCACGGATGCTTATAGCACAGGGGACCTCGAACTGGTTGGCGACAGACTTGAGGGCCAATGCTGATGCTTGGATAAAGCAGAGTGCAAAAACCCCTCTGGGAGCTGTGGGTCTGAGACCCTGCCTGATGCCTCGTTCCTGTTGCCGCTTTCCTATGGGTTGGCTCTTTCTTTCTGTAAGCCTCAGTTTCCACATTTACAGATGGAAAGCAGACGTCAAGAAGCATCGGGCCTGGTTCTGGGACAGTTCAGTGGTACAGACTTCCCGTGCTGGGCACTGAGAGCCCTTGCAGGTTTGGAGAAGAGTCTTCTGTCTCTGCTCCCAGCCTGTGGTTCTCCCACTCAGCCACATGGACACCAAATGACCCTTTTCCCTCCCCAATGGCCCACATCTGTGCTGAGGATGGAGGGTTTGTCAGGTGTGGAGCAGTGGGAGAGCCAGGTCTATGCAAATAGAGCTCTCGGCCTTGGCCTCGGGCCTATCCCTAGCTCAGATCTCTGGTGAGGAGTGTGTCGCTGCTTGCTGAGGCTGGAGCCATCCCTGTCCTGTCCCGTGGCAGTATTTCAACAAGTCCTCCTAATTGGAGGGCAGGCGGCCTCTGCAGGGTCCCATTTATCTTGCTGTGACAACCTGCCCCACGCCGTAGCCCTGCTTCCTGGGAAGTCCCTCAGTATCCACATTGTGGCCACACTGACCACAAGACTGCCAGCTGGATCCTCCAGCCAGCCTGGCATGTTCCAAGCAGGCCATTCAGGAGAGGCTATGCACATGAAGGGGTCAGCATCTCCTGAGGGCCCCGGCAGGGGCCAGTGAAATGCACACTTACCCCACCACCCATCTAATCCGGGAAACACCTCTGCTCTCCACCGGCTCAGGCACTGTGTTTTAGCAACAGAACCTGGGTCTTGGCTCCTTCACTGTAAATCAGCAGGGTTCTGGGTTTTAATATAACATTTAATTCAAGCCAACCTGGAGTTTCTTAATCTTCCTTAGAAGGTGGAGGAGTTCCTTCCCCACATCTTGGGTCTCCTGGGTCTTTTATCCTCCTTCCCACTCCTTTCCCTTCCTCTCCCCTCCCTCTTCTTCCTCCTCCTCCTTGTCCTCCTCCTTTTTCCTCTCTCTCTCTCTCCTTCTCTGTCTCTCTCTCTCTCTGTCTCTCTCTCTCACGCACTCACACACACACACTGTGGACTGAACTCAGCGCTTTTGTAATGAGCTGTAACTCCAGCTCTTTTTCATTTTGAGATAAGGCCTTACTAAATTGTTAAGTTGCCCAAGCAGGGCTCAAACTCATGAAACTTTGAGCAAAAAGGAGCATTCTAGAAATTTCTTCCATCTTGTCTAGCATGTCCATGAAGTAGGATCCAGGCCAAAAACATCACAACAGAGGGGCCCAAACAATACAGAGAGGACCATGACGGCTTCCATTGCTGTCCAGCTCTGCCCGTCCCCGGCTCCCCTCGCCTTCAGCTTTGTGCCCCGTGAAGCAGGTGTGAGTCCTCTCCCAGAGCTGCCCCTGTGAGGCTGGCCCGGCTGCTCTGGTGTTGACCCCTGGGCTTCCCTTACCTCTTCTGCTGCCGCGGCAAACACGTGAACCCGGGGAACTGGAAATGGTGCCATTGACTCCTGCTTTCAATGCAAAATCACCAGGAAGCGAAGGCTTTTGTAAAGTTGCTGCACACCTGGGAAGGTGCCTGAATGGGGAGCTTTTCTATGTGAAATCAAATCTCACCGCCTGGGCTTTAGCATCGTGGGCCGTCACTGGTGCCATAAACAAACCCGAATCACCGCTGAAAGGGGAGAATTTAAGACATACATGCCATGTCTCCCGCTCGCAGGATTGGCATCATTGAAATCCACTCGCTCTCAAAGAGGAGACCGCTAAGACTCGAAGTAAACATTTAAAGAAAGACTCAGGAATCTCTTCGTTTTGTCGGTGAAGTCACGCTAAGAAAGATGTATAAATTGGCCCTATTTATATCTTTCTAAAGGCTGCTCCACGATTCTGCAGAAGCTCCGACCTCGTAAACAATAGTTTGGGGAAAAACTTGAGGAGGTCATTGATGACTGCCCAGAAACTTGGGGGGCATCTTTTGATTGGGAAAGAACAGAGGGGGCAGGAAATGAGTAGCTATCAAGAGAGGTTTTAGCAAACTTTTGCTGGCTAATGAACACTCTGATGGGAACAGCTTTTGAGTGCGATGCCCCATACTGCTAATTTCATCTAGTTGGCTGGGTTTCTGTGGTTTACCAGGAGGAAAGAATGGAGGACCTGTGTGAGCTGTTAATCACGCTGTCTTTAGCCAAACTTCATTTAAAATTTCACCATGTTCTCTAAGCTGCGCCAAGGGACCGTGTCATGTGCGTCAGTGAGTCACTTGTAACCCAATCTAAAACAAGCAGAGGACCCAGGTTTCCTTCCTCTTATTTGGACTCTGAGTGACTGGTTACCCATGATTCAGAGCCACACTGGAGCCTGGTAAAATTATAATGGCAGAGGCTGGTCGCCGGGGGCTGACTGCGTGCCTGGCAGCATTCTAAGGGCTGGGGGATATACAGGTATCTAGTCCTCCTTTATGAAAGGGGAAATTGAGGCTCAGAGATGAGGCAGCTTGCCCACAATGATCCAAATGGGGAAAATGGAGGCTACGGTCTGTACCAGGGGTGGTGACCCATGGCACATGTTTTATAGTCAGCTGTTTGCGGTCATGGAACAGTCTGAAAGGTTTACCAGTGCTGGTCTAGACTCCATCAGTGAGTCCAGAGCCAACCAAGTCAGTCCTGCTGGCCTCCCTGAGAACCTACCTCCCTCTCTGCCCCTGCCCGTCCTTGGGAGCCATGCTCTGGGCACACACATGGGGCTATGCCCTGAACACCACTAATGTCACCCTCCTCCTGGCCTGGGTGTGGGATCTCAGTGCAGAGTCAGGAATATCAACCACTCAGCTCAACAACTATGTGGGGAAAACTACCAGGGCAACCTGTTGGCCTTAGCGCTGGGGTTGATGAGTGGTAGCAGGACCCAGCAACCTGTTCTGTCCTTCCTTTCTATCGAGAAAGAGGATTTACTTCATGACTTAACGTTTGATGGAGGGTGAGATGGAAGCCAACAGGTGGAGATGCCCTTCTGGGCTTCCAAGATCAGGGATACTTCACATGCGAAGCTGGTAAGGAGAAGTAAATTAACAGTGGCTGGCCATGGGTGTCACTGCCCACACAGCGCACTGCCTTCCAGGAAGCAGTGATGCAACTTTAAAACAGGACACGGGCTATTAGAGAATGGTGCATTTATCTTTCTACCTTCCTTTCCTCCTTCCTTCTTTACTTCCTTGCTTCCATCCTTTCTGGGTCTTATTCTAAGTATTAAGATGTGGTGCCTTTGGGAGATGATTAGATAATGTGGGCGGAGCCCCTATAAAGGAGATTAGTGCCCTTATAAAAGCAGCCCTAAGGGATCCTCACCTATAAACCACAGAGGCCATAGCATGAGGGTTTCATCCAGGAGTGAGAAGTCAGCCCTTACCAGTCACCAAATCCACCTTGACCTTCGACTTCCAGCTTCCAGAACTTTAAGGAAGAAATTTCCATTATTTTTAAGTTACCCCATTTAGAGCATTTTGTTATAGTAGTGCAAACTCTTTAAGGAGCCTCTCTTCCTTCTTAATGTCTCTCTTTCTTGCTTATTTGCCTTTCCTTCCTTTCTCTGAGGCATGGACACAGTAATCCCTTGCCTTTCTGGCTTTGTACCAGGATTAGAGCACAAGCCTACCTGGTCCTACCCTGGAATCCAGTTCCCTCCTGTGCTATGTGCTCCAGCTGGCTTTTCTGTCCTTACAGTAGCTTCCATCTTGGCTGTAATTGACACTCCCAGATCTCGCTGGCCAACCTGACTTCACCCGTTCAAGCATGGAGTCCAACTTTCCAGCCAGAAGAACTTCCCTAAATGGAATTTTGCATTGATCTAAAAACCAGATTCCCCACATGGAACCAATAGCCTTCCGTGCTGTCTGGTTCCAGAAACTCATGAGCTATGTGTTACTTGAGATTCATGCTCCAATCACGGGCTGGCTCCATTGAGGACCTGCATTCCCAAGTTGAAGAATTTCAGAGGGAAGCCAGCCCTGTAGCCCTTGGACCTGTCACCCAGAGCACCAAACAATACCTAGGGTGGGTGGGGAGGCCAGAGAGGAGATCAAAGCCAGATGGCCTCCATGAGGGGCCAAGTCCCCCGAACTTGGAGGGGACACCCCGAGGCTTGTGGCCCCAATGCTTCCTGCACCAGGCCCACTGGGGGATCTCCATAGTGACCCTACCATTGTACCCTTTGCAAAGACTGAGAGTGGGGAGGAGGGGGAACCACCACACCTTTTCCTGAATGGAAGCATCTTTCCAAAAAATGGAGGAGCCAGGAGGCTGCCTCAGGAGCAGACTAAAAGCACACAGGGTGAGAAACACAGTGAAGCCTGCAGTGAGGTCCTGGAGAGGAGGAGGCTCTCTGTGGTTCGGAACAGGCCACCCAACATCATCCCCAGGCCTCTGTTTCAGTGGCCCCACTGTCCCCGGCCCCAGCTCTCCAGCACCCCCTCCCACCTCTGCACGTGCCCTGTGTGGCAGCACCCTAATACAATCAGTCATTTTCTTGGCAGCGACACTCTTCTGTAACCTGCATCATGATCAGTTTTACAGAGGAGGTGACTGAGACTTGCAGGGTCACCAACAAACAAGTGGCAGGCCTGGGCCTCGAAGCCAGACCCGCTGGTGCCCATCCATCCATCTATCCGTTCATCCGGCACCCTCTCTGTGCTGCCTACGACCGACATGATCACAGATCCCCGCTGGGGTCAGCCAAGTGTTCTGTGCCCGGGGCTTTCTGTCTGTGGCCATTCTGAAGGGACAGGCTCTGTCCGCAAACAAGGTGAGCTCTCTAGGGGCAGGTGTCCCGGATGGGAGCCAGAACCTGGCAGACCTCCGCCTGATCCAGGCTCCAGGACTCTCCTGGTTCTTGCTGCTGTCAACATTTCCAGGAGGAATTGTCTAGAGTCTTAAAATAACCGTCAGTGCTCTGGCTTGCATTTGCACTTGGGCAGATGGGCCACGGGGGTTCCCAGTGTGCCAGCATCCCAGCCTCAGGCCAGGGCACAGATGGCAGAGGGACTCCCTCTGGGAGGTCCGGCTCTCCATGGAGGTGACTGGTGACCCTGCACACAGGCTCTTCCTCACTGACTGGTGAGCTGCTCAGAGCCAAGTCCAGGGAAGAACATGGAGTCAGGTAAGTGGCCAGACACTGGGGAAGTCCCTGCTGGGTGCCAAGAACAGTGTTAAGGCTGGGGACACAGCAAATGGAAAGACACTGACGTCCAGAAGAGCTGAGTCCAGCATGGCGCTGCCCTGAAAGGCAGAGGAAGGAGCTGTCGGCTGGTGTGGGCATCCTGGAGTACTGCCCAGAGGAGGCAGTGTGGGGGAGCCAGAGCTGAATGTGCCAAAGCCAGAGAGAGCCTTGTACAGAGGGGCTGGATACACTTCTGCATGCTGGAGCACAGGACAATGGGGAAAGGGTAAACTGAGGCTGAAGCCACAATCAGGCAAAGCCAAGTCCGAAGCAGGTGCTAAGAATTACTCACCCTGGTGCCTGAGAGGGCATCTTTGCCTCCTGGAGGGTCAGTTAGCCCAGCTCTGCAAGAAAGAAGACAATCACAACCTCACAGGCTTGGTGTGACAATAAGCTATGTGCCCTCGTGGTACCAGGCATGTGGCAGAAGCCAGCTGTTCCCAACCTAGCCCTCCCACCCCCTGCTTCCAACCCCACAGGGTCAGTCTGTCCCAGCATGTCTACAGGTTCTGTGGGTGCATAGACAGGCCACAGAGCAGCCGATGGCCCTGAGTCTGCACTGAGCCCCTCAGCCTCCTACCCAATGCCCAGCCCTCCTGAACCCCTGGCAGCCTTGCTGTGGCCTGTCCCCTGAGTGGCTCACACCTGCCCCTGATTATCTAGAATTATTTTTACTGCCAAAAATATTTCCAGAAAGAGACATTTGCAGAAGGCGAAATGGGTACAATAACACACAGGATCCATCCGGGGGGTCCCCTTTGCTCGGCCCCTCCTTCCCCCTGCTTCCCCACTCTAGCCATGGTGAAGTGACCCAGACTTCCTGGATGCACAGGTTTCTCCTAGTTTGCAGACAACAGAAGACACCTGAGCATGGCCCCAGGCCGGAGCAGAATGATCTTGGGGGCAGAGTTTAAAATTTCATTCTTATGCCTAAATCTCCCATAAGCTCATACACGGAGAATTCTCAAGATTTCCAGGGCTTTGGCTTTCCGAGCTCAATTTGCAGCCCTGCCCACCCCACCTGCATGCTCTCTATCTTGGGGTGTCCTTCACTCAGCACCTCTATTTTACCTGTCTCTTCCTGATGCCCCCCCCAAGACAGGATGCTCAGTACATGTGAATTTCAGGTAAGTAATATAAATGTCTTGTGCTCAGTATAAACGCACCCCACGTACTGCATGGACTTACACTGGGTAAAGATCCTCACTGTGTCTGAAATTCAGAGTGGAGCGGGTTTGCTAAATTTTGACTAACAACTCCATGGGCAGGTTTTCTGGACAGCCAAGAAGGGAGAGGGGCAGAAGTGAACCCAGAGGGAGGGAGGCAGAATGCAAGATGACACAGGACAAGGGGAAGCGGGCAGGGAGGGGCTGAGACGACAGGGCTCACCCCGCCCCAGCAGCTGCTTCTCCGCGCCACCGCCTCCCCGGCGACGGCGACGGGCAGGGCAGGCAGGCAGGCCCGTCTCGGGAACCTGCCTGTGCTCTCCGAAATGTCAGCAGAAATAAACCTGGCTAATCCTCCACGATGGCCCGTCGCATTAATAACCCTGAAATTCCAAGCGGATTAAAATAACCGCAAGCATGACACCGTTTGGAAGGCCAGGGATTTACTTGGAAGCGGTGGCCCATTGGCGAGCATTCCTCTAATTGCTGCTTCGTATAAATAGAGAATTCTTTAATATCACCACCAGCCCTGGCTGACAGATTTAGATCGGAGCTGTCGAAGTCATTAGTGCCCAGGCCGTGGTAAACCGAGGCTCCATAAAGGGCTGTAAATGGGATTCTCGAGGGCCGATCAATCTTACCAAAGCCGCCCGCACTGCTTGTTGATCCGCAAGGTCCTGAGTGGCTACAGCTTCCCAGAAATGTGCTTGCATCTGTCAGAATTATAAGCAGCTGGCAGCTGACACAAAGGTCATATTTGCTGCTAGTGTGGAAATAGAATCTCCCCAGTACAAGCAATGCTACTTAGCAGTATATCAATTGCAGGCGGGTCATTAAAGGAGAGGCGTGTGTGTGTGTGTGTGTGTGTGTGTGTGTGTGTGTGTGTGTGTGTTACAGCCTGGGTTGCCTGGAAATCACTTTCCCTGTAGTTCCATGCAGGACTTAATATCAGGCACTCAGATGAATAAAATTAAATCGCAATTAGTTCCCACAGAACTCTACAGCAATATCTTCTTAGGATAGTTTTCCTTCTACCATCTAAGAAATACCATGAGCTTCTGCTTTCTTGTGTGCTGTCCCAGGCACAGTACACAGACCTGGGTGTGTGGTTTTGGATGTGTTACTGACCTCTCTGATCTTCGGGCCAATGGTCTTTAAAATGGAGATCAGAACAGTTACTTGGGATAACATTCAGAAGAGTGCTGATACCAAGTCCTTGAAATGCTAGGACAAATGCTGCTTGGTGTACAGTAGCTACCCGTGTGCTACTAACTTCCATCAGGTGACCATCCAAGGAGAGGGTAGTAGAGGAGGGGAGGGAGCAGAGAAAGAAAAACCAGATGTGGAGGTGGTGACACATCGTATGCACCCCAGGAGAGGCGGCTGAAGATTAGATCATTGTGTCTCAATGCCCGTGAGGGGTAGGTGTGATCTGGGGACAAGCTCTCAGAGCAGTGGCACACTCCAAAGACTACGGCTACCTCACATTCCATCAGATGAGGACAGGTCTGTGACACATCATTGGTTGGGAAAGTGTCCCCAGTCAAGGCTACAGCCTCAGGGAAGCCAGGGCCTGCTCTACCCCAGAGAGGGGACCAGAGACCATCAGGCCCAGAGCTTCCAGTCTTAGGCAGGCAGGACCACCATGGAGGCAGGCAGCCTGCTGGGTGTGTTCCGATCCATTTGCCAACCGAAAGGCCCATGGATCTCTGACTTGTCCCTAACTTGAGGTTCAGAATTTATCCTCCAGGTGAATTGGATCTGGCCCCATAGTTCTTGGCTGAGTTTGTGCATGATACCATGGGCAAGGAGTCAGTTCTCAGCCTCCGGAAGAGCCACTGCAGGTTTGTCCAGGGAGGGTCCTTCTGTTCCCTGGCAGACATGATGGTTCCCGCTCACGAGTGTTGTATATTTTCAAGTCTGTCTCATGTGGTTTTCTGGGCTTCCACATCAGCAGGTACCAGCCGTCTGGGTGTCACCGTGGCCCAGCACAAAACACTGGAGCCGTGGGCTCCCTCAGACCTCGGGCTATCCCCCACTCCACCCGCCTAATTCCTTAGGCCGTTGGGTCTAAGCCCTGCCTCTCTGTGCATTTTAACTTCTCTGAAATTAGGTGACTTACAAACAGTGAGGCCTTGAAATCATCACTGCCAGTTCCTTTGTTCTCTTTTTTTTTTTTTTTTATAAATAACGAACTGCGCGTATAACAATCTACGGAGTCTTGGATTCCATTAATTAGGTGTCTGGCCCTTGGCAGGTCTCTTCTGTGTGACATTGTTTCCACATCTGTAAACTGGGGCTGAGTGCATCTCCTGGCAGGGTTTGGTTAAAACTGAATGAGACACAGTGAGGACAATGCCTGGGCATGGTGACTGCCAGGTGCAAGAACTGTGGCCACTGTTAGCCACACAGCAGAGGTGGCCTTCTCTTACAGAAGGGACTGAGGGCCAGGCCACACTATTACACGCAGAGTCCAGAGCTCTCAGAGGACTCTGGCTAGCATCCTCTCCTCCCAGATTTCAGGAGCATTCTGGCCACAAATGGGGTGACCCCCTCACACAACCCAGGAAGTTGGTTGGGAACAGAGCAAGACAGATCGGGAACACTCAGGCGCTGGTGGGCTTTGGGCAGGGCCCAGCAGCAGGACTGATGCCACCACCTGCGCCAGCCCCACTGTACAGGAAGTCACGGCCAGTGTGGCCTGAACATCGGGCCGGATGTGAGGAAGGAACATCAAGTCTGATACTGTTTGTCAACAGTTTAAGGAATAGGTGCTTAAAACTGCTGTTTTTACTATGTTTCAAATTGCTTTTTAAAAGAAAAATCCAATTTCTTCCCCCATTCAACATTCCGAATTTGGCAGCACTTCCGTTTTGGTCTATTTAGGATTTCCCTCTTTGCTTCTCCCAGAGGCTGTCCCTTTTAGGGAAATGTCTCATCGGGGCATCCAGGATAGCCTGCTTGGTTCTCATAGTCACCTAATCACACTGGCATCATCATCTGATGGTCCTTGGTGGCAGCTACTTCCAGTAGACAAGTAAGTGTCCCCCTTCTGGCTCCTTGACCCTTGCTTCAGCTTGCATCTGCTATCACACCCTGCCACCTGAGGCTGGAGCACCTCCAGGCCATCAGATGCACCCCCCAAAACATCGTGCTGCTCCCTACAAAATGCCAGGGCCATGAAGGCTTGTGACACAGCCTGGTCCCCCTCTGCTAGGTTCAGGGATGTCTCAGGGGAGCTACCTGCCCCTCAGCTGTTCTTGGGCAATGGGGTGCTCACCAGCCCTGCTCTTGGACATGCAATCGTCCTCTCAGTGTCAGAGTTTAGGGCAGGGCCATTCCCAGAGATTCCTGCTAGTTTCTCTCACTCCCTTTCTTTCCTCCAAAGAACTTCTTATTCTTTTGCTCAGAGAGTCATTAATCTTTGTAAGTAGATGCAGAAGCAGTTTAACAAGCCGTCCGCCAGGCCTCTTGGGGCCTGCACGCTCAGGAGCCGGATGCCCGAAAGGCATGGTGAGGCTCTCAAACTCTTCTCTGTCATGGGTTTCAAAAGAGCTTTGCATTTCAAAAGCTGCACATTTCTGTTTCTTTCTGCTCTTGTGCTGCACACCTCCACGCAAGGGGAAGAATGAAGCAGGAGCCGGTGAGGAGGACTGCGAAGTCCAGACATCACCCTGAGGAGAAATCAAACAAGGCCCAGGTTATCAACTCAACCAAGATCTCAAACATTTATACAAAAGACCCTGGGGAGGGCTGAGCCTCCTGGTAGGAGGTTCCTGATTACTGCAGAAGCCCCCAAACCAGATCCCAGGCCCCCATCCTGGTCAATGGGAAGGGGGTGTGGCCTGTGCCCAGCCCCTCAGCTGCTCCACAGGGACGCACACAGGTGCCCCAGGTCAGCTTCCAGTGTATCCTGGCCAGAGCCCACCTGTGCTTATCTCATTTCTTGGTTTTCCTCCCTCCGCAGTCCTGGGCTCCTGCCTCTGTCCTGGACCCAGCTCACCAAGCCCGCAGTGGACTCAGTGGAATCCCAGAGCCTCCTTACCCAGCGGTAGTCAGGAATCCGAAGCAGCGCCACACTGGCAAACCGGGAACAAGGGCTGCCTGGGAGCGCTCACCCTGAGCTCACCCAGCTGCAGACGGGAAGAACACCTGCCTGCCGACCCCCCAGTCTACTACGACCGAAGGCTGGGTTTGGGGCCAGGGTGTGTTATTTCATCCCCAAAATGAAACAGCAAAGTGATAAAAACTGGGCAATGGATGAGAAATGGGAGAATGGCAAACTAACTAAAAACACGTTTGAGATTAAGAACCACTTTGGGAGTGGGTAACGAAAAATAGACTTGATGACCCAGAAAAACAGACCTGCAAGAGGGAGAGAACTTGGCCAGCTCTCCTGGGGTGCCGCGCAAAAGGGTGAAGAGGTGCCGGTGATGGGAAGATCGGGGTGTCTCGGGGGAGTTCGGGCACAGACCACAGGACTCAGTTCTCAGGTGGACAAGGGTGGGGGGGATAATGGCGAGGAGGAGGGGACCTGACCACCGGCACAGAGACATGGGGTGCGTATAAAAGCTAGGGACCGGAGGACTCGGGCCTGCATTCTGCGTGGTCCGGCCTGGCCGGTGTTGGAGTTGCTGTCCCTGTCTCCTGTAGTCCCGTGCGTGGTCACCCGCAGGCTCCACATTCCGTGCTATGAACTCATCTTTAGCTACATCTTCCTGGAGATGCAGGGAGGGTGGCAACCATACATGGTGCCAGGAGCCGGGGGAAGCGGGGCACGGAGAGATCGCCAGGTGGGCATAGAGGGCCAGAGGGGCAGTGTGCGGACAGGAGAGGCGACCGCCTTCCTCATTTTGCACAGAGTGAAGAACACTACCCATCAATTAAGAGAAATGGCCCGCGAAGAGATGGTTTTGCTCAGTGGAGTAAACTGAATTTAGAATTGTCCTGGCGAATAACGATTCATCAGTCCGGAAGCCCAGCCCTCTGACTCAGCAGGCTGACCACTGACGGACTTTGGAGGGGTGGAGCGCAGCAGACCCTGGCGGGGCCATCTGGTGTGCTCTGCGCTTCTTCCCTCACCTGCATCACCCAGGTCCTCAGCCCCAGCCCTGTCCTTCTGAGAAGATTCGCTGGGGGCCACAGATCGGGGCCGTCTCCCCTGAACACCCCACACTCTCATACATGAAAGTACATGCGTTGGAGTCAGAAGTCCTGGCCTTGATGTGCTCGGGACTTGACGACCCTGACCTCCGGGCCTGCTTCCCTCTCCCGCAGGAGCATGGTGACACCCACTGTGACCTTCAGTAGAAAAGCACCTTGGAAAGGACGAAACTCCTTCTGGTGATGTGGGATCCGGAGGGTTCTATGGAGAAAGTGAGCCTCAGAGGGACATTCTAGAATGAGGCGTAGTGATGTCAGAAAGCCATGCTACTTTGAGGGGGATAAAATGTCTTTGAGACCTTTAATGAGAGGGAGAGATTTCTGAACTGTGTTTAAGCCCAGACTTGGATGGACTCTGACTCTGGGACCACCCTAAGCCTCTCTCTGCCTCACTCAGCTGTGTGATATGTGTATCTGCTTTAAAGTGACTGCCTGGGAGGCTTGAAAAGAAAATCCCAATTGTCCTCTTTTCTTTCATGTGTAGATGATAATTTTCCAGCAGGCTGAAAACCATGGTCTGTGGAAGGAGGTTAGAGGCAAAGGGAACATTCTCTGCTAGCCGGACATCTGCTAACACAGTCTGTCCTCTGATTTATTTATTTGTTTCAGTCCCAAAGCATATTTCCTGTAGGTAAGAAGCAGTTCTTCACCAAATGGGTTCTGGAGCTAGACAGGACAGAGGAGACCCCATCCCTGTAAACCGGGGGGCTCTGCCCTGGCAGCACCCTTTCCCACAGGTGGCCTTGAATGCAAGACAGTGTCCTCTTTACTGGGATGATTAAATATAGAAAAAGAAAAGCTAGAGGAGTGAAGAAGGAAGGGAAAAGAAAGTAAAACACGTTTCAACTCACTGGGGTCTCTAGGGTTATACCCTGAATCAGCAGCAACGTTAGTGAAATCCAAGGTGTGAAGCAGTGGGGGGTCCTGGGTGACAAGTCAGGGGACTCTCTGCACTAGTTTTGCAGACTTTCCTGTGGTTTCAAATGTGTGCCAAACAGAACCTCATTTTTGAAAAGTGCTTAGAACAATGCCCGACATCAAGTAGGCAGTTGATAAACACTGGCTATTATGTAACGATGCCGTTCAATTCTAACCACTGTCATGAAGTCGCTAATCCTTTTTCGAGGGTAGCACACCATTCTGACACCCTGAAGCCCTTCCTCCAGTGACCTTCACTGACCCCAGCCCTTCCTCCTGCTTCTTATTACCAAGACTTTAGCTTTCACCTTTTCTATTTTCAGTTATTGTCTTTAAACTGCACATTCTAAGTTGGTCCCGGTCTCTTTGGGAGTTATCACTGGGATATCGATGATTAATTAAAATATGCAGACGATTAATCTGCTTTGCTCTGCTCTGCACACCCAGCCAAACCTTTCCACTCTGCCATAAGCTGTCAGTAGTGCTGGGCCACCCTGTCTGTCTGTCTTCTCACCTGTGGGTGCAGCACAGGAGGAAACATGCATGAACGGAATCTCCAGGCAGCAGGTCTGAGGTAGGCAGGGCGAGGGGACAGTGGCCCTCAGGGGCAATGGCCATACTGATCTCAGGACCTCAGGACCTTGTCTAAATATGGCTGGAAGGAAACTCAGACACAGACTCACACCCATGCCCATTTGTGTTCAGAGGATATTCTCGATTCACCATGTATTCACTCCATTCATTCATTCATTCATTTGCAGAGAGTAAAAGGTGTGATTCACAAGGGAAGGAATTTGGGGTGTGGTCTTTCTCTACCCAAGCAGACCACCTCTCTGTCCTGTGGGGAAAGGAGGACAGGGCAAGCTGCCCAGTCCTTTTCTGTCTAGGTTGATCCTTCCTTCCCCTGAAGTCTTCAATCCTCCTGTCTTCTTCAGGTCATTGCAAAGTCAAATTTAAGGACCGACATAGCTCATGGGAGAATCGGGCCCTCCCAGAAGCACCAAGGGATTGCAAAGGTGGTGCAGAGAGAACTTGGAGGAAATCGAAGATGGATATTTCCAGAGGGATGGACAAAAAAAGAATGACGGGTACCTATGGAGCTCTTAGGATGTGACAGAAACTGTGCTAATCAATTAATTTGCGTGAAGATTGTGTGACGCAGAGCTGTTGAACGTGGAGAGCAAGAGATGCCCCAAGATGTCACAGCTATGGAGGGTCACTCAGCTGGGTGATTACAGTGCTGGGTTTTCAACCGAGGCAGGAAGTAGCTGTGCCTTTGGTGGTTAAGTGGTAGGGAGCTGACAGGAAGCTAAGGGGCCCCTCAGGGGTAGACTTTGGAAGAGATTCCAGAAGGGTGTGTTCAGCCCCACCTGCAAGGTGGGGTGGGTTCAGGAGAGTGAGGACAAGCGCCACCTTCAAGAGCTCTGGCCTGGTCTCATACAGCCCCACAGGCTTTGCGATCTCATGGCACTTGGGTCCCTGTCACTCCAAAGCAAGGCTGTGGCCAGTGCAAGAGTCAGAGGTCTGGGTGAGGCCAGGTATGTGGGCACTCAGTGCTGGTGATCAGACAGACAGACGCACCAAGCAAGCAGTCAAGGTGACAGCACAAGGTGCCAACCCCAGAAGGATACATTACTATAGATATTCCCACGTCCACCCAGAAGGGCCTCACAGCCTCCCTGTGTGGAGATGCCAGGCTTGCAGTGGGGCTGCCTGGAGTGCCAGTGAGAAGCAGATTCGCAGTTGTAGAAAACCCTAGGTGCCACCCTTAGGCTACACATTAAGCCCCAGGCTCAGCACCAGATGTTCTACATAGGTTTCTCTTTTCATTTTAATCTTCAAATGACTCCAAGATCTGAATAACTACCTCCAATTCTCAGAGGCCAGGAAAGCCCGCAGGAGAACGGTACACAGCTGCTCACCAGCATCCCAGCTCCAACCACAGGGCTCGGACCGAAGTCCTTCCTTCCCCCGGCAGCCTCTTTGCGGGCAGGAACGGGGCAGGACCATTCTCCCCACGTGACCCCATCCCACACTGGCTCACATGCCTCCCAGGTCATCCCAGTACCACCTGCAGATTCAGGCACATCTGTTTCCACTCATCTGCAAACCTCTTTGGTAGCTCTGGGGACACTTGAAGTAGACTCTGTCCCTGGCTGGCAGAAACCCTGGAGACACTGTGCCCAGCCACTGAGCAGGGCCTCTCTCACCAAAGTGTCACCAAGGGAAGACACTCACAGTGTGAGGCAGGTCATGGAGCGGACATAGGGGCCCCGTGAACCTGTGGGTGGCCCAACCTTCATCAGGGGCACTCTGGGGGCCCCTCCATTTGGAGGTCAGCTTGGGTTGGATCACTGGCATCCCTGACAGTACTGGGAAATTAAGAGTGTCCCAGAGAAAGTGGGGCACCCACCTCCCCCAGGAAACCCCACCAGACAGCTGGTAGGGCACTCTTCTCCTGGAGTCTGACTCCCGTCCTCCTGCTGGGAGTCAGGCAGAAGGGCTTTTCTGAGGTCAAACACTGGGGTCATGGCCCACGGTGACAGAGAGTAAAACCAAGGACAGAAGAGTTAGGGTCCAGACACATTTCTTTAAAAGATGTAAAGGCAGGAAAGTAAAAAAAAAAAAAAAAAAAGTAAAGACAGGGAAATAAAGTTCCTGCTAGCTGGGAGGGGTGCTGATAGGGTGCCCGTGAGGTGAGGGCCCTCTGTCTGAGGGTCTTTACAGGGTACTTAGACGGAACTTGAGCTGTCGTGTAGCAATATGATTGCTTCCTACATAGGAGACCACAGTGTACCCCATGGGGTCTGATCCATGAAATGATCACGCAGTGCCCACGCAGGGCCCGTGCGCCCTTCAGCTGACAGCCTGCCTCATGCTCTGGGGAGGTTCCCACGGCTGCAGGACACCTGGCAGGCACCTGTAAGTTCCCTGGAGGGTTGTGACTCAGCAGACTCCACTCCGGGGCCACTGTTCTCTCTGCCTCATAGAATCCTCACACCTGTCTCACTCCCTCTTGTTACACTATGTTTGTTTGTTTGAAGCCTATTGGACAAATGAGGAAACAAATCCAAATAAACAGTCATCACTGGCCAATGGGACACAAGGCTGTAATCCCAGCACCGTGAGTGCTAGGGCAGGAGGACGCAAGCTCAAGCCCAGCCTGCACGATGTAGCAACAGAGTGAGGTTGTCTCAAAATTTTCAGAGGGCCACCCACAGTTCAGTGAGACAGGTCTTCATGCAGGTCTCAGTAATGCGAAAAGTTGTTTTTTGTTTTTGTGTTTAAGTCAGGAGAGAGCCAGCGAGACCCCAGAAGAGTCCAGAGTGGCCCTCCAGGGCCACCTGCATTTAGAAGCAGGCACTGGTATGCAGCAGAGCAGGCGATGTGGCCACGCCCGCTCTCCCAAGAACGCCTGGTCTGTCTCCGTTCCAGCCCAGCCTCGGGCTTCTGGAAGGGGGAGCTGGAGGGACTCCAGGATGTGGGCCGCTCCTGCAGTACCCGGCCAGGGTCCGCCTGAGCCACAAGGGCTCCTATGTCCCTATGTCGCCGGCTGGGACCCCTGTGCCACTCCCCCAGAGCTTCCTCCCTGGCTCTTCCTCTCCTCTTCTCTTGTTTTCTCCCTCCCTCTTCACACCCTGAAATGGATTCTGCAAGAGACTGGGGCAGCCAAATTCCACAACATTTAAATCACAGTTGCGTTTAATTCTGGCAGATGACATTTTCATGGAGTCAGAGAATGTGAGAAGTTGAAAGGCACTGATTGCTGGTTTCCACTGCCCCGTCTTTTAATAGACGAGGGAAACCAAGGGGCGGGAAGCTCACCCAGGGTCACCTGGCAGGTCAGCCAGGGCTGGCGGGCACCTGGGCCTGGGTGCCGCCCTCTCCGTGTGTCCCTTCCCACTGCCTACTGGGCAGTGCGAAGCCAGGGCCTGAGAGGCCGGGATGGACCCCGCTGCCTGCTGGGGCCACAGGCCATGTCGGAGTGGAGAGAGCTGGACTCGGCGCGACTGACCCAGGCCGATGCCGTGCAGGCCCGGGAGTTCCGGAGATTCTAAATTGTTAAAAACTACCTGAAAAATATCCTTTCTAAAAACCCAGAAACAATTCAAATTCAGAACAAAAACACCGGAAACTAATCTGTGGCCTCCTTTTTTACAGAAGATGAGGAGGAAACTAAGGCACAGAGAAAGCCATGCAGCTGAGTCACATCCGGAGAATGCCACTGAATGTGGTTGGCTGTCCTGTCACCACTATTGTGACATCATGTGAGAGCTCATCCCCAAGGACGGCAAGCCAGCCCTTCCCGCCTGGTAGCCTGGCACTTGCCCTGGGGAATTTAGCCTTGGTCTCCTGTTGCGCTCTCCTTGTGACCCACATTCACAGCATGTCTGAATATTTTTTCGCCCGACGCCTGTCTTCAAGACTCCAAAGTGGGCCAGGACCTTCTGAGAGCCTCTGCTCAGGGCTGAGAAGGTGGCAGACACGCCCGCCCGCTGCCAAGCCCTTCCCACCAACCGCGCCTCAAACAGCACAGCTGACACCCCAGAAAAATACCATAGAGCTGAATTCAGACCTGGGGCCCAAAGGGGCAGGTGAGGTCATAGCCACCCCATCGCCTGCTCTGGTCGGCTAAATCTGTAGGCCACCGTGCCCTCCCTGAACCCCTGCGAGTCCAGCCTGGAACCCGAGACAGGAGCGGCAGGTGACGGGGGCAGCGTGGCACGCGGCGCATGCAGCTCGGGAGGACGGGTGCTAAGGTGGGCATTGCGGATTTAATAAGGGCTCTGTGTGTCGGAAATCAAAGGTGGGTAATCGGGAAGATGGGTCTGGAGCAAGGCGTGAGTGGCGGGTAGAACTCGTATGGATGGAGAACAAAGACGCCATCGAGGTGGGATGGGATGCCGTGCATTGGGGGTCCCTGGCACCCCAGCTCTTGGGAGACACTCGATGATTGGAAGCTTTGCTTCCTCATCTGCAGAAAAAGGGTGACACTTGGGTTTCATTATCCATGCGCTTTACTCCCCAGCGCCTAACCTGTGCCCGTCGGGTGGCTCTGCTCGAATGAACGGACGCATGCTCTAGTATGAACGTACCCTAATGAGAGTGGCCTGACAGCACACGCCTGAGTAAGGCGATTGAATCCTTAGGGTTGCTATTTGTGCTGTCCCCCTAACAACTCTGTAGACAGAAAGTGTGGGTTTCACTGACCCCTTTGACAAGCAAGGAAACTGAGGCTTGGGCTGCAGGCAGGAGCTGTGGCTCACTTGAAAGATGAATCTGGGTGAAAGTGCTGGGCCTGGTGGCTCTGCCATACTGGTCCTACCTGCAGGGCCTGTCCTGGTGTGTGTGTGTGGGGGGGCTCTGCCTCTTTGGTCACCTGGGCAGCACTTAGCTGAAGAAAGCTGCCCATTTGACACCTGTCTGAGTGACCCCTGCTACACTCTCAATTTGTTCAGAATTAAGCCGAGGAAGAGTTGGGGTATCGTGCATTGTTTCCCCCAGTCCCCAGCAGTGCTCTAGGTGACTCGCCAGCCCTGATCCTCCAAGGATTTTCCCGTGGTTGTCCTGGCAGTCAGCCTCTGTATCTTTCCAAGGGAAGTCACCTTGTCCCCAAGGGCAATAGGGGAGCCCTGAGAAGCCCTTAAACAGTGACTTAACCCAACACTGGTGCAAAGTCTGTGGGATTTATCAAAGCCATCAATCTTCACCTGGGCTCTGTGACCCTCCAAGTGGAGTCACATAACGGGGTCATTTCTCAGTCTCACTGGAGCGCAGGTCATTTTTCTCATGGATTGGAGTGAGGGGCTGTGCTTCAGTGCTTTGGGAAGCTTGCTGCACACAGCCACTTGCTTCTGAGTGGCTGTAGGTGAGTGCCCAAGCCTCCGCACTTGTGTCCCTCAGATGAGGACAGCATGCTGGTTTAGGGAGTAGATGACCCATCACGGATCCACAGTCAACACTCCCATCACTGCAGAGGTGTATGAACCTGTACCATGTGTGTGAGATTTACTGGAAAAGATCACTGAACAAGTCACTTTTTAGTTAATGGAAGGGTTCTCTGAGGTGAAAAACTACCAAGGTTTCATTAAATTGCAAACCCCTGTCCATCTCTCTCTCCTGGGTATAATTTAAAACACTGTCACTCATTGGAAACCCTGAACATGTAACCTGGAGCAGAGGTGTGGAATTCTGTGAATTCACCCCCAAGCCTCCGAGGTCATTTTACAATCTCAAGACCTCCAGGGAAGATGCTTTGTGAGTGCCTCCAGGAAGAGTAGTATTGCTCTCACAGTGGTCCTGTGTAAGCACTTCCCAGACTTGGTACCTCATTCCCAAAATGCCCAGGCCAAGTTCACATCAATCTCCTGCTCCTTGGGATTGGCTCCTCCTTCTGGCACAGATGACTGGTTGTCCCCCTAGGATTTATTCCTAGGGAGTGGAGTCAGGAGTCCACGTTAGTGATAAAACCAAAGACCACATTTCCCAGACTCCCTTTGGTGAAAATAGGTGTGGCCACAAGATAAAAGTTGCCAATGAGCTTCCAGGATGCACTGTATCCTCTTTCTTGGTGGTTCCTTTCCTAGTGGGAATGGTCTTCTTCAACTTCCTGTTTCCTGTTCCTGTAGGTAAGAACAGTGGTTGCTGGTAAGGCTCTGGAGCAACTTTCATGGAACAAGGATTGACTGAGAAAGTCAGGGCCTGGGTCTCCAAAACCATCAAACTCCTGAACAACTTCAATTACTGCTGTTACCTGAAGAAAGAATGCTCTCCTGTTGTGTTTAAGCCCGTATGACCGTGGCCTTGGACCACTTCCTGTGGCACTGTTGCTACACGTTCTTCAAGGGCCACCTGAAGGCCGCCTCTTTCCTGAAGTCTACACCGATTACACCCATGATCTTTGCCCTCACAGAACGCATCATCTGTGGAGCATAACCCTAGACCCTATCTCGATGCCTGGGATGCTATTTTATTTCATTTCAGTCCCCTGTCCCCGAAATGATGGAGCACAGCAATCACGAAGATGTGAAAAGATGACACAGCCTCCCTTGCCCACGGCTGGTTGTTTTGGTGTCCCTTTCGCAGGCATAGTTGTCCCAATGTGCTGAGTACTACTTGCAGCTGGGCTGGCCACAGATCATTCATGGCATGTGACAGTGGAGCCAGAGAGGAAACCAGACTCCTGTGTCACCAGGAGAACTAAAAGAGAAATACCGGCCACAGCTGGTGGGGTGTGACCCAGGCCCAGCCTTTAAATATACTCTGATGTCAGAGTCAGGGGCACAGAACCCGAGTCAGGACCTGCTATAATCAGGTTCTTCCACCAATGGAAAATGAGGCAGGCTGACTGCCACCACCATAGAGGTGACAAATGTTTGTCCTTGGGTGTAAAGGTGACTGCCTGATGCCACGCTGTCCCAGGGAGACATGCACATCTGTTCCAGCTGGAGCATGGTCAGCCTGACCAGCTGCCCTTGGACAGACCAGCTGGAGTCCTGTGAAAGGATGGGCGTTGCTTACTGTCATACACACTGCTGTCAGCAGTGGCCCAAGATGGAATGGAAGGGCTTACAAAGTGGTGAGCTTCCTGAGATCAGAGGGAACCAAGCCAGATGCCCATTGTTAGGGGCACTGTCAGGAAACACCAGCCTCAGCCTGGGGAAGGACATTGTACTAGGTGGCTTGAGGCTTTGTGGGTCTGTGATTTTGCAGATTGCAGCAGGTATCTCCTCTCCACTGGCTCCATCGTAACTTTTCTATCCAGGCATTTATCACAGCACTGTAAGTCTGCCACACTGGACTTCTTCCTGGGGGATAAGGCGTCCTGACGGCCTAAAGCGCCCTGATCTCTTAACTTCCTGCTAAAATCAGGGCTGCTATGGTGGTCAACTCTATACATTCATTTAACTGGCCCTCCCTTGAGATGGCTCTGGGCTGGGATTATTGGGACATGGGTCATGAAGTCAGGGTCCCCGATGACCCAAAAGACAATGTGAGGGCCACATGTAACTGGAGGCAAGGATGCTGGTGACAAACCAAGATTACAGGAAGACTGGAGTCTATGGAATATTTTTCCCCTCCCAGTCCAAGCCTGCCAGAAGAGCATGGCCTAGGAATCCAGAGACCAGTCTGTTGGCTCTCTCTGGGCTACTCCTGACAGCAGACTTGTCATTTTGCCACTTGGCAGAGCTCAGCAACCTCCATGTCCAAACCAGAGGAGGAAGATGCTGCTTGCCGAGGGCCCTTACACTCCAGTAGGATCTGAGGGCAGGACCCAGGCACCAGGGCAGGCTTTGGGATCCTCAGGTCTTACACTGAAACCGTGCTTAGCTTTTTCAGAGCTCTAACCTTGAGAAGTTCCTGAAACTTCTTAAGCTTCAGTCCCCACCTCTGCAAAGCAGGAATTGGAAGGATCGGGAAGCGGTAAAGCGTGCTAGGCCTAGCAGGCAGGTAAGGGTACGAAGAGTCATTATTTATCCTGTCACTGTGTTAGGCAGCCCCAGTGGGATACAGCGGGCTTCACCACAAAGGGAAACATCTGAAAGGCAGAGCACCCAGCTTGACCTTGGAGCTGATTCCTCATCTTCCCTCTCAGCAGACACCGACTGGGCTCCGTCACCCCACTATACAAAGGCTCTGTCCTTAGAGCAACCCCAGCTGACTGTCCCTTACAGCACCCAAGGGCTCCCCAAAACCTCATCCATGAGTCTTCCCATCTCTGCAATCCTTTCAAGGAGCTCAGCCTTCCAGACCCACCCAAGCCAGCCCTCCCTGGGCTCCCCAGCTGCAGGGGAAGTAACGGAAGGGTTAAAGGGGCATGGCTGCTATGGGCTCATGTATACAAAGACTTGGGCAACGTCTGTCAGACATTCGACCTCAAGTCAGACTTCCAGCCATTAGAATCTCACCAGAATCTCACCGGGAAGTGTGGGAAGTGTGAAGCGCCCTCGGTATGGGAGCCCAGTCCTGGCCGTGGGGTGGATATGGGTGCCAGTACCTTTGAAGGTCCCGGGTGATCCGGCGGAGGAAGACGTCAGTCCAGCCAGGCTTGCTCTATAGATGGGGATAGGAATTCCACCTGAGGTTCTGCTAGGCCTTTGTATCCCCACCTCACAGACAAGAAAACTGGGGATCTGAGAGTGGACAGAACTCTGGGGAACCCTCTTCCCTGTGAATTTCCCCTCTGGGGTGGCATGTAGCATCACAGCAGGTTCTTCATTGCCCTGCTTCAAAGACCTGATGCCCGTGGAGCACTTCTGAACATTGACAGGCAAGGGGAAGGGACTTCAGGGCGGGGGGGGTCCCCCGCTTCCCAGCCGCCCTGCTGGTCCTGGTCCATCAGCCCCCCAGGACAAACAGCTGCAGGGAGAAGCACCTGCGGCTGCCACAGCCTGCTCCACTCACCCTGGGAGGTGGGGATGAGGAGTTGCAGGCAGGGCTTTGTGAGTGCAGCCAGGGATGACGCAAGCTGTGCCCCCTGACCATGGTGCCCAGTGCCACCCCAAGGCCACAGAAGCATGGAAAGCCCCCACGCTGGGCTCCGTCTGAATGGAGGGGACAGGAGGGACTGTGGCAGGCTCTGAGGCAGCCATGTCCCAGCGCTCCTGTCTCACCCCTGCCTGGTGCACTGGGGTTGGGGTTCAGATCCCATTTCCAGCTGTGCTGGTGGGAGGATCTTCCCCTCAGGGCCTCGGGGCCAGCATGAGGCCAGAGTGGGTTGTCGTGCCACCTACCGTCTTCCCAGGTCCCCCGGAGTCCTGCGGGTCTTCTGGGCTGCTCCCTGCAGTGTGACCCTGGCTCTAGGGAAGCCCTCTTGAAACCCATCCTTGGAAGGGACATCAGGTACTTGTATGCAGAGCCCAGGACCAGAGGACACAGCTCATAGATGCTCACGCTGGGTGAGCAGGAGCACTGGAACTTAGCTTTCTTACTACACCGGTGGCCTTACAGCACCTATACATTTTATCAAGAATGTGTGTTAGTTTCATCATCAGGACAGGATGGGTCTGTCCCTGGGGGGTGGGTGCAGACCCAGTCTGATTCCCAGCAATAAATATTTATCCTATACCCTCATAGGGCTTAGAAGCAGCCAGTTTGCAGGTGCAACATGAAAGCAGAGCTATTTTTCACTTAGCAGGTGTGTTAGTATCCCAAGATCTGATGAGAAGGGGGTGAGGTGACCAGCATGCCAGGAACCTGATCCACCCTGCTCCTCCTGTACTGTCTCCTGCACCCCACCCACGCATCCCTTTTATAAAGCTGGTCATACTGTGGGAGTCCTCACACCTACCAGAAAGCCCATGTGCCTTCTGATCTCACCTTGCTGCTTCCAGAAATGTGTTCTCTGGAGAGGACTCTGCACTGTGTGCAGGCTGGCGGGCATGGACTGGGTGTTCACAGCAAATTGCTTATCTTGGCAGCAAATTAGAGCCCAAGTCTTCAGTGGGGGTCTGATTAAATAGATCAGCGAGAGGGAACATTGCTAAAAAGGAGTGTTCTCAAAGATATATTTATATGTGGCAAAATCAAGGTGAAGAGCAAAGTGCAGGATGTCTTATTAGTGTAAAAGATATTTCCATCTACCATTCGATAAGCCTAGCACACTTCCGGTGTCCCTGGGAAAGGCCTTTCCTGTATTTGAGGTCTGAGCTAAGAGTCATTATGCGTTGTTTATCCTTGTGTACCACTGACTCATGCTCAAGTTCACGCGTTACATTTTTATTTCAGTGTGTAGCTAAGAATAATTACGTGTTCACCCGGTTGACGACTGGAGCAAGAAAGGCGCAGAGAGGCATTTGGGTGTGAAGCCATTGGTGGTTCTTGAGCAAGTGGCTGGGCACAAAGTGATTTTCACTAAGGAGGGACCAGAAAAATGGAGGGGGAGAGGAATCAGACCTAGGAGCCCGGCTGGGGGTGTCAAAACCCACAGGGATTGAAGTTGCCAAGGAGGGCCTGGGGTAGGGGCTGGGGGTGGGGCTGAACCCCGGGCCATTTCTTTGCACTCAGTCTGCATGGTTCTGTGTCCCCATCCCCCTCGGATGGCCCGGGTTTCCCACACTGTTGCTGGAATAATTCTCAGACTTCCCGTAATGCAGGTGTTTGTCCCTGCGGCCATTGGCCATTGAGGCTCAGCTGTCACTGCTGCTGCCTGCAAGTTCCTTTTCCTGCCTCTCCCTCTGTCACCCTCCCTATGCGCCAGAGAGCACAGAGCTGGTCCCCTCCCACCCCAGGGCCTCCCACTCCTTTACCTTGATTCTCCCAGCTTCTACCTTGAGGCCACTGCCCCGTGCCAAAGAGCGCCCAGGCCACAGAGCTAAACCTGGACCTGTCCCTAAAGTCAGCATCTGGGAATCACCTGGTAGGGACAGAGAACCCCGGTGTGACACACTTCCTGACCATCCCAGTGCTGCTGCCTTGACAGGGTGGTGATAGTGAAGGTGAGCACGCTGGGGCTTAGAAAGGGAGGGCCCCTCCCTCCCTCCCCAGGGTCACACACAGTTTGGGAACCAGAACTCAAGTCCGTCCTTTTGGGGTCTTGGAGGAGCAACCTCTGTGAGGTTCCAGCTCCCAGGCCTAGAAGAGCCAGGGCTGTGGGGGTGGAGCGACTTCCTTCTGCCCAATCCCCGCTTGATTCCCTTCAGCTCTACCCACACTCCCGTGTCCCCACGTCTAAGTCACTTTCTCATCACTGGAACACAAGCCTGACACCCAACAGTTAGAGGAGGACAGGTTTATTTTGGTACACACTTGCCGTTCATGGTTGGCCAGCTCCAAGGCAGCGCAGTGCAAGGGTCTGAAGTTGCTCCCGTGCTGGCAGCCAGGAAGCAGAGAGGAGGGAGGAGGGAGGGAGACAAACCCTCCCAGCCACGCCTCCAGGGACAGCCCCTTCCAACCTGGCCCCTCCTAACAGCGAGACAGCCCTGAGCCCCACAGTCCATCACCTTCCCAAAGCCTGTCTATGGGCATGTGACATAAGGGGGACACAGGGGACATTCTCAATTGAAACCGTAGCAGCCCGAGACTTTTCCATGCAGGGTCCCCTGCCTGTCCCCTTGGGATCTGTATGGGGTCAGGTTCCCTGCTAAAGTAGGTTTTTATTGAAAATGACCCCTCTGGTCTTGCCTTCTCTCTGTTTACTGGCAGTGCTTGGTTAGTAACGGCTCACATCCTCTCTTCTCTTCCCCCACTCCTGACTTCTGGACACCAGCTGACCAGGGGCCCCAAGGCTCCCCAAGGCTCCCTAAACTACATACCTTTCCCTGAGGGCACAGGAAGGTGACCACTTGTTCCCCTGGGGCTTAGGGCAGTATCTGAGTCTGCCCTTTGTTTGGAAGAGGCTGTGTTTCCCCCTTAGCATTCTCGCTGGCTCTGTATTCTACTATAATCTTTGTGATACCCTTAACCTTGGAAAGGCAAGATGGTTACGCTGTGCTTACAATAAATTTAAAAATAGTCTCATGGTTAGCCTGACAGTGGCACATGGCCCAGCAGATGACAGGCAGAGAAAATTGTCTTTTAACTGGGCTCAAGTACCCTTGCAGGGTCCCTTTGGGAATGGGGCACAAGCAGGTGGGGAGGAAGCCCTCAGATCTGGGGCAACCCAGTTCTGCAGAGGTCCCGGTTCCCCTGCTTCTCCAGCTAGGGAGGATCAGAGAAGACTCCTCCAAAAAAGCACGGCCTGGATATTTTTATAGTCTGCAATGTTGTATGAGCACAACACACACTTTCTCATACATGGAACATAGCCCCACCTATTAGACAGATCGTAGGGTAGAGTTTCCAGAGTCACGGAAAGACAGGGGCTACACACGTCACAGCAGAGAGACAACCTCAGCTCTGCCACTTGACCCTCCCCAGACACCAACCTGCAAGCCAGGTCCAACCCCCTCCAAAATGGGGAGACTCTCTACCTCCAAGGGGCCAGATTCTTTTAGATTCTTGAGTTTCTTCCCCCAAAACTGCCAACAGCTCCTGCCTCCCAGGCTCCTTTTATGGTTACATGGCAAATAAAAAGGCTGAAAGAGTTTCCAGGACATCGAATAGCCTTTTTTCAATTAAAATGAAAGAAAGGAGGGAAGGAGACCCTCCAACCCATTTTATTTTCTTCCGCAAGTGAATTAGACCCATATGGAATATGCTTCGTTTTGACGAGGGGCTATTTTAAGAGTTTGGACGATTGTCCTTAAAATACATCCCAGCCCTTTCTGGCCGCCTGGGATTTTAGAGGAATTAGTCAGTGTGTTGCCAGTTGCACAGGGTGTGGCCAGGGGCCTGGGGGAGCCGTGGGCAATGAGGAGCCCTGAGCAGTGGCCCAGGACATCTGAGAGCGTGGGTGCCACTCTGAAGGCTGGGGTCCAGGGGAGACTCCATAGAAAAACAGCCGGAATATTTTTATAGTCTGCAACATGAGCATCAGAGGCACTTACACACACACACACACACACACACACGTGCAGACTTTGCTCAAGCTGTCCCTTCCACCTCCCTATGTACTTACTGAGATACACTTTTCTAAGTGTATCTCAAAGGCTCAGATGTGACTCAGTAGCCAAGCAGAGTGCTTGCCTGTCATACATGAGGCCCTGGATTTGATCCCCAGCACCACAAAAGCAAACAAACCAGCCACACCAAGCCCACCTAAACAGTTTTCACTCCTTTTTTCTAATGAAATAATCAGAGAAGTGAGCAAAGATATGTGCAGTTCTATTCTCTATATGCATATGTGTTTGCTACAATGTGGTTGATAGTAGTGAAATGGCAGACATAGGCTGAAATAGCCAGAAACAGAATTCTGGTTAAACTAATAATTGTACAGTTATCCAAAGAAAAATCACCTAGCCATCAAAAATTGAAGACACTAATGACTACTGATTTCACTAGATGAAAAGAAGTTATAGCAGATATGATCTTACTGTACATTTATGTTTATAGCCATAAAAATATGTGTGTATATAGTTATTGGAATATGTGTGTAGGTATATACACACACAGATAGATAGATAGATAGATAGATAGATAGATAATAGATAGATAGATAGATAGATAGATAGATAGATAGATAGATATACAAGTCTGTGAATATGTCACAGCAGGAAGCACAGGAATCTATGTCCACACAGATAGCAGCAGTACTCTGAAAGTCTGTCTGGTGTGAAGGTTTTGGAGCTCTGGAGTCTATGAAAGACTCACAACTTCCAGAGAAAGGCTTGGATGGTAAGTTGAGGGTAATATTGGTCAATTTCTCCCCTAGATGGGGAGAAATGGCCCAGTCCCTTGGCATGTGTATATGTTTCTGGAGCAATTTAAATGCAGTTAAAGGGAACCACGATGGACAAAAAGATGCAAATGTCCAGTTTTCACCAAAAACAAGTTACAAGTCACATATAAATAAATACAAAAATGTGACACATTCAAAGAGAAAAATAAACCAACAGAAACAGTCACCAGAAAGACTAAATAGACATACTAGATAAAGACTTTAAAACAACTATTTGAAAGCCATAAAAATAATAAATAAACAAAACAGATGTATAAGTAAGGAGATAGGAAACCAAAAGGAAACTCTAGAGCTAAAAAGTACAAAAACTGAAATGAAAAATTTGCTAACGTGATTTGAAAGTATGTTTGAGTAGGCAGGAGAATGAGTATTAAAATGAGGCTATGGAGAGTTCTGAGTCTGAAGAAAGGAAAAAAAAAGGTTGAAGAATAGTAAACAGAGCCTAAAGGATATATGGGGCATGATCAAGTGGAGGGAATTCAGAAAAAAAGAGGAAGAAGGAAGCGGAGAAGTTATATGAATGTAACAAAAGACATGAATGTAAATATTTAAGAAACTCAACAAACTCTTATGAGAAAAACTCAAAGAGCCCCATGCTGAGACATATTATAATCAAACTATCAAAAAGTAAGCCTACAGTTTCTTAAAAGCAATAAAAAAGAAGCAATAAAAAAGCAATAAAAAAGATCCCTTATTGCATTCAAGGGATCCTCAATAAGGTTATTACTCCATTTCTGATCATCAAATTCAAAGACCATAAGTGAGAAGACTGGTGATATAGTCAAAATGCTAGAAGGAGGTAGGGGGGTCTAAGGAAAACTAACAGAGGGTATAAATATGATCAAAATATATTATTCCCTATTTCCCTGAAAATAAGACCTAACTGGAAAATTATCAACCTTGAAAACTAGAGATCAAAAGCACCAGCCCAACGTAGTCTATCCTTGCCTTATCTGCTATTACAAAGCAGCCACTAAGCAAGAGAATAGTGAGGTATAGTCTTCTGCATGACACAGACTTTCACAATAGTAATTGCCAGTGCTTATTTGCTGGCTAAGTCTTATTTTGGGGGCAACACAATACTCATTGAAACCCATTATTTTGTAAAAATGATAGAAATAATAATAAAAATAAAAATGCAATGGAAAAAATCTAAAAGAAAAAACTACTAGCCAACAATTCTATATCTAGTAAAATAGTAAAACTTCAGGAGGAGGGAAATATTAAGACATTTCCAGACAAACAAAAGTTGAGGTATATTATGGTTTAGATCTAGACCTGTTACAAAGGCTCATGTGTTCAGAGATGGGGCTTTTGGAAGGTGACTGGATCATGGGTTGCTGTATTCATCAATATATTAACATATAACCAAACATGCTGTTAGAAGGAAGTCCTGGTCAGAAGAAGTGGGTCATTAGGGATGTGACCTGGAAGGGTTTAATCTCCCTCCCCAGCTTGTGCCTTCTGTTTCTGTTGCTTGATTACCATGACATGAACATCTTTTCTCCATCAGAACCTTCCACCACACCTTTTCTACCTTGTACCCAGCTGACTATGGACTGAAACTGAGAACCAAAACAAACCAGGTGTTGGGTGTTTTGTCCCATGACATGACAGTGACTAAAACAAATGCATTTGTTACTATTGGACCTGCCTTACGAGAAATGCAAGAGGAAGTTATGGAGGTGTTTTGTTTTGATTTGAATCAAGAATCAAACTGAGGACCTCAAGCTTACCAAGCAGGCTATCTCCCTGGCCCCTATGCAGTTTTAAATGAAGAGAACTAGATACTAACTCAAACCTGTATGAAGAAATAAAGGTCCCAGAAAAGGACATAACTGAGAAAACAAATAAACTAGTATTATACTAATAATATGTCACTCTAGTTTTTGTTTCCCACATGATTTAAGACACTAATATATTTCCTAAAAATTATTAATTTAAGAGGAAATACTACTGTAATTTTGCTTCATTGTTCCACATTTTGTTTTCCACATAATTTAAGAGACCGATGTATTAACTATTAGCTTGTGCATAAGAATGTAATCCCATGATATTAGTAATACAAATGTACAGGGTACAGAACTGCACAGAATCAGAGATTTTGTATATTATTAAAGTTAAGCTAGTATGAATTCAGTCAGAATAATGTAAATTTAGGATATAAAATGTAATCCTAACTCAAAAAAGATATAGAATGTACACTAAAAGAAATGAGAAAGAGATTAAAATATTTCACTACAAAAATGAACAAAACAGGTGTGGTAGCTCATGCCTGTAATCCCAGCACTCAGGAGGCTGAGGCAGGAGGATTGCTGTGAGTTCGAGACCAGCCTGGGCTACAAAGTGAGCTCAAGGCCAGTCTGAACTGCATAGAGAGACCCTGTCTCAAAAAGACAAAAACAAACAAAAAAACACAAAAGAGCACAATACAAGAAATAAGAGACAAACTTACTAAGGCACATAAAAATAAACAGCAAAATGATGAGGCAATTTTTTCTTACCAGTAGTTACTTTAAATCTAAATGGACAAGGATATAAACCTCCAATGAAAATGCCTAACCCACTGTCTATAATATGTTCACTTTAGATCCAAAAACAGATAGATTGAAAACAAAAGGTTGAAAAAGGCAACCCATAGCCAAAAGAAAGTAGGAGAGGCTCTACCATTATCAGCCAAAGTAGGCTTGAATTTTAAAAGAATTAAAAGAGATTGAAAAGCATTACACATTAATATAAGGTTCAACTAGCAAGGAGGTATAACAATTGTAAACATTAATGGGCCTAATAACAAAGCATCGAAACATATGTAGCGTACTCATAAGTGAAATAAACCAGATCCATATACATAAACATCATATTATCACACTAGTGTGAAAAACTGAATGAGTAAATGAGATCCAAAATATACAGTAGATATAGTGAATTGGGAAGAAACTGTTCAAAAGAAAAGACAAATTGTGATGGAGGAAAGGGAGAAAGAAAGAAAAGGAAAAAAATACATTTACAGACAGAGTCAAGATAGTTATACAGCTAGTTTCTCTTAGTTTATTAAAAATAAAGGTTTGTGCTAATGTTATCTGGACAAGATATCATGCTGAATCTTATACTCTGAATAACTATTATGAAGACAACAATACATAATGTATTAATTATTGTAACTCTCCCACTAAACTGTTTTTTTTTTCTCTTAAAGCTCATAAAAATACGTAGCAAAAATCAACAGAACTGAAAGGAATAAAGGGTGGTTAACAACAGTATTTTGAGACTTCAGCAACCCAACACTCAATAATGGCTAAAACCAGAGATGATAAAAAACAAAATAGATGAGAACACAGTAAACCAACCGGATGTGCCAGACATATTTAGAACTCTGTATCTAAAAGTTAAAAAATATTTTTTTTCTTAAGTGCATGTGAGGCTTTTCCAGAATGGACCATATGTTAGGCCACAAATCAGTGTCAATGAATTTTAAGATGGCTGTAATAAAAGATCTCTTCTCTGACCACAAGGAAATGAAGTTAGACACTAATAACAAGAAAAATTCACAAATGTGTGCAAATTAAATAACATTCTCTTAAATAACCAATAGATCACAGTAGAAATCACAAGAGAAATTAGAAATTACTTAGTGACAATAACAGCAAAACCACAGCATACCAAAACATTTATGAAGTGCAGAAAAGATGTGCTAAGGGGGAAATTTACAGCTGTTAAGTGCCTATGTTCAAAAACATGAAAGACTGCAAATCAACAACCTGTCTTTAATGTAAAGCACTAGAAAAAGAACAAACCCAAACACAAGACAAGTGAAAGGAAGGAAATAATAAAGATCAGAGCAGAGATAGAGAAGGGAAAAACACTAGAGAAAAATCAATGAAACCAAAAGTTGGTTCTTCAAAAAGATCAACATAATTGACAAAACTTTAGGTAGGTGACTAAGAAAAAAGAGGAAGAAGACACAAGTTACTAAAATCAGAAATGAAAGTAAGGACATAGGTACTGATTCTACTCAAATAGAATTACAAGAGTACCATGAGCAATTATATGTGGACAAATTGCACAACCTAGGTAAAATGGACAAATTCCTAGAAACACAGGGTCTACCAAGAAATAGAAGAAATAAAGTAGAAGATCTGAGTAGACCAGTAAATAATAAAGATATTGAATCAGTGATAAAGATTAAAAAGAAAACTCACTGGTGAATTCTGCTAAATGCTTAAAGAACTAACACCAACCCTTTTCAAAGGTTTCCAAAAACCTTTAAGAGATAGTACATTTTCTACTTTAGTCTATGAAGTCAACAATACCCTGATACTAAAACCAGACAAAGTGTGAGAAAACTACAGAACCCTTCTGAACCCTAATGCCAAAATTCTCAGCAAAATACTATCAGATCAAATTCAACAGTAAATTAAGAAGACTGTATACTATGACCAAGTGAGTTTTCTTTAATGCAAAGATGGTCCACACTTGAATATTAATTGACATAATATGCCTTACTTTCATAATGAAGGGGAAGAAAACATACAATCTCAATTGATACAGAAAAAGCATTTGGCAAATTCAACACCCTTCCCTGCTTAACTAGGAATTAACAAACTAGGTATAGAAGTAAACCACCTTGACATAATAAAAGCCATAGATGAAAAACCCACAACAAACATCATATTCAATAGTAGAAAACTAAAACTTTTCCTATAAATTGGAAATAAGTCGGGATGTCTATCCTTATCTCTTCTACTCAATATATGCCTAAAGGTCTCAGAGCCACTGGGCAAAGAGAAGAATAAAAGTCACCTAAATTGGAAAGAAAAAAGATAAAATTAACTGTATTTGCATATCGTACATATAGGAAACCTTACTAAAGCACACATACACAAAAAAAGCTATCAGAGCTAATAAAGTCAGCAATGTAGCCAGATACAAAGTCGATTCTCAAAAGTACGTTGCATTTCTGTAGGATAATAAACAATCAAAAAGAAATGAGGACAATAATTTCATTTTTAATAGCATCCAAAAAAGAATGAAATGCTTAAGAATTAACTTAAGCAAAGAGGTGAAAGACATACATAATGAAAACTATAAAACATGACTGAAAAATTAAAGACATCAGTAAATGGAGAGACATCCCATGTGCATGGGTTGAAAGACTTAATGTTGTTAAGATGACAGTGCTATCAAAGTGATCTACAGAATCGGTGCTGTCCTGATCTGCTATTCCTGAATGCTCATATTGGTATTAGGAGGTGGGGTTCTTGGAGGTCCTTAGAGGGCAGATCTCTCACGAGTGGGATTGTTGCCCTTCTAGAATAAGTCTGCTTATTTTAAGAGCTGCTTTCAGGACACACTGAGCAGGGGCCACCTGTGAACCAGAAAGTGGTACCTTGTCAGACACAAAATTTGTTGATGCTTTGATTTTAGACTTCTAGGACTTCAGAACTGTAAGCAACAAATACATGTTTGTTGTTTATAAGCTACCCAGTCTATGGCATTTGGCTACAGCACCCAAACAGACTAAGACACAATCAAAATCTCATATTTTTTTTGCAGAAATAAAAAATCCATCTGTGCTAATAAACTAAAAAATTACTGATAGAAATTAAAGAGAAATTCATATGGAGTCTGAATAGCAAAACAATCTTGAAAAAGAGCGAAGTTGGAGAAGTCATACTTTCTTATTTCAGAATTTACTGCAAAGCCGTAGCAATCAAAATATGTGTTATCAGCATATAGCCCAGCATATAGGCCAATTTATTAGAATAGAGAGCACAGCAATAAACCTTCACATATATGGCCAAGTGATTTTCAGCCAAGTCCCAACACATTTCAATATAGAAAAGACAATATTTCCAACAAATGATACTGCATGGCTGTGTATCCATATGCAAAACAGTAGACCCTTACCTAAAGCCACATATGGAAATTAACTTAAACTCAATCATGGACCTAAAGCTATTAAACTCATAAAGAAAACATACAGGGAAGTTCTGTGCCATTGAATTTGGATTTGATACCAAAGCAAATGCAATAACAGCAACAACAAAAGAAGGAGGAGAAAGAAGAAAAAGAAAAACTGGGCAACTTGGGCATCATAAAAATTGAAAATGTCTGTGCATGGATTTACGAAGAAAATGCAACCCCCAGAAGGAGAGAAATAGTTGGAAATTATATATTTGATAAGAAATTAATATGCATGATTTATAGAGGACCCCTTCCCCAAAGCTAAACCATACCAACAAAAAGACAGAAACAACCCAATTCAAATATGGGCAAAAGACTAATACACATTTCTCCAAAAAACAGGCTTCATCTTACCCGAAGCACGTTCTCCTGGGAGACAGCAGCATCTTACGGCTCAGGGATACTCTGAAAACAAGCTGAATCGCCAGGCCGCTCTACCCCTGACCCTGGAGAAACCCAGGCAGCTGGGGAGCTGAGCCAGCCCGGCTGGGCAAGGTCAAGGGCAGAAGTGTGATCTGATCTGGCACCAGCCCTGCCTGGGCTACTGCCCTCCCGGAGAGCCACACAGTCCCAAACTGCCAGCCTGCAGAGACGGAAGAGAAAACAGGCTCACAGGGGGACAGAGGACTCCCCCACTCTTCAAGGCAGCATGAACTACCTGCCACCTGACTCCTGGCCTAGGGTGTTTCTAAAATAAAGCAGTTTTAGAATTATAAGGGCCTGGAAGAGCAAGAAGTCTTACAAATCCATCTAATTCATGCTCTCAGCAGGTGAGAATGTTCTAGAGTTCAGATGACAGGCCTGGTGCTCAGCCACCTCTGGAAAATCCACTTACTCCAAGATTTGCCTAGTTGGATAGAGGTGATAGATATTTTAAAAACTGGTTCGGGCTGTGATAGAGGCCAGGAAACTGATAGAAGTAATTTCATTTCCTAAACCATCTCTTTGATGTTTTAGCCTCACTTTCTAACTGATACGCTGAAGGTGAGTCATTTAGTCAAAGCTACAGAGACTGTCGGTTGAGAGCATAGGATTTGAATCCAGTTCTCTGAGACTCAAAGACCATTGTTACCTCATTAACTCATCCTGGTGTATGCAGTGAAGAGAGGAGCAGAGAGAGAGACTGAAAAGGAAAAGGTGAACTCTACCTCTTTATCAGCCCCGAGCCCAACGGCGGGCAGGGGTTGTGGCAGTCGGTGCTGAAAAGCTGAATGGACGGTCATCCGTTGGCCCCGTCGTTTAGCATCAGTCCTGACTTTTACTGACCATCTTCCTAAACCTGCTCAGCTTTCCTCTTATCTGCCCTCAGAATACCCTGTGTTTTCCTTCATAGTATCTATTACAATAGTGATTCAGTTACTTGTGGGAGTATGTGTTCAATACTCCTCTCTCTTACCTTTTCTCCTTAGTCGTATGAGGGCAGGGACTGGGTCTGTCTCGGTTACCACTATGTTTTTTGTACAGGTCCTGGAAAAAAAAGTATATACTTATAGCAGTTGCTAAACAAATTGATGGAAGGATGGATGGATGGATGGATGGATGGGTGAATGGATGAATGGATGGGCAAAAGGATGTATGTATGTATGGGTGGATGGATGGATGGATGGATGGATGGATGGATGGATGGATGGATGGGTGAAAGGATGTATGGATGGATGAGTGGATGGGCAGATGGTGGATGGGTGAATGGGTGGATGGATGGATGGATGGATGGGCGAATGGGTGGGTGGATGGATGGATGGATGAATGGATGGATGGGTAAGTAGGCAGATGGATAAATGGATAGACAGATGGACGGATGGGTGGGTGAATAGACTGATGGATGGATAATAGATAAATGGGCTGGTGATAGATGGATGCATGGGTGCTTGCACAGATGCAATCTTGGCTCACTGGTGAGCAGAGACATGTAGTGATTCAGAGCTTCAGGCCAGAGTTCCTGGCTGGGAGTCAGAGCAGACCAAGCTGACATCTCTGTTCCCAAACCCTGCCTACAGGATGAGTCACCCAGTCTCTAAACCACACGCTTCTTTCCACAATGAGGCTGCCCAGAGGGGCCCTGAGCCTCAAAGAGTAGCAGCCAACTCTGCTCCCACGCAGCGCTCCTGCCTGCCTCTTACCAGGGCTGCACTTTGATGTGCTCCTTGTGAGTCAGAGCCGCTGCTCCTCAGAGTTGCTCCTGCTCCAGCAGCCTCCTGACAGTTTTTAGAGAAAAGAGTCAGAAGTGGCAGGCTCTATCTTTGGGCTAAGCCTGCAGACAGCTCTTTGATTTGATTACTCCTGGGTTCAATTATGAATGGACTTGTGGTTGAAGGAGACGAGGATGTCAGAGAGAAAATGGTGGGACTGTCACCATTTCACTAGCAAAGTGAAGAGAATCCTCCAGTCCTTTGGAAGAACCCATTCCCAACTCCTCCTTGGCTGCTTCAGACCTACCACCAATGCCCATTCCAGTTGCACCAGGCCCTGGCTGCTTTCTGGTCTACCTTGGACCTTCACACACCCTTACTCTCATATCACACTGTCTTGCCAGGAATGCCACCTTGCTTGTCACCTCCCCTCCTTGCTTATCTGTGCACCTACTGGACCCAATGTACCCCTTTTCCATTTGGCCCCTTCTGGTCCCTTCCCTGCCCACTGTCTGAGGCCATGGCAGCCCCCCTTCTAGTGTGGCCACGACCCCTGTCCACTCTGATGAGGTGTGTGTTTGGCAATGCTGTGTTGGTATTTCAAGGAGGAAAGTGGGGATGTTTGGGGACCAAGGCGCTCTTTGGGGGCTCAAAGAAAGAAACTTTCTTCCTCTCTCATCTCAGAGATGTTATCACCCTCAGTTTGCTCCTGGGTAAAATCGAGGCCTTTTAGAAACCGTTTTGAATGTTAAGTAAATAGGATAATGGTCACAAGCAAGCTCTGTAAAGCAGAGGGCGGTGTGAGTGCGTGAGGGCACTCAGCGCGTCCAAATCCTTCACTCTCTGTCCCTGTCATCATCGTCACCATCACGCTGCTCTTCCAGTGCCCAGGCAGATGCAAGAGTTATCATCCACCCCGGGCGGTGAGCCCCCGCGGCTGGCACAGAGGCTCACTGCCGAAAGCCGTCCTCCTTTGCACCTAGCACAGAGCTGGGTGCTAGGCTGGTACCCAGCGACTGTCCTCTAAATAATCCATCAATGCCGAGGAAAAGAAACCAAAGAGAGAATGTTTCATTTGCTAAGAAAGCCTTCCTGTTCCCTGTCTTCCTCTTGAAAAGAACACATGGAAAGGAAGGACACTGCAAAAAAGCAGCAGTCCTTGCCCGGCAGGCTGGTCTGCATACTCTCGGGTGCTTCTCATCGTCCTGTGGTCTCTTCCAGCTGCCCAGAGGGTCCTGAGAAAGGGCACGGTAACCACAGGGACATCTGTGTCCCTTCCCCAGAGAGTAAAGGGAGGCCCCGCAAGGACAATGACTTCCCCTCCCCAGGAAGAAGCACTAAATCGTTGATAAAACCCTGCCCACAAAGCAACAGCCTGACTCTTCCCCCTTTGAATGTTCAAACGGGGCCGCCGAGTCCACTGAAAGAAAACCTCCCGCCATGCATGAGATGGTTTACACGTGTGACATCACTTATTCTGCGCTGTACCCTTGCCAATGATGCATTTTGTACACGCACGCTGAGGCTCCAGGAAATGAGGGGACCTGCTCCGGCTCACAGCGAGGCGGGGCAGCCTCTAGTTTCCAGGACCTGGGTGTGCAGGCTGGGTGTGCTGGTGGGCTGTGACTCTCGCGTCACTTCTCTGGCTCCCCATTCACCCGAAGCTCAGGTCAACCACATCCTGCCGCGTCCTTGCAGATGAGATAACGATCCCCACCACCACCATTCTCCACCCACCACAGCCCAGCCCCGGGAGCACGGGGGCTGCCTCCACCTCCCAAGAACTGCAGAGCGCCAGAGCTGGAGGGGCCCAGTTCTGAGCTTCCTCCTTCAGATCCAGCTGTCGGGGCCAATTGTCCCAGTCCCTGGCCATCTCTAAAGTTTAAAATGATGTCTCTGAAGTAGGACCCGGAAATCTGTTTCTCCTAACAAGCACTTTGCGTGACTAGGTAAGAATTCAAATTGGGGAATCTATTAGTCCAACCCTCTTCTTTTTGGTAAAGAGAGGCATTGAAGCTCAGAGGGGAAAATGAGTCTTCCCTGGCACCTCTCCATGTGAAATGGGGCGTGTGCCTGTGACATCTGTCAAGGGGCCGCTGAATGCTGTTGGAGTCACGCTTTGCTATTAAGGGAGCAGGTCAGGAACACTGAGGAAGCCACCTCGAGGTCTGTACTAACACAGCTAGCTCTACGGAAGGAACAGAAATGGTGCTGGAGGACAGTGAGGGGTATTTGGAAGAGCCCTTGGGAAAAACCTCCCTGCACTCAAGGCTGGCCTTAGACTTATAACCCTCCTGCCTCAGCCTCCTGAGTGCTGGATTTATAAGCATGCCTCACTAAGCCCAGCTGTTTCTGTACTTTTTATGGCAGCTTTTGCACTATAATGGCAGAGAGAAGCTGGAAAATATTCCCCATCCAGCCCTTCACAGAAGAAAAATTCTGTCAACTCCTGCTTTAGCCCATCAATCAACCAGCCAAGTTTCATTCCTGTGACTATGTCAGAGGGTCCCTGGTTGTCCCAGGCAGCTACCCGCATTACCAAAGCAGCACAGGACTTGGGCACCTTGTACGGGCTAAAACAACACAAATTAGTGCTGAATAAATGAACCATCCAAACAAGCTGCTTTAATTCCCAATATACAAATGAGGAAAACACAGCTTTTAGAAAAGTTAATTATATAGTCCAAAGTCTGAGAGTTAGAAAATGGTAGGATTAGAATCTGTCTTACCTAAGGTATAGTGGGGTTTTGGGTGGGCGGGGGCTGGTGTTTGTTTGTTTGTTGTACCAGGAATTGAACTCACTACCTCATGCTTGCCAGGCAGGTGCTGTGCTGCTGACCCATATCCCTGGCTAAGGTGTGGTGTTTTTACCTTCTAAATTCAAATCAGGGATCATAGAGAATCTTGCCATGAAGCTGCAGAAATCGGGGCTAAACTAGGCCTCTCAGAGAGGGCTAGATCTCAGGGCTGGGAGATTCTAGAAGAGAATAAAGAATAACTTGAATGGATAAGAAGACCCCATCTTGTGTAAGAAAATAGATGCTTTAGGACTCTATGAAGTTAATTCATACTATAATGTTAGTTTCTTTCTAAATCTGTGTTCTTCTTAACTAATGGTAAATACTGGAGCTTTCTGAGCTTTCTGAGTAAAAGGGGGTGCTTTAACTTTGCAGAAAGGGGAAGCACTAGTGAGTCAAGCACACTTACCAGAATACAGCTCAAAACTCTTCAGGTTCTGGTCCTGGTGGTGTTGAGTCACTGGGGTGTCCCTGAGGAGCTTGGGCCACCCCATGGCTGTAGTGCTGAAGAAGATGCCCACCCTCTCAGACCCTGTGTTCAGGGACCATATAGTCCTACCAGCCTTGAAGTCCTCAGCTCTCTGGGGGTCCCTGCTCAGGTCACTGAGAAGCACTCAGGGCCCAGGCCAGGTCCCCTGATGTGAAGTCACCCAGTTTTGTCGGGGCCACTTTGCTGAAACAGCCACCGAATGCAGAGACTCACCGAGTTGGTGGATGGAGACCCTTTATTACATTTTAAAAATTATAGGATGGCATTGTTTTGGTCTAAGCTCCTGCACAGAACTCTAACAGATCACAGTCATCAAAACAAAGTCACTCAGACCATGGTTCTAGGCACCAAACCCAAGCCAAATTGTTATCTGACCTTCTGAGAAGGAAGAGATAACCAAATTTCCCCAACTGGCTGGTTTCTACCAGCTTGGTACTGAGGTTTCCTCTGCCTTAATCTTTCCCTTAACAAATGACTTGAAGTAACCTTCTGTTCACCAGTTATTTTCCTATTTTTCTTCCTCTCTGTTTTACAAAAAATGTCACTTTGAAAGAACAATTCACTTTTCATCCTCTGCTTCTGCTTTCTCCAGTCCTTTTCTGCCTATAACCCTACCTCCTCCTCTCAGTCTGTTAGAGCACTCATTCTATTTGATGGAATAAAGTACCAGGTGTGATTGAAATCTACAGTGAAAGTTTAAATGAAAATATATTTATTACAGTAAAGACACATTGCCTTTCATTGCCCTCAAAATACTCCTTCTCACTCAAGCACACTTAGCCCATTGTCTTACTGCTTTCGGAAGCAGTTCTGGAAGTCTTCTTTCATGAGTGTCTAGGCTGCACTGCTGCTGCCCTCGCTCGATCAGAACATGTACCTTTCCTGGTCATTTTGACTTTGGAGAAGAGCTAGAAATCAGAAGGAGCCAGATCAGGTGAATAAGATGAATGAGACACACTGTAATGTTTTTATTTGACAGAAATTGTCATATATGGTTGATCGAGGGGTGATTGAGAAGCACCCTACTAGTTATACTTTTAAAACATATTACAGTAAAGAACACATTGCTATTAATTTCTCAGAATCCTCAAGAAACTCCTGCTCATTTCAAACATACTTATTTCACTCTTCTTGGCAATGTCTTTTGCTATAATTAGTTTTAAAAATAACCTAAATATTCACTATATTGTTGATCACTCCCTGTAACTCCCAGTCCTAGACTTGAAAATCAAAAATCTTTCGGCTAAATTTGGTATAACTTTGCTTTTTGAGTTCCTTTCCCAAATAAAACACACTCACAAGATATCAACAATTTCTAGTCTCTGTTTTAGAGAGAGAACATGAAACGGAATGCCTCTGACTCTATTTCCAGCTGTTTCTTCTCCAGCATTTACAATCATTTCACACTGAACTCATCAGAAAGTTGCTGACGACCACCTGTATCCACTGTCTCCAGAGCACTGGTTGAGCTTGTATAGAAATGAGTCTGAGTTTTCACACACATATTCCATCACATTACAGAATGAATTGCATGACTCCATGGGAGCAATGGGTACATGATGATGACACAGGGAGGTACACTTAGCTCAGTGGTGGAAACAGATAGGCCTTGAAAAATGGGAGCACAGTTTTAATTGGAACTACCAGCTCCACAGGCTGGGCACAGAGATAGCTGAGCACCACTCATCTAGCAAGTTGGTTGGTCACAGATGGTTTAAGATGACAGCAGGTCCCTCTTTCCTCCCCACCCCGTCTCCTCTCCCAACTCCAAGACTTCCCACACTTATGCAAAGCATCCTGGCTAAGCGTCTGTGGGAGCTCGAGGGGGGAAAACCTAAACCTCAGAGTGAAATTAAGGGGCCGATTGGCCCCTGGGGAAATGAGATGAGAACCAGCCCGAGGTGAACCACCAGGCCCAAAGCTGTTTCTCTGGATGAGTCACCAGGTGACCCAATCCTGGTCACGAACGTTCCCCTCACCCCTTCAGACCCTGTTCATCTGGAGGCTGCCCTGATTATGGGGCCAGATGAAGAGGTCCAAAGGGCACGAGGTGGGGGATCATCCTTCCCTAAAGAAACCACAGTGCCTTCCGCCCGGGTGTAACTGTCCTTCTGCCTTTAACCTCATGCTAAAGTGCTTGTCAGCATCTCTGTTTCCTGCCAGCACTTCAAAGAGATCTTTATGTGTTTAATAGCAGCAGGACAGAGCCCCCAACCCCATCTTCTGTCTCAGGGAGGGCAGTAACACACTCTTAGCTTGTTTCTCAGCAAATACACAGTAAAGCCCATTTCCCACCAAGGCCATGCAAGGCACTGTGAAATAGGGATGAGAAAAGGAGTCCTTTCCATGTGTGCTGGTTAGCAAGGTGTCAAACAGCTGCTGGAGAGGCCCTTGGCTGAGAGTGAGGGGTTTCCGGTTGGCTATACAGCTCGGCCTAGAACAGGTACTCAGTAAACCAAGGCTAAATGAAGGAGTGAACAAATGAATGATCCAAACAATTGCAGATGTCACACTGAATTAATAATCAAATGTATTTGGGGCTATGAGAACATTTCACAGACTTCTAATCTGCTTCAGTTCGAGGGAAGGCTTCTTTGCAGAAATGACAAACTAGCCAAGATCCAGGGGGTAAGCAGGGAACAGCAAAAAGAAGGAGGCAGAGTCCCAGGCAGAAGGAACAGCACAGGAAGCACAATATTCTGGGAGTCTGAGGGCAGATGGGAGAGTGAGTGTGGCACACAGCTCCAGTTCCTTCCTCAGAGCCATTCAGGGTCACTAAAGGGTGGGCAGCTACAACTGATGTGCTCACACTATTGGTCTCCCAAGCTGAAGGGTCTCCCAAGGCCCTGGGGTTGCAAGGAGCAAATGTGCCCCACCAGGGAAGCACATTTGCGTCTAGCTGCATGCAACTGTTGGGAGCTGTTAAGTTTGCCTCATCTATGTCTAAAAGGTGAAGGGTTGTACCTTCAACCCACTTCAAGTGCACCTTGACATCGCTAGGCAATGAATTTTATTTAACAAGTACCAGGATTGTACTACAGTCCTCCAGATGCCATGCAATATGCCAGTTTGCTCGGGTCATTGTAGCAAAATGGTCTCTCCAGTGGAATCCTGAGACAAGAATAAGAGAAGGCAACTTTTGGAGCATTTGTTTTTTAAATGTCTTTAGACATTTAGAATGATATTTGTCTGAGTGTAAATTCTGTATCAGATTTTGAAGATGTTACTTCTTTGCTTCTGGTTTTCAGTGTTGCTGCTGAGAAGCCCATGCTTATGTGATAGTTTAGCTGGGTATAGAATTCTGCAGCCTAAATTGACCTGCAGAACTACTGTTGAGAAATCCCATAATATCTTGTACCCAAAATAATTATTTTGTTTTGTTTGTTCATTTTTCATTTCTGGAAGCTTCCAATACTTTCATCAACAGTATTCTGAAATTTCATGATAGTTTGCCTTGTTGTGGGTCTTTTTGTTACCTTCTGTGCTGATCATGTGGTGAGTTCAAACAAGTAAACTCATCATTTCAGTTCTGGGAATTTTAATGTTCCACAAATGTTATTTTTATTCCCATGAATATTGCCTTTCCTAGATTTTCTTCATTTTTCTCTTTTTGAAACTCTTATTATGTGTGTGCTAGAGACCATGGTGCATTCTCCACTTTTCTGTCTTTCTCTTCTATTTCAATCTGTTTATCTTTTTGTTTCACTTTCTGAGCATTCTTCTCATGTCTCAAATATCATAGTATTTAAAATTTTAAAAAACAAACTTTCGCAGTTTTTGATTTCCATTTTCCAGCCCTTTGTTTGATTCTCATTTTGCTCTCTGTGTCTTTCTTTTTATAATCTGTGGGTGCTATCCTTCTTGGATTCAGCGTGTCCTCATCTTTATGATGATATAACTTGTAATCTTTTGAAATCCATTCATCATTAAAACAGGACACTAACAAGAATTCCCATGGAATTAGGTAGGGCTTGTCAGTTGGTGGAACTATAAGATAATCACAATGGAACTAATAATTTTATAGAGGGATCCACAAACATTAGGAACTGCCCCCCCCAGGACCAGTCACTCCAAAAATAATCCATTCATTTACACTCCCTCAGGTGGTCACTAACGTAGCTGAGCTCAAACTTAGTAGATGTCATTCCAGAAGCAATTTCTAACCTACTGAGTTCCACTGCCTCTTTTAGAGCAGCAACTGATATTTAAGAGCTTCTTTTATGCATGCCAGACACTGTCCCAAGCACCTAAAAACATTGAAGTAGTCCGTATAACCCTTTGAAGGAGGTACTTCTACTAGACCCAAGCCAGCAAGCAGAACACAGAAGAGATGGCTGACTTTCCCCAAGGTCACAGAACTGGAAAGTGTTTGAGGTAAGATAGGACCCTGGGTGATCTGGCCCCAGGGACTTCTCTGTTTGTCTCCAGGAGTTAGTTTCGCCATCTAAGTGGATGCCATGTGGGCCCTAACTCAAAGAATTTTTTTGAGAGTGAAACGAAAGAACATGTGTGAAAAATCTGCACGGAATAGACCTCAGACAATGTCATTTCTATTGAAGAGGGAGAAGAAAACTATTCCCCCCTTGGGTTTCAATTTCTCTAAAGTAAGAAGTTATAGTTAAGGCTCCTTGAGGTCACTGCTAGCCATCAACAGCCATGGTTCTAAGGGCGGGCCAGCCAAGATGGGCTGGGCCTGGCTCATGGGATGAGAGGGGGTGTGGATGGGGGGCGAGATGGGCAGCGCCAGAGGGAAAGCCCGCAGGTAGGCTGAGTATGCTCTGGAGCCATGCTCTGGTTCCCTTCCCCAGCCTGAACCAGGGCCTAGTTCTCAAAGAGCTGTGAAGTTCAAATAACAGACCCCATCTGACACATGAAAAGGAGCACATGGAACCACTTACAGGCCAATTAATACGGGGGGTGGGGAGAAAGCCACAGCAGGGGAAGGCCCTGGGGTTGCAGTGAGCAGAGAATGATGGCCATGCTTCCGGGCCTGGGGCTGAAATGGGCTATTATGTGTCATCAGGAAACTTTGAAGGGGGGAAAAACAACCCCTGATCAAAGACTCTTTTGTCAAGTTGTAACAGATTAATAGATGGCAGATTTTGTACTTTGAGCTTTGCTACAAGGTCAAGGGCAGTAAAATGGGGCTTGTGGGGACTTCTTGCTTCTTTCTGTCATTCTGACAGCTGGCCCGCCTGGGAGCCCTCTCCACAGCTCAGTCAGATGTGCTGGGATTCAGGGGGAACAGGGACTTCTCCCCACTCGGTTCAAATCAGGCTTCCCCATCTGGGTGTCTGCCCTGCTTGTGCTCCTACCTGGGGTTCCTTCCTCCTCAGACCCAAGCCCATCACAGCCCTGCCCCGGCTCCTCACTGGGACCTCGAGGCGGCCCTGAAGGAAGACACACTTCGACAGCTGGCTCCTAAATCCCCCGATGTTCTAGCCCCATCCCGTTGTCCCGGGACTGTCCTGTGGGGTGGCTGGTCTACTCCCGGCTCCCTCAGTGTGCTTGCTCTTCTCCTGTCACACCCTGGCCCTCTCTGGCACATCGCTTGTCTTCCTGTTGCTCCCTGTACATCCATCAAAGCTGTGTCCGTGTCCACACCTTCGGGTAACCCACTCTGGCCGTCTCTCGGCACTGCTCCCCAGCCCAAGAAGAAATTGTGGTGTTTGACCCTGGACCCTTCAAACCTGAAGCCTCTGGGACATCCTGACTCTAGGGCCACTATCTATCTATAGGCTCAGCATCCCCACTGGGCTACATGAGGGACCAGTACGCTGCCCCCAGGAATAGGGCTTGTTGTCACGTGGACACAGGTGTGTGATGCATGGTGACCACAGTGTCTGAGACTGGGGAGGAAGACCCTAACAGTGATCATATGTACCCATTGTCATTACCCTAATAATTCCAAGTACTGGCGGAACCTGTGACTTGTTAAGCAAAGGACATGGTAAAGGTGGTGGGACGTCACTCTCGCCGTCAGGTTGTGCTGTCTCAGCAAGGACAATAGGATGTCATGGTTGTCACTTTCAGTAAGCTGTGTGGTGAATCTGGAACCTGGCTAAGCTCGAAGCAGAGAACCATCAAGGTGCAGGAAACCAGATCTCCAGCAACCGGAGGCAGTGGGCTTCCGGGTCCTCAGGGTGGTCTCTAGGCCACAGCTAACACAAAGCTATAGAGAAGTGGATTCAATCCACATCCCAGGTGAGCTCAGAAGCAGCTCTTCACTGTAGAGCCTGCCAATGAGAAGAGTAAGGACGGCTCACTAAGAAAAGCACATACGTTTAATTTCATGCTCATTTCAGAAAAGATGGCTATGGATTAGGGAAGGGTAGAAAGCTAGAGTTTGGGGCTATGGTAGTCATCTATTTGCATAAGAAAGAAGCCCCTTCCCCTCTCATTTCCTTGGGAACTGTGCTTCCATGTGCTTAGGGTAGTTAACTCTCCTCTTCCCTTCCGTGCCCTATGGCCCAGAATGGCCAAGTAAAGCACCTCAAGTCTCTGTCTGTTTTGACTGGTTTAAAGACAAGTCATGTGGACCAATCAGATTCCTCTAAGAGGACTTTGCTGGCTGAGTTTCCAAGAGGACTTCCTGCTAGGCTTGCACAGGAAGGATGTGCTTCAGGGCAGTTTTGGGGCAATGGTGGCTGCCTTGTGAAGAAAGTGTTTCAGATCTAGAAAGAGAAGTCCTTTGACCTCTGAATCCAACAGTCTCGGAAGTCCTCTGCCCTTATTTGACCTGAGAAATTATCTTTTTATGTTAAATAGTTTGGGTTAGATTTTTGCCACTCGTACCCAAAAAGATTCTTCACTAATACAGATTGGTATTTGACTACTGCATTAAGTTTAGCTGGGAATCTCTTGGAAGCCAAAGCAAAGAGGGAAACACAATGCATCACAGAGCTCTCTTCCTCTGATATCCCAAAGCCCAAACAGCAAAACAAAGAGCCTTTTCTCATGGTCTCTGTAACTGGTGGCCCACAAAAGCATCTTCACAGCTGTTTCAGAAATGATGCAGGAACGTTCTCGGTGAAGCAGCTGCTTTTCCAAGGGCACCAAAAGCAAACTACAGAGGCGAGGGGAGTCAGTCTGGGTTCAGGATGAAGACCTCCTGTAGTTTCTGCCAGAGAGGTAAACCGGCCCAGCGGCTTCTTCTTCGCCTAGTGCTCCCTCTTCCCTGGCTAGAGGACTCTCCTGGGGCGTAGCCCCCCACCCCCCCAAAACTAGGCCTGAGGTTTGACTCAGACTCGTGTTTCTTTGATTGGAAGGTTGTGTTTCCTTGGAAGGCACCACAAAGCCATATTCCATTCAATGCTAAATAAACAAACGTTTGAATCTGTGTTTTATTGGTTCCATACCATCTGCCATCTGGTTTGCAGGAGCAAGGAAAACTGGTTTTGTTGAGTGTGGATATGTGTGTGTGTGTGTTGCTGTTGGTGGTGGTGGTGGTGGTTTTTTTTTTAAGTTTAGTTTTTTTCTTTTCTTTTTTTTTTTCCTTTTTGTGAAAATGTGTCTAAGGTTGAGAGCTGGCAGCAGTAGGGGCTGGTTCAAAGCCACCTCGTTCCCCAGCGAAACGTAAGAGGCTGGTGTGGATCCCATCTGCTGCGAAGCCTGTTGTGTGAAAATTACATCGATACATATGCCGGGCCCCACAGCCAGCCTCACAGGATCCGAAGAATTACAGTGTTCAGAGGGAACCACAAGAAGCAGCTACTTCATGTTGAAAAGCTACCCCTGGAGTCCAGGCTGGGGGCCAAGCAGGTCTAGAAAAACGGTCTGGGACCTTGGGAAAGGCCTTGTAAAGACTTGAAGAAGAGAACACACCCTAGACTCAGTGGAAAATGAGCTCCTGACTGTCTGGACCTTGAAGATGAGAAGTTGGGCAGCCGTGGCAGGAGGGGAGTGGGGTCAGACCAGCCCCTCAGCATTTCCCGTGGGCTAGCTCTTCGGTGGCCTGGAGATGTCTGAAAAAAGGGAAAAAGAGCCTTCCAATTTGTTTGTTATAACTTAAATCCAGTCCTCAGCTCCACCGTGTATAAAATAGAGGCTGACTTGGGTACGAGTCACTTACTCCGACACCACAGGGCCAGGGAGCTCCAGAGAGGATGGAGATGGCCGGGTGGGGACCTCAGCAAACATGTCCTGGTCCAAAGGCAGCAGCCACTCTGCTGGTACTAGTGATGGTAGCTTTGCAGGAACCCAGCCCAGTGTGGTCAGATTTCCCAAGTTTTTAAGAAAGGCCAGGTTTGTGGGTTTTTAAATTTGTTTTTAATATGAAAAAGTCCAGTGTTTCAATCCTGGCAGCTGTTGAAATTATTGGGAAAAAAAAATAACTCTGGCCAAATCAAACCTGTCAGCAAACCACAGAAGGCCCCAGGTCTCCATCAACATCTCAGGTGGAAGAACTCGGTGAGAGAAACTTCCGGGAAGGCAGGGACCAGGACCATGATTTGCCTGTGGGAGGTCAGAAGGCCAGCCTGACCCGAGGAGTCAGCCCTGCAGCAGCCGGTGTGGACCGCGGGCACCAAGCAAATGACCTTCCTTCTGTGGCTGAGCTCCAGCAGGGTAGACGATCCAGGATCAACCAAGCCCTCTGGATGAGGTGGCAGCTCTGGGCCTCACTAGCCTTATTTCCAATATTTCTGTTTTCCAGTTCACTCCTGGGAGCAGAAGGAGCTCTGCAGGGCCACACTGCTGCCTGTGCCATGTGTTGGGTAGCTGTGTGCACTGCGTACACTTCCTGCCGTACGTGTACACACGACATTGTGTGCGTACCCAGAACTCATGCGTGTGTGCACATGTGATCTGCTGGGGGCCCTGAAGCTTGCTCCCCTCCCGGTCACCCTGTTCCAGAGTCACAGTAAGCACAAAGTGACGCACAAGAGTCTCCCTCTCCAGCTGGCTGTTCTGCTCCTGCGATGACAGAAACTTCTTTCCTGTCTCTGTGGAGAAAGGGCTTTTAATTTCTTTTTCTCTGAGATTTGATTTTGTTCTGTTGTGTTTTCTTTCTAACCGAGGTATGAATTCCTTGGTTCATTCAAAGTTCCCAATGAAAAAACCATATTTTCCTCAGCAATAAAACCCACATGTTTCTGTGTCAAATAATGTAGCCCAAACAACTCCACAACATTTACTTGGTATGAAATCAGTACACTATATACACCACAGAGCAAGAGTCAATGGACACTAAGTCTTGGTAAGACACTGAAACAACAGCAACAAAGCTGACAAGAGACCTAGTCTCACACTGGCTGCCATCTTGCTGTGTGGTCTTGGGGCCGCTAAGACTCCTCTGGCCTCACTGGCCTCAGCGGCCCCCTGGATGAGACTCTAACTGGAGGTGCCCTCCACCCTCCTTCCTACAGGGTGAGCAGGAAGGATCGGGAGATGGGCAGGCAAGCGTGCTAAGGACTCATCACCAAAAAACCACAGGGGAGAAGACTGTGCCCCAAAAACCAAGTAGGCAGAGAAGGCACACACATCCCAAGACTTCCCCCAGAAACAAGAGTAGACTGTTGGTTCCTGGGGGCAGAGTTAGGCCCCGTCTTTCTCTGGGTCCCCAAACCGGAACCATAGTTGTACAGAGGTGGTACCTCGCCTGTGGCTGTGGCGTCCACACATCAACCAGCATGGCTTGGTTGATGGAATCTTCTCTGGGGAAACTGAGCCCAGGAAATGGGTGGAGATGGTCCCAGATGCTCAGCTGGAATTGATGGTGCAGATGAAAGAAACACCGGAAATGGTCAGGGCTGACTTCTGGAGCAAAACTCTTCCACCCCAGGCCTCGGGCTGACCATGTAAGGAAGGATTTTTCCCAGACAGAGCAGAGAAGCTGAGGCTCAGTCAGGTGAAGGCACCAGTTGAAGCCCAGCTGGTGGAGATTCACATCTAGATCTCAGGACCCCATCTCCTCACTTGCTCTAGGTCCCCTGCAGAGTGGTGGCACTCAGTGATTCCCATCCCTTACCCAAGACAGCCAGGCTGGCTATGGAGGTGGCTCTGAGAAGACCTAGAGAGAGTTAAAGAAAATAATAAACCAATACAGACCTTTCCCAGAGCCTATCACAAGGGAATGTCATGCGTCAAATACTTAACAAAATCTGCGTGTGATAAACTTAAAAGGAAGAGGTAGATGTTGCTCGATTTTTCTGTGACTTGCATTGTTATCTGATTCTCCAGGGATATACCTCCCCCTCCAGGGCCACCCCAGTGAGAGTTGCTCTCCATGAGCTCTGGTATACAGGTGTCTCAGTGAGCAGCAGACATCTCCACATAAGATGAGTCTTGGGCTCCTCAGCGTGGACACAAGTCACAGGGATGATGAAAGGCAGGTGACACATGTGTGTGCACACGGACTCACATGGACACATGCATTCATGAACAGCCACACAAAGACAGGAAACCACATCCAGTCAGGGCTGGGCCCGAGCTGAAGAAGAAACCCCGAAGAGTGACTGCCCCACTCAGTAAATTAAGATGTGGGATTCAGACCACTTCCTCCCCAGCTCAGCATTAGGAGCATCACATACCTGGAGGGGGGTGCGGGGGAACTCTCAGGGGAGGAGTCTCTGTTGCCATCATGCGATGTTAGAACTCACCTAGAGATGCCAAGTAAGGGGCCCCACTTCACACAGCAGGATAGGAATCAAGATCTGTTCCCCCCCCCAGAGGAGGTTGTAGGGCCCCCGACACCGAGATCCCTGGACTCCGAGTCTCCACCCCTTCATGTGGGCAAAGGTCCAGGCTGCTGCCCAGAAGTCAGGCCTGACCATTTCCGGTGCTTTCTTTCATCTGTACCATCAATTCCAGCTGGGCATCTGGGGCCGTCTCCACCCATTTCCTGGGCTCGGTTTCCCTGGAGAAGATTCCATAACATCCTGTTGGTGCTGCAGCCTTTTAGCCTTCGACATTCCCCCGCCCCGGGGGGTTATGGGTAAATGAGGAGACACTGACCTAATTTCAGATAGTGCTCTGCAAAACCTCTGGTGGGTGGCCAACTGAAAGTCACTTGCCCATCCCTCTCTACCATCTCCTTCTCCCACGCAGGAAGGCAGAACCCTTAGATCCTGAGGTCTTGGGATCTTTGGTTTAGGCATCAAAGTCCCTGAGCTGCCCTTAGTCTGATCTCATATCACACTCTCTTGTGGCATCAACAGTCTCTGCTCAGCAGCCTCCTGTAGTGGGGAGCTCACTGCCTCTCCAGGAAATGTTCTGCACTCTAGGCAAGACTAAGCACTAGGACATGCTTCTTTCAGTGAGCTGGCACCAGCCTCCCCATTCCACCAGGACTCTCAGCGCTCATCCTACACTTACAGACACACAGGAAAAGCAAGTGGCCTCTGAGCCCTGCAGCCCACCCTGCAGTGAGAGCTGCCACTTCTCTGATATGACTCCCTTTCTGCTCAGCACCTCATCTGTAAGGTGGAGGAAGCTGAGAGGGTGAGATCTTTCCAGGGCCTGGGCCAGGACTTGTAACAGCTGAAACAGCAGTGTCACAGAGGTCACCAGCAGAATCTGTGCTTTCTCGTTCCTGGTCTGATGTGCTATTTCCATTGGGAAACCAGGAAGTAGCCCCCGCAAAGACCAGGAGGATGGCTTCTGTATCCCTTCAACCTCCAGCCCAGGTGGGGAGACTTGGCTTGGAGGTGTCCACCTCTGTCACAGGAGAGAGGGTCTGGACACAAAGGTGGCCCGGAGGACAGAGGAAACATGAGATGAGAGACAAGAGACAGGGACTCACGTCCCAGCTCAGCCACCGTTCAGCTGCTGAACACTATGGGGCAGGATAGAATAAATAAAGATGGACAGAAAGGAGACAAGCAAATGAGCATTTTGGAATCATGCTTTGGGGCAGGGGGAGAAAACTGTAGCATTTCAGGATATAAGTTACTTTTTTCCTTTCCAGGAAAGTCACTCAAAACAAAAAAATCTTAAGAGTCCTAAAGACACAATAATCCTGCACATTTGGTTCTGGGCCTGTGCTTTTCACCTGCAGACTACACTTCTTCAGTCCTTAAAGAAAAGGCAGTATTAGTGGGCAGTGCAGCTCAACTTCAAACACAAACAAATGGTTTCCATTCTAACACAGCCTGCCAGATGGGTGACCTGTCAGAAGGTGAGAATGCACATCTGTTATGGTTTGTGTCTAGATGCCTCCCTAAAGCCTCATGCAGTCATAGGTGGCGCTTTTTCAGAGATCTCAAGGGCGTGGTGCTGGGATTAAGGGTGTGTGATTACTAAATCAGTCCACTGATTGGTTTCATCCCAGTAGCCTGGACAGAATACAAACAGGGAAGAAAGAAGCTGCTAAGGTTACATGTGGGTCCCTTGCTAGCTCTGCTACCTTCTGACTGCCTGAACTGTTTCTCCTCTGCCATGCTTCTCTGCCATGGCACCCTGCCTTGGAGCCAGCTGATTACAGACTGCAACATTTACATTGTGTGAGCTAAATAAACATTTCCTCCTTTAACTTTGGGTGTTGGGTTATTTTGTCTCAGCAATGAGAAAAGTAACTGAGACAACAGTTTTGATCACCCATCTTGAAAACATTCCCAAGATCCCACAAAAATACTCAGCTCCAGATCTCTCTTGAAAGTCTCATGTTCTTATTTCCTTATACTTTTGCATTTTTTGACTAATACAAACCTTTACACCTCTCATTGACAGGTCTTGAAAATTCTTTTTCTGTGAGAAGAATCAGAAAACCCACAACTCATTTCTATGGCTAAAGTGGAAACCCCCCTGGCCCTATCCGGTGGTACTTGGTTTTACTGCTTGACACTGCAGGACCTTTGTTTCTTCTGCTATGCAAGAGGCATTGGAAGAAACAAATGCTGAGCCTGAGAGGTCAGAGTATCAACAGAAAACCTTAGAATGGGCCTGGACGATAGCTTGGAGTTTGCTTTGGTTTTAGGAAAGCTATTTGCAAGGCTGGTGGGCCAATGGCATCGTACAAATGCAACAGCACCAAGAGGGTGGAGACCACATGGCAGTCATTGCCAAAGCCTGGAGCGTGGTCACAGGACTCTGCCACCCGCACCACCTTCTCCAGAGCTCAGGAGTACCCAGAGAAGCAGAGGCAGGACAGCATGCTGCTGGCCCTGGGGATGCCTGGCTTAGCCCTGCCAAGGAGGAGGCTGGAAAACCTGGCTCTGATCCCCAGAGGGCTGATGTGGGTGGGTGAATAACAAGGGCTTAGGGTAAGGGGGAACTCAGATTCCAAATAGATTTGAGGGCTGGATGGCACCCAGCTAGTGGCTTCTCCTCTCAGAGCCTTGCTTTTATCAGAGAGAAAGAGGGGCTTGGATCAGAGGTGACACTCTCAGCATCTCTGCAGCAATACGATGCGGCTGAATTTCTATGACTTTGTTGAACAGGTCGGCTTCTCTTGGGACATCAGCTCCCCTCGGGGAAGTGATTGCTGGCTGTTAATTGCATGGCAGACGCTGTGCCAAGAAGAGCAGGCACAGCCCCTGCCTCCCTGCTGCCAAGGACCTGCCACCCTTGGAGGGTGATTGGAGATAGAGCACCCTGGAATATCTGTCCCTTCCTCTAGGGAGCTTGGGGAATGTCCATATAGGAAGGGCACACTTGAGTGAAGGTTTGAGAAGTGAGTGACAACTGTCCAAGCTACTGAGGGTAAAAGGTAGAACAGAGAGCAAGGCGAAGGGAGGTAAAGTACAAGCATTTGTCCATGTGGCAGCACGAGAAGGGATGGAAAGTCGTAAGGCCAGCGAGACAAGAGCGGGATGCTGTGTAGGAGACCGTGAATGACGGCTGAGATGTTAGAACTTTATCCAGTGGGTAAAGGGAAGCCTAGCAGGAGAGTGACAAGATCAGATCCATATTCTAAACGTTCGTTTTGGTGACAGTGTAGACACTGTGATCACCAAACCATGGCAGGTGGGCCAAATCCAACCCTTGACTTGTTTTTATATGACATACAAGCTAAAATAACTTTAACTATCTTGCTACTTCTTTATTGAGATAGGAGTCACATATACAGCATACAGCAGCAACATTAAAAGTCAATAGCTTTTTTCTATACACCAATAATGAACTAGGTGAGAAATAAATCAGGAAAATAATTCCATTCACAATAGCTTCCAAAAACAAAAACAAATAAAATACCTAGGAATCAATCTATTGAAAGAGTTAACACTTAACCCAAGCATAAACCACATAACCCCAAACTCATCTCACTAAGTTGAAGAATGAAATCGCAGATAGAAGGAGGAAGTTAGGAAAGTATTAGAAATAATAATAATAAACTGGTTTTGGAAGGGGACTCTGAAAGTAGAACTCAAATTCATTCATTTTGGTCTTAAATAGATAAGCAGAGCATGGGACTTGTTTTAAAAAGGTGGCTCTGTGAGTTTAGAATAACCAACAGAGCTTTGTTCAGCGTTTGTAATGTAGACTGTTATGGCTTGTGTCTAGATGCACCCCGCCCAAAGTCTCATAGGCTAACAGTAGAGGTTTGGGGAGGTGACTGGATTCTGGGTGTGTGATACTGGATTAAAGGTGTGTGATACTGGATTAGTCCAGTTTAACAATACTTCTAATTGTGGCTGGGTAGATTTACTGAAAACAAAAGCCCCACTCTGGGTGAGATGGCACCAAAAAAATGCTTGTAGCCTGGATAGAATTAAAGAGAAGAAGAGGATTGCTGCTGTTGCTGCTGCCTATCTGCCAGGGACTGTTTTTCCTCTGTGATGCCCCTCTACCATGCCAACCTGCTTTGGAGTCAGCTGACTATGGACTGAAACCTTTGCAAACTGTGAGCTAACATAAACCCTTCCTCCTTTAACTGGATGTCAGATACTTTGCCCCAACAACGATAAAGTAACTATGACATAGACGCTAAAGGAAATCAATTCCTCAGCTGGAAACTAAGTCCAAAGCAAACTGGTTATTCTGCATTTCTAAATTCCTCCAAGTCCAGCCCAGAGGTAGGAGGAGCTGCCAACTTACTAAGCATACTTTGCCTAAGAATCTTCCAGAGAGGAAGGGTCCTTATTTGTCCATTCTTATCTCTTTTTTTATCCTTTTTAAATGTTTCTTTTGTATTTCTAAGCTTCACTCACCACATGGCTTGAAATAGATCTTAACTGTGTACATGCTACTTTCTGTGAATCTATGTGACTCTATTTTAGGCCCATTCCTTTTACACTAAGGACGTAAAAGATCTCTACAATGAAGATTAAAGAAACATAAAGGAAGAACTTGAAAAAGATGCTGGAAGGTAGGAAGAACTCACAGATCAGCCAAATAAACATTGTTAAAATGGCCAAATTATCAAAAGTGATCTACAGATTCAATGCAGTCCCCATGAAAATTTACATGAAATTTTCCACAGGACTAGGAAAAAAAATCCCAAAATTCATTTGGAAACAGAATAGCCAAAGCAATCTCCTCCCACAAAAAAGAGCAAAGGTGAAGGAATCACAATACCTGACTTCAAATTACACTACAAAGTCATAATAGCAAAAACAGCATGGTACTAGCACAAAAATAGACACATAGACCTGTGGAATAGAATTGAGAACACAGGAACAGACCCACTAAACTATGGCTATCTGGTTCTTAATAAAAGGATCAAATACATATATTAGAGAAAAGACAGTCTCTATAACAGATGGTGCTAGGAAAACTGGAATCCCTATATAGAAAATTGAAGTGAAGTCCCTACTTCTCACCCTGTACAAAAATCAATTCAAAATGAGTCAGAGATCTAGGTGTAAGACTTGTAACGGAAACTGCTAGAAGATAATATTGGGGAAGTCCTTGGACTCATTGGAAAGGGGAAAAACTTTCTGAATAGGGCTCCAAAAGCATAGGAAATAATAGCAAGAATCAACAAATGAGACTACAGCCAATTAAAAAGTTTCTGCCCAGTGAAAAAAAACAATCACCAGAATGAAAAGACAGCTTACAGCATGAGAGAAGAGCTTTGCCAGCTATTCATTCCTCCAACTGAGAATTAATATCTGTAATGTATAAAGAGCTCAAACACCCCACAAAAACGATTAAGGGAATTGAATGGCACTTCTCCAAAGAAGAAGCAAAAGCAACCATAATAAATATATGAAAAAATTTTAACGTGGTTAGCCATTAGGGAAATGCAATCAAAACTACACTGAAATTTAATCTCACCTCAGCTAGAATGGCGATTATCAAGGACACAAAAAACAACAAACGCTGAAAAACATGTGGAGGAAAAGGAACTTTTTACACTGTTGTTGGGAATGGGAATTAGTACAGCCACGATGGAAACCAGTATGGAGGCTTCTCAAAAACCATTTGATCCAGCAGCCCTACCCATCAGTGTACACATTAGCTCCTTCTCATTTGCTGGGACCAAATACCCAATACTCACGACATAAAGGTGCAAAGGTTCACTTTGGCTCACAAGTTTCGTGGGTTCAATCCATAGTCAGCCGGCTTCAAAGCAAACCCTACTCAAACACTGTGTCTCCCTGAAGTCCTTCCCTCTTCCCAGTGTGGCTCGTGTTTGACATGCTAGACTGTGACAGCTCTGTCCTCACGTCTTTCTCCTCCACTGGCCTGTACCGTTGCTCTATCTCCTGGGAATTTGAGGGAGCAAATGCCATAGAGTCCGCGCCCTTTGAGGATCTGCTGAGCGTGTGAGTGTGCATTTGTGAGCAAGATGGCCTATATTCTTTCCCCTCGTCCTTCAGTTTCGGGGCTGTTTCATTTCCTCTGAAGCCCTCTGGGTCCTTCAGAGGAAGCTGGCTCTTAGCCACCTGCTTTCCCTCCTATTGATCAGGCGATTTATGGTACTATTGTTTCCTTTTATTAGGCTGTAATGGCCTCTGTTAAAATGTGTTACATGGAAATAGGCTAATTACATGTGTCCAATAAGTCACCATTCCCTGCGGTGACCAGCCCTCCCTACACAGCAAACCCTCACTGCATGGCAGTGAGGGAGGGAGAGAGAGAGAGGCGGGGTACAGTGGTATTCCTCTTTCCAGGGGCATTGGGGACGCCTCCAGGTGTCAAAGTCCTCTTCTCATTGCTTGAATCTCTCCTGAAGTCACCATAAGACGCCACTCTCAGCTGTCATGGCAACCTGTCGAGTTGAAGGTTGACGGGCATCCACACCATCAACCTAATTCCTGTTCCCCTGCTTATTCTCAGGTGATCAGGAAAAGGGGAACCGCACAGCCCACTGCAAGAGAAATTCTACGGGCAGGTTTTTATCACGCACCTTCAACATTGGCTGGAAACTCATTCTGCTCACCTCTTTCCTCGGGCTCTAACGGAGCAGCACTCTGCAAAGCCGGCTGTGTGCAGGGTTCCAGGTGACCATCTGCCTCTGCAGCTGGGAGATTCCAAACAGACTCCCGAGTCAGGGAAGATGGACTCTGAACAGTCATGTTCAGCTTCAGACGACACGACTTCCCGTGGGCTCTGCTGTGCCTTGCAGGAGAGGAGTTTTGAAGGGATATTTAAGGAAAAAGCACCCTGGAACTCACTGGAGAACATCTCAGCTGCTGTGACCATGGGCAGGTCCACCCTCACAGGCTTACTTGGACACAGCCCCTGAGCCCAGGCAAGTTCCAATGTGCTTTGCTCCCCCAGATTTCTTAAGGGGCACCATCTTGGTGAGCAGTTCTCATAGTATTTGTTCTATAGGGTGATAGCAGGAACTTTGGGGAAACCATGCTAAATTGAGTTAGAAGGCTCATTTGCTGAAGGCTTTCCCAGAGCTCGCTCATGTCCAGGGGGCCATGGACCCTCAGGATAGGTGTAGCCTGTGGTTACTGCCCTTCTTTAGCATTAGAATCCTGCACACCCTTCTTGCTGCCTAAGCACCTGGCAGTCCCCTCCACACACAGAGCTGTACCAGTGTCTGCAGACCCCTGGTGTTTGGTTGGCTGCGTATCTTACTTGGGTCAATAGAAGGTGCTGAGACAGTGATTGACAACAGTGACCTGCTGGGCTTTTCTAATGCTCTTGCTACGGCCCTGAGCAAAGCAGGCCCTCCCAGTATCTCCCCCCACCCCACCCTGTGGCCCTGCCAGCCGGAGAGCCCTACACCCAGCCCCTAATGAGAGGCCAAGCTGCCCTGGCCACCTACTAGGTCAGGAATGAGAAAGCAGCATGCAGAGTATTATTTCTCAACAACCGACTGTATTAACTTCTGGTGGCTGTTATAATAAATGAAAAAAAAAAACCTGAGTAGCTTAAAACAATGCACATTTATCATCAACTTAAAATTCCACAGGGCAGAAGTCTACAGTCAACTTTGCTGAGCTAAAGTCAGGGTACTGGCCGGGTATGTTCCTTCCAGATCTCCAGGGCAGAGCCCAGGGCCTTGCCTTCCTGGTTTCTCCTGGTGTTCCTGGGCTCCTGGCCTTTCTTTTACCTCACTGCTCTAATCTTTGCTTCAGATAGGACAGGCCCCCGCTCCTCACATGCCCCTCCCCCATGCCCTCACCTCCTTTGTACAAAATCCCTGGGATTACAGCAGACCCATCTAGGTCATTCAGGATAATCTCCATCTCAAGACACTCAGCTCAGTCACCTCTGCAGAATCCCTTTCAGCATCTTCAGGAATATTCATGGGTTCTAGGGATTTACCTGTGGCCGTGATTCAGCCAACCCCACTGACTAGTACACAAGAGGGTTAAAATACACAGCATTTCTCCAAACTCTGTGTGTGTGTGTGTGTGTGTGTGTGTGTGTGTGTGTGTTTCCCCACAGAGCATCTCAAAATATCTCCCTCTTCCTTGTGTGGACCCTAGTTTTGGAAATTGGGCCCTTGCCCATTATTTGGCATTTCCCTTGCAAGCTCTGTAACCATTTGGTACCCATAGCCCATCTCCTCTGACAGGATTATGCATTCCTACAGATTTGCTCCAGTCACCTGCTTTGTTTGGGGTTACCCATTTGCCCAATCTGTCGTCTTAGTCACTTTCTTGTCCCTGAGACCCAACAACTGATGCCCATAACTTAAACAAGGAGAAGTTTATTCCGCCTCACATTTCAGTATGTGCTTGGTCAGCTTCAAAGAAAAAAAGAAGGGAATGGAAGAAGAAAAATTGCATGCATCGTGACACCCAGGAAGCAGAGAAAAAGGAGGAGTCAAAGAGGGAAATAAACACTTCCAGGTCATAGCTCCAGGCCCCGCCTCTTCCATCCAGACCCCGCCTCTTCCATCCAGACCCCGCCTATTTCAGCCAGCAGCCCCCATAATCCAATCACCTTCCAAACATGACTGGATTACCAATGAGCACATGAGGCTCTTGGAGGACGTAGAAACCAAAATACCTGCAAAGTGGGGTGGTACCAATGTTCCAGGCTGAACTGGTAAATGATACATACACCGTAACTGTCATCAACACAGTGACCAGCTAAAACTTCTCAGTAAACAGTATATGCCTTCCTTGCTTGCTTGCTCTGACAGAAATGAAAAGAAAGTCAGTCTTGCACCCAGCCACCTGCTGCAGTGACAGTAAACAAACTTTGGCAGAGACAGGCAAGGTCTTCCCGACCCCCACAGCCATGGTTTTCCTCTCTGCCATTCCTGCCGTGGAGTTAGGGGTGCAGCATGTGTTGTCCTGTGTTTATTCTTCCTGTCCACCCTGGACATATACAAACCCCTGGGGGTGACAGGCAGGTGCTCAGTTGCTGTGTATAGCTCTGGGAGTGCTCCTTCTTCCTGGGGCTCTGGCTTCCCCCCATGCTAACATGAGGTTATACTAGGAGATCTAAACTCAATCCCCTGAGTCCCTAAACCCGGGTCTGGGGTTCCTATTTTCCTCACCATTCTGTTCAAACAGCCCAGGCTTTTGGATTCTCCCGGTCCTGAATAAACATTTGAACACAAAGACCCCACACACACCCTGCTTTTTTTTTTGGTACCTTTTTTCCCATTTTTCATTTTAATGGACTCCTCAAATGAAAACATCCTTCAAAAAGGCAAAGAAAAAGTGGCAAATTACTGCAGACTCCAGAAGAGACATGTATATGAAGACTGGACTTTTCCAGGAACCTCAAACTCCCAAGCAAAGTGGATGTTGTGGAAATAAAATGTCAACAGCGAGTCCTGTGTCCCAGGGAGGACCCCAGTTTGCAAGCTCCCCAAGGTGCTCCCATCCTGAAACTGACAAACCCAGCGCTCACAGACCTTGTCAGGGACTGACCGGAGACACACAGATCTTGCAAGAGAAGAACCATCCACGAAAGAGTTAAACCCTGAAAGGTTAGTTTCCTCTGCTCTGCCCCCTCTAGATTTAGCATAATTCCTGCCATTAATATTTTAAGCAACTAATTTTACATTTTTCCATTTAATTAACTCGCATACATATGAGAACAGGGTTTTGAGAGTACCATGACATTTAAACAAAGTCATTTAAGTTTTCCCATTCCTGGTGCCCTGGCTTTTTTCTCTTTTTTTTCTTTGCCTTCTTTGCCTTGATGCCTTTTACTCCATCTCTGTCTTGCATTCCTGATTCGGAGGCTGGCTTATTAGCTCAGAGAAATGACCAAGCTTCCCAAAGCAGACGTCCGCCAGTCTCAGCCTAGGGGACGTGGGTGAGCCCTGGAGCTCGGGCTCTGTCCCTCTTTTCAGCTGGAGCCTGCTCTTTCCATGCCTTTATACGAATGGCGTTTCCATCAGAACAGGCCCCCGTCACTGTCACTGGCTAATGTCTTCCTGGTGCCAGCCCAGCCCCGGGTGGCAGTGGGGGCGAGGCGGCAGGCAGGCAAAATGTTCATCAGATGCAACCACTGCCAGGGAGAGGCTCGAGTTTCCAGAGGGAGACAATAGCTCCGTGACAGTTTTCTCTTGCAAATGACAAATAATTGCCGTCACATCATCTGATGATTAAGAAATAAAAGGAAAAGAGACCAATGGAGTGTATCCATGGTGAGATGGCAGGAGGAGGCTGGGGAGAGGCTTGGTCAATGTTCTGTAATTGAAAAATTGCACCCTAATTAGCTCCCACCCCAGAGGATTTGTGAGGACTACGTGCCGTCCAATCCGCAGTGTGCCAAGCTGGGGGACTTGCAGCCATTCTAATTTACTGCTGCTTTCAGGAGCACACCGTCCTCTCCAGAGCAGAGTAAGATTCTTCAGCAGGCCCAGAGCTCAGAGAGGACTCGTAGCTGTGTGCTTTCGTCTGTCATAATGAATCACAGATTTTCCTACCTATCAGCAGCTCCGGCTGCTCTCCCCGAATGATCCTGGTCACTCTGCTTTCTGGCCGGTCCGTGGCAGCCTGCCCAGCCCATCCAGGCTCACACAGGCCCCAGGGTGCAAAGCCACGCTCCCTAATCCCGGCTGTCATGGGCAAGTATGGGTTCTGGATTTAAAATAAAACCCAATTGCCAACCAAGCTCACGGGACTCGGGAGAAATTCCATGCCTCGGTTTCTCCCCCAGCCAGGATATTCTTTGGGGATTTCTAACAAGGGCACCTGACTTGTGGAAGAACAGCACTATAAAACAGGTGGGTCCCTCTTCTCTTCCTGCTCCATGACCTCATTAGCTGCCTGATCCTAGGAAAGGAACTTGCTTTGTCTGAGCCTGAGTTTTTCCTTCGGTGAAGGGAGACAGACCTATGATGGCGACCAGAGACTGCTAAGTGTAAAGTGTCCGGACAGTATGTGCTACAGGGTCTCTAGGTCCTTAAATGTAAAATGGGGATGACAATCATATCCCCTCTCGCTGGGCTTGTGCTGAGAATTGAGTAAAGAATACATTAGGTTATGTAAAGTGCCTTGCACAAGGTTGGTGCCCAGTAAATATTTGAACTGAGTTAAACTGATCCACACATAATTGGTTCACTCATTCACTTAATCCGTCAGCTAATAGTTGTTGAGTGACTACTTTTTGTCAGGCGCTTGGCTTGGCTTATGGTACAAAAAGATGAACAGGGAAGACTTGCCTCATGCCCTTGGGAGCTCGTGTTCTAGGTGAAAACAGACTGAAAAACAAACAAACAAACAAACAAAAGGTAAATTGTAGAAAAAGTGCTATTTCTAAAAAAAAAAAAATTCAAGAACATAAATACAGATTAATAGCCAGGCGATGACTTTTAAGTGCAGACCTAGAGATTAAGAAGAAGACAAGCATTTGAGAAATGACAGGGAAAATCATTCTGGAAAGAGGGGGACAATAGTAGAAAAGCAGGACAGATCCTGACATGGTCCAGGAATAGAACAGGCCATTTGTCAGGACCAGGAATACTGCTGCTAGGAAACAAGCCCCGAATCCCAGTGGGGCAGCACAAGGGAGTTGGCTCCTCCTACTCGCCATAATGGGTGGGTGATCTCTCATTGAGTTACCCAAAAACTGAGGTCTTTCCAGCCAACCACTTTGTCTAGGGTTTCTCGGAGACTCCTGAGGTTCTCTATAACCAAGAACAAATGACAAGGCTCCTAGGGCAGTTGGGGGCCACGCGGGGGAGGACAGACACCGCTGTCACTCACTGTCGCTTGACTAGGATGGCCTCACCTAATGCTAGAAAATCTGGGGAAGTAGAGCTCAGCTACGTGACAATCAAGAAGAAAGCAGGCTGGAAGAGGAGCGCTTTCTTCTGCTTCCCAGATGGAGCGAGGTTGAGTGACTTGGTAAAAGACAGAGATGGCCAGGTTGCGAACGGCTCTGGAAGGGGAAGGAATTGTGGGTTCCTTCTCAGAGCACGAGAAGGCATCCCGGAGCATTCCTTATGGGGTGTCGAGCAAGGCCCCCACAGGTTTAGAGGAAACACAAAGCTACTGGTAGAGGTGGCCCGATACAGAGTAAAGTGGTTCTGGGAACCATTGCTGGACCAAGAGCTCAAGGGCCATTTCCTGGCCCGATACAGCTGCAGAACCTCTCCCAGCCCTGCCTTCCTCAGGGCGACTGAGATGGAAGCTTGATCGTGTCAACGTGAGGAAACTCAACTAAATCAGAGCCAGCCTAGGGTGGCCCACGCCTGGATAGTAAAAGGGGACGTAGGAAGGACTGCTCTGTCTTTCTTCAGAGGAGCTCCAGGCTTCGCCTTCACCTTGGGCATCATCTCTGGGGCTTCCAGGAGACTCTTCAGCTTACACTGCAGACCTTCCAGTACGGCCTCCTGCAGGACACTGCGGTGAGCCCCAGACCTCGACTAACTCTTTTGGTCTCCAGTGGCAGACAGACCCACTGCACTCTTCCACATGTGACTCTGTGGGTGGCTGCCATGAGCCAATCTTGTAAATTCTTATCTATTTGTATATCTCATGCTCTGTCTCTCTAGTAAATGCGGACTGATACAGTGGGGCTGGGGTGTGTACCGAGGTGGCTCCCGCTGTAGGGAGGGGGTGGCCACTCGTACAGAACTGCCTCTCCTGGAGCCGAGTGTCCAAGTCATCTGGAACCCTCCCATCTGGCCTGGACTGTCAGAGTTCTGACTGATTCCATTCTATAGACAAAGAAGCTGTGGAGGGGAGGTACAGCTCCAGGGCTTAGGGACAGGCCTCCTGCTTATCCTGGGGAATGGGGGGGCAGGAGGGATGTATCCCAGCTCCTTTGGAAACCGGAAGGAGAATGAGGATGTGCCTGGGCCTCTCTGCAGTCTGATTTCCTGCCATCTCTCAGTGTCCTCCCTGCATTTGACTCTGCCTTGTCCTATGGTGCTCAGCGCCAGGTCACTGGCTTATGAGCCTGGCTCATACAAACCCTATCTTGAGGGAGCCAAGATGCCCCAAAGACAAATCTACCAGTAGATAGGGACCTGGCATCTGTGCTTTTTAAATCTGCCCAGGCCTGGGATCCTCAGCACATGCTGACACAGTGCTCAGTTAGAAGCACTGTGACACCGGCAGCCTGAGTCCAGGTGGGTGAATTGATGCCCGGAGAGGAATTGCTGTCAGATAATGAATTCCTCTATCTGACATCGCGACTGCACCGCGATGACGTTCCTTATCTTTCTGATCTTTTTCCATGTGGGACTGAAGCAGTGTTGCATGAGAAGTTATGGGAAAATCCACCCATAGCGACAACCGCAAAGTGCCAGAGCCGGGCCAGCAGTCAGTCAGAGGTTATCTTTCCAATCCTGTGCTCCTGGCTGCCCAGAGGACCAGCTGCTTCAGAGGCACATAAGGTACTTGTCACAGTCGCCCTGTGGCTACTGCCACAGCCTTCAGGACTTCCAAGCTGGGAATCTAGATATCCCCCGCACTTCTGTACTCAGTCCTGTTTGGAACCCAGGGGGGCAGCCCTGTCCATTCTACAGATAGTAAGACTGAGACCAGAGAAGTCGGATTTGCTTAAAAGCTCCTAGTCCATGAGCCAAGTTTTCTGATTCAGGCCAGTCCCTGTCAGAGCTCTAACTCCCGGCAAAGCCCACTCCATACAGGGCAAGGGTGGGCGGGGTTGGGTGCCGGCAGTAGATAACATTGTGTTTAAAAAGCTGCCTCAGCAAGCCGTCCAATTAGCTGGCCGGGGCTCACTTCCTTCCCCTGGCTATCGATGTCTCTTTCCTTTCTCTTCCTGGGCTGCCCCTCGCTCATCCTAATGTGATCAATTACTCACAGGAATAAATTATGCACGCAGTCTACAGTCTATTACATAATCGGCAGGGCGCTGGCTGAAGGAGCCGGCAGGGAAGACAGGCTGTCTGGAGCAGAGACCAGCAGAAGCTACTGCATGGTCACAGGGCGTGGCAAAGTCCCTGAGCAGGAAAACCCCAACTCGCCAAGCAGTTCTTGAAAGTACCCGGGCCCCCAGGGACTGGGCTTGCAAGCCAAACTTGAAAACAGCTTACAGCTTGAGGGATAAGTGTCTCACCTTTGGTTCCCAGAAAGCCACCTTCCTAGCTTCCCCAGCTCCTAGGATGCCACTCCCTACAGAAAGCCTATCCCTGATCCAGCTGTGCCTGCAGCCCACCTCTCAGACCTTGATGTTCATGGATCACACAGAGACCTTGCTAAAGACAGGTCTGATTCAAGAGGTCCTGGGGCTTGAGATTCTGCTTTCTGACAAGTTCCCAGGTGACACCAGGAACCTGGAGATCGGCACAGATAAGGATGAGCAGTCAGCAGCTTTGCTGACCCATAGATGCTTTCTGGATACCATCCGTCCTCCTGGAATCTGGTTGGGAAAGACCCGATGTCACTGGGCTTCTGGCGTGGGCAATGTCAACTTGTTCGCATGCTCACTGGCCCGTCTGCCCCACACATAGACTAAAACAAGACAGAATTTTCACCAAAGTCTGGCCACATTCCTCTACAATTATGTCTTTCCTCCTCCCATAATAGTAATTTGTCCATCTGTCCTCCTGTGGTCTGGAAGCTTTACACGAACTACACCAAGCCTTTCATGTACTCCCGATCTTGGTGGGAGCTCTCTCAGCCACTCAGCCCTGAGAACTTTGCAGCAGTTTGAGAAACAGTAGGAGACCCAAAAACATAACGATTGGTTCCAGAACATGATGGGAAAAGTTTGCAGGAGAAATCAATAAAATTTTAATGAAACATCTACAAAACAAACTGTTACATCAACCTCATTAATGGTTTCATTTGGTATTCACAAAAAAATTTTCACTATGCTGGAAAACGACATGCAGGTTAGATTTCCTCACTCTGTGAGAATTCCTGAGTATGTCTGATAATTGCTGAGGACTCAAAGCCAACCATACATCAAATGAATTACTTGTAGCCAAAGAATTTCAAAAGCAAAGTTATAAAAATAATTCCTATAATTTTTCACAGGGAAAAACTATATTTAATGTGTTTGATGTGTGCGAGGTGGAGCCTTCAAGGCAAGTGTCTGAAAACAATCTTGATTTCTGGCCTAGGGGCGGGAAGCATATGCCGGATTCCTCCAGAATGAATGGGCAAAAAAAATGGCAATCCAAAGTGCTGCTGAAAAGTGTCAAGGTGGGAGGAAGGGAAGAAAAACAGACAGGAGAAATATATAAAATGTGAGCCAAAGTTTTTAGGCAACAAAGTAAGTCCTGGAGATCAAGAAATCCAAGTCCCTATCCCTGATAGAAGCAGGCGATATCGCCCCCTACTGGCTGGAGGAGTCTGGTACAGCTCACAGAATTACAGCTTCATTTACTGACCTGTCTGCTGCTTCTGCAGCACCAAGAACATCAAAGCCACTTGGAATTGCCTCAGAGAGAGAAATCAGGGGTCCCGAGGAGCAAGACCCTACCCCTGCTCCAGGCAGGGAGCCAGGAGGGAGCTCAGAGCTGGCTGTGTGTCAGATATCCTGCTGCCTTCCCTGTCCCATCTTGAACGTATTTCGAGCTTCCTCCTGAGCCACATTTTGACTAACAGAGTCCATATGTTTCTCCCTCTGATGGGAAAGAGGCTTTACTTTTATTTCAAAGGGCATCTTTGAAAAGTCTGAGGGACACGGCTTTGGTCTGAGACAAGCAATATTGGAAGTAATCAGAGATAAACAGAAAGATTTATGTATAAGATGTTCACTGCAGTATTATTTATAACAGTGAAGAATTGGAAACAGCCTGCATGCCTGACAACAAGGGGCAGGTTAACTACACGACCATCTACCCACACAATAGAAGTTGATACCCCCATTAACATCCATGTTTTCAGAGATTCTTTTATAGGAATCGCCATCCTTCCTGAGCCCTTCCCAGGCAGGATTATCAGCGCTTTGCAAGTATTAACTCATTCCATTTCATTCAAATGAAAACCTTATGTGGGCAGTATTATTTCTATGGCCCCCTTTGATACAAGAGGAAACTGAGGCACAGAAAAGCCAAGATCCCAGGGCTGGACCATTACATTGGACCATTATCTACCACTGGACCCTACTGAGCCCTGCAGGAGGATTGGATGAACTCCTTCTGGGTCCCTGGCAAAGCTGCAGTGAAAAGGTAGACCCCAGGTGCAGTCTGAAGGATGAGTAGGTCTTGGTCAGGTGACTGTCACATAGAGTATTGATAGACAAAGCCCAAATGAAATCCCAGAAGGAGGCCACTCCCTGGGGAGGCAGGCAGGCCAGCACATCAGATGCATTATCATCATCCACTGAAAATCAGCAAACGAACCACAAGAGCCTGGGCTGAGGCCTTGCAGCTAGTGCCAAAGCAGAGACAGCAGTAATTATAACACTGTAAGCATCGCAGACCCTGCCCAGCCACCATGCTGAGCACTTTCCCTGGGCGGGTGGCTCGGTAACTCCCAAGGGCCACAGTCTCCCCTCCGGCCTTTATTATTCCCAGTTCACAGATGAGAAAAGTGAGGCATGACCAGACAAGCAGCTGGCCGGATAGCCTGACCACGAGGCAGTGTTGGTGACTGGTGTTGCCTGGAATGGCCCAGAGGTCAGAGGCCATGTGCCGGACCACTGTGCCACAAGTGCCCTGCCAGAAGGTGACTGCCACATGCACGATCAGGCACGCGCTTACCCCAGTGGCTGATGCCGTTCTGTGTGTCAGCAGCCTCGGCTGGCTGCCTCTGTTATTTAGGGAAACTGTTCTCTGTGAAAATGATTGTGGGGCCTCCTGGGTTCAGGAGGAGCCCTAGGGAGCCCTGCTCTGGCCATGCTGGAGCTGGGAAAGGGAGAGACTCCTCCATGGATGGGGAAAGCAGTCAGCTAGCCCTGGCACTTCTCTCCTGAGAACCACCCTCCGGCACCCTGCAGGGCTGGGCCTAGTGCCTCCATGCTCAGAAAATCACCCCTCTCCCAGCTATGGAGCCAGGGCTGCCAATCCCCCGAGCTCAGCCTGCCAGGCTCCCCCGGGACACCAGAGTGGGACTGAGCTGCTGGCCACAACCACCAAAGGACATTTGTGGTAGGAGCAGGAGCGGGGCAGCTGTGCCCCACATGCACAGGGGAGCTGGCTGGGAAGTGGGGAGAGAAAGGAAGGGAAGTGGAGGGGTAGGGAAGGAGCCCCAGCCTGACTCCGAAGTTCCGGGTTCTAGTTCCTGCATGGGGAGGGAGTGAAGCTTCCACCCTGGGGGGCATCCTTCCCTCAAGTGACTGTTTTTGCTTCAGTGACAAAGCCTGTCCTTGCAACCCAGCACGTAGACGCCGGGGTCCACATCGCACCATCACTGCCACCGCAGGACGACAGCTTTGACCTTTCACGCAGCGTCTAAGGCCCTGACAACCTGTGCCCCTTGGTCTACTCCCGTCACCTAGTTCTTTTTATTTTTGAGTTTTATTTCCATTTATTTTGTCTTTTTTCCCCTTTTCCCTCTCCCCTCACCGTTCTCTTTCTCATTTGAACATTTTCTTCCCATTAGATATTGGGACACGGGAAGCAAAGTCACCGTCTAGCTCATGATGGTCCCCTGATGCGCAAGGGATGAGAGCCTGGATTTCTCCACAGCACATCCGAGGCCTCTGTCTTCTTCTGCAGCCGCTGCACCCTCAGTTCAGGCTTCGTGTCTGATTGGACAGAGCTGCCCCTGGTTTCCTCCTCCATGCCTTGGCCCGTTCCTGGAGCTGCCGTCTTAGCCTTGCTCTAACCCGAAGCCTTTCAGTGCTGCTTCCTGGCTCCCTGGGAAAACTCCGGACCTGCCAGGGTGAGCAATGTCTCCTCCTCTGCATTACCATTGCAGCTCGGCACAGACCATGATCCCCTCTGTCTCCCTGGCGCCCCACTCAGTGCCGGCTGACCACTCTCTACCCCCCTACTCCATCTCCTGGCTGCTCCTCCAACCAAGGGCATGATTTCCAAGGGAACACCCAGGTCCCCAGTCTCTAATCTATCGTTGATAAAACTGGGCTCCTAGTGACAACGTCACAGCGCAGGAAGTGCCAGAACCTGAGTTAGATGCCTGGGAAGTCCGCGTCCAACCCCCTACGCCGGGCCCCACTGCTGTGTCTTCTGCGGAAGGCCTCCAATGGCCGTGAGCATGAGTCGCCTCCGATGGCCCAGACTGGAACTGGGGATCCCCCGTTCACTGGTACCCTTGTGACGGTCAGAGAGTTTGTGCACCTTTCCCATGAGATGACCCTGCCCCTGCTCTTTTTTCCAGCCCACGTTTCCTCTTCTGTCTGGAGCTCCTCCAGAGGCCAGGGACTGTCACCTGTCACCTCCTTGCACTGTGCCCAGGGAACCTGTAAGCTTCTCTGTGACAGCAAGGGCTTCCATGCTGGCTCTGTCCCTACCCAGTCGCCCCTGTCTGTCCCCTGCATTACTCAGGTATTACTTAGTTAAAGTGAATTTTAGAAGGAAGAAGAGAAAAGGGGAGACAAAAGCTGCAAAGCACTTAACGCAAGGATGCCCATGGGCCTCACAAGACAGGAACGGGACTCTGCCAGCTTCTCCAAAGGTCCGGGGACGCGGGAATTCTGTGCTGCCCTCCCCTCCCCCAGCCTTCCTCCCTGTGAGCCCCGGGCCTCCCCATCTCCACGGCTCCTGGCCCTGCCCCTTCCTCTTGGATGCTGGCTGGCTGGCATCACTGGTGTGGCCTGCCTTTTGGCCTTACTTCTTTGCTAGGCCTGCTCATCACTGCCCAGGCTGTCCCCCATTCACCCCATTTCCTTGAGCCTACTACCCATACAGCCACATCCGGGATCAGTCCCACAGGGCCCCTGCCCCTGAAGTCTGCTCCTTGCCAGGGAAGTAAAGGCAGGGTCCCTGGGAAGACCCGTCTTCACCAGGGTCAACCCCAGGCCCAGGGCAGCAAGGCAGAGCAGGTTGAGGCCCAGAGGGCTGAGGAAAGACAGCTCCCAGGGGAGCCTTAGAGGATCCCCCCCCCCCGCCCCGACAGTCTGGTCTTCCTCTGCTAATGAAATAGCGGTCGCACCCTGAGCGTCCAGTAGTCCCAGCTCAGCCCTCTTCCTGCAGCGTCTCTGGCCTCCCAGTCCCTTGCCAGTTGCTCACCGCCCTGCTGCGCAGAGGCTCAGCCCCGTCAACTGTCTCTTCTTACCAGGGAGGAGGGAGTGCTGCTGGCAGGGGTGGGGACCAGGTGGCCCAGACCTGGCTTGGAGGCCTGGCTTCCTCCCTGAATTGCCATATTTCCGGGAGCCAGTGGCCCCATCTCCTGGGCTCCAGGTGCCATCCTTGGCGGGTGGGGAGAGCGGCACTACACCCCATTTCCTCTTTTCTCCCAGTCTCCACTGTGACCAGAAACCACAATTCCCATTTAGGGTAGAGCTCTGCACATGGACAGTGAAGGTTCCTCTTTTTCTTAAAAAAAGAAAGAAAAAAATAACAACAAAAACAGCAACTTTATCCTCCACGTAGGGCTTTTTCCTTATGACTGCACCACTCTGGGTACTGAGATTCTCCACAGGAGTGCTAGGAAGTCGATATTATCAGGTGCCCATTCCAAAGGTGGGAAATCGAGTGCAGAAGAATTCTGGGTTCTGCCTGGGAGCCTGGCCGGCGAGCTCGGAAGCCAGGCTGGAAACCGTGAGGAGGAAATGCGAGAACCCCAATCTCCTCTGCAGGATTCTGAGCAGCGCTGCCCTCCCTCCCCACAGGACGTGTGTAAGTTGGCGCTCACAGTGGGAGTCCAAGAAATTTTCCTCCCAATTTACAATTAGACCCTTTCAAGGTCACAGTCTCTTACTATTGTCTAAATTTTTAAATTAAAAAGGAAAAAAACACTAATATGATTGAAAATATTCTTAACTGCTTAGAAATTAATAAACACACTTCTGGAGAACCCACTGATCAAAGGAAGTATAAAAACTGAAATTAAAAACCATAGAGAAACAGATGAAAAGGGGAACAGTTTATTTCAAAACCTATGGGTCCCTGAGAAAAACTTAACTCGGGGGAAAAGCGGGCCTGAAATGCCTTCATTATTAGAGAAGAGAGACTAAAAATAAAAATGCTGAACCCACAGCATCAGAAAGGAAGGGAACAGAGAAACAGCAAGAGAAAGGATGAAATGGGAATCAATCAATAGCTGAGATTCACACCAGGAAATGAGAGCAAGGAAAAATAAATGCACAATGGGATTCTTTGAAATCAGAAGTGGCAAGAGAGGCCTGACTGCCTCAGCCTCACAAGTGCAGGTTGCTTTGCTCCACCCCTAGCAGTGCTGAGCCCCAGGGGCTCTTGTCTCCCCTCACCAACCACAGGGCCTTGAAACTGCAGAAACCAGGAACCACACTGCTGTGGAGTCTGGCAATTCCACTGCCCAGGCAAGATTCTTCAGACTAAAATCTTTAGCATTTCCTCCCAGAAATAAAAATGCCTCCGTCTGGGCTTATTAAACAAACCCAGTCCGTTCTGTCTTTTTCAGCAATGAAAACTGCTGTGGTTTTGTTTTCTCCTCATTGCTGAGAGTCAAGAGGAAGACTGTGGTTAGCCCTCTTCGGGTGGAGACCGACCCTAACACAGCAGTGACTAATGAGCTCCTCGGATTCTCTGCTCCCAGCCCAGCCAGCTGGGCTAATGACCCTGAACTGGTGCAGAGGACAGAGAGGCCGCTGGGCCTCTCCCTGCCGCCTTTGTCCCCAGCTGCCTCCGATTCCCGGTCTGATGTAGGATTTGGTGGATTTGCTTGGTCACCGGTGCCTGATTTGCTTCAGTGCAAACCCAGAGCCTGGATTTTGAAGATTCCTGGAAATTCAGGGCTTATTCTAGTGTGGAGGCTGAGACAGGCCCTAGGGCTGCCACCTGCCATCCTTGCCAGTGCCACCCTCTTCTTTTCCACCAAAACCCCAGATTTATTCGGGGTCATAGTGCAGACCACTGAAAGTGTTCCCTTCCCAGGCTCCTGGTAGGTGAAGGCTGAGCATTTGCGTATGGCACAGGTGTCTAAGAAAAGGTTCACATTCCTAACAGGAGCACCTGCTCTGACTCCTTTCTTTCTTCTTTGTCCTGCTTGGAACTTGAGCAGGAAGCAGCGTCTTTTGGGTTCACAGGGTAGCACAGGTGAGGGTGGGGTGGGCCAGAAAGAGGGGATCAGACCCCCAGCAGTGTTCTTAAATCACTTCCTCCTGCTCCTACCATACTCGCAAATCCCTACATCAGGGAAAATACAGCTCCATCTAGTCAAACCACTGGGATGGGCTGCTGTGTTACTTGCAGCTGAAAGCATTCCTAAACGGAACCAGCACCCTGGCTCTCACAGGTTCACCAAACATCTCCCCCTCCTTCTCTTATCTCTTATGGGACCCCCCCCACAGAACTACATGGTAAATTCACGACTTTCCTCCCATTTTTAGATGGAGAAGCTGAGGTTCCATGGCAGGTTGGACAAAGAGTTCTCACTGGCACCCCAAGACCTTCTTGCTCCCAAGATGGTCAGAACTGTCCCTTCCATGAAACAGTTCCCACACACCGTGTCACGTACACAGTGCCATTCCCAGCTCTGAGAAGACCACGGGTGCTCTTTTATTTTAAAATCTATCAGTTTGAATCAAAAGATCAAGGCTCAGGTCTTGGGTCCGCCTTTCCCTCTGTGTGATCCTAGGGAAAAAGCTCTGAGACTCTGCTCCCTCATCACCACCACCGCCACCGCCGCCAAGAGGCATCTATGAAATGAGAGTAGCGGCTTTCCTCCCTGGAGGCTACCGCAAGTCCAAAGACACCAGATGATCTATGATATATTATAATAGGCCTGTGGATAATCGTCCCTGAGTGCTCCGGATGTCAGGGACAGCACTTAGCACATGATAAAGCACAGGGTGCCCTGATTATGGGGCTGCTGGCGCGATGACTTCAGTCTGCCTCCCGCCCAACTCCTCCCTGAGCTCGGCCCTCTTGGTGGTTGACGTGTAAATTACGGCATGCCTCTGTGACCACTGGTCACCGTACGTCAGCCTCACAGGAGCCTACGGTATTGATCTCACAAGACCGTACCTTTCGGAGAGAATCTTTTCAGTGAGACTCTTCTTATTTGCAAGCCAGGCTATTTTGTTTCAGAAGCTTTTTATTTTCTTAGCAGCAGGAATTTATCTACTCATACAATTTCAAAAAAAAAATCTATGTATTAGCTGAGACATTGTGCTAAGGACTATCAGGATGGGAAGGGACTTGAAAATCAGCAGGTCCAAGCTGGGGGTGGCAGAATACACCTGTGAGTCTAGCATTCCAGGAGGCCGAGGCAGGAGGGCTGCAAGTTCAAGCCACACCTGGGAAATTTAGCAACTTAACAGAAAAAAATTAAAAAGCACAGAAGATGTAGTTCAGTTCCAAGTTTCTGGGTTTAAATTCCAGACAAAATAATAATAATGATGACAATAATCTGTTCTAGACCATTCCTCCCAAGCCGCACCTCCCCTTTCAGGGCTGCTAGCCCCTTTTCCTGCTCCTGCCCCCAACACCCATAGACATCAGGCCTCCCAGGACCAGACTTCCTGCCTCCCAGGTGGTCCCTTGTGCCTCTGCGTGTTCTCCAGAACCTTCTCCTTGGCAGACACCAGGATGTGTTCTTGGCAAACTCTGCCCCGTGCACACTTGACTATGTGGGATGGAGACTGGCAGAGTGAGACGGGACAAGGGGGCCCATACGAGGTGCTGCCAACAGGAAGTGCCATCCACGATGACGGTAAGGACAGTGTCAGTCAGTTGCCCCAGTGGCTCCCTAGAGCTTTGTCCTTCATGCCAGGAAGGAGTTCAGAGCAGCTGCCACTCAGCACTTGTGGGCCCACTTCGGGAGGCCAGGCCAGGCTGCAGCAAGAGCATGGGGACCCGGGAACAATAAGAAAGAAAGCTGATGTCTTCTTCTTCTTGGGCGCCAGGAGAGGTAAGTGGCCTGTCCTGCTTTGCAGGACAGAAAGAGTTCAGACTTCAGAGTCACTACTGTGATGGAGAGGAAGAGGCGTGCCTTTCTTGTCTGCCTGTGCCCCTCACTATTGGTCAGAATGAGCCACGTGGCCCTGATGGAGCAGCGAAGGAGGCTGAGAGATGCAAGGGAGCAGATGGACTGCATAGGGTTCACTCTCTCCCATGGTCCAACACCTCCCAAAAGATACCAGTATGCAAACAAGAGTCAGCTCTGCAAAGAAGAGCCCAGCAAGGTCCTGGAAATGCAAGACAATGGGACCGGATAGGCATGGTGCCTGTAATCCCAGTGACTCAGGAAGCTGAGACAGGCAGATTTCCAGTTTGAGGATAGCCAGGAGCAACTAAGACTCCATCTCAAAATAAAAACTAGTAATTAAAAAAAAAAGTAAAGATAATGAGGACTCTATGGAGGAAGAAGGGCTTCTGCCTGCTGCTGTTTGCTGCAAGTACCTATCACACGGCCGTATATGGTGGGGTTTGTCACACGTGGGTACTGTGCGTGCATAAGCAATGAGGCCAAGATTGGTCTTCAGGGCGTCCCCCATCGTCACATTTGCTACATGGCAGAAACGTGGTCCTGTCTCTACCACCCTCTGCGCTCAGCCCATTCCAGACCTCTCCTCAGCAGGAAGGAATTGAGGTCAGGAGCAGAGCAGAAAGAAAACTGAAGAGTGAAGCAGAGGAGAAGGAAGGACCCCAGGGAGGCGGTGCGCTGTGTTGGCAGAGTCGGGAGGGCAGGGGTTCCGCAGGGTGCAGGCTCTCAGAGAAGCGCTGCATTGCAAGATAACGTGATGGAAAAATCAAGGGGACCTCACTGATTCTCATCTTTGACAGATGTGCGGAGAGGCTGGACATGCTGTACTTCCTTGTGGTCACCAGAGGAGCTCCTTGCAATGGCTGGGAGATGTGTTCAGAGGTGGAGACCGAGTCACTCGGACCCTGCAGGTACTCGCTCTGGTTACAACAGTAAAAGCCCAACACTGTGTGTTCCCATAACACAGAAGGCCCCTGTGTGACAGTCAGAAAGTGGCTGCCACTGTTCAGCGGGGATGCACAAGCCTGGAGCAGGGCAAAGGCGAGCAGAGGGGCACGCTCATGGCTGCACCAGCTTCCCTGGGGACTCTGTCTCCTGGACTCCAGAAAGCTTCTCCTCCCTGCTGGCTCTGTGCATGGTATCTCCCCTCTGGGAGGGGACGGTGACATCAGCTTTGTTGGCTGCCACAACCCACCGTTGACTCATCTGAAACTTCCTGTCAACTAAAATCCGGACACCTTTTCACTTGCGCTGTGGGCCCGGGTACCCCACATCCTGTCTGTGTCTGGAGTAGTCTGAAGCCCAGCTGGAGCAGAGGTCTGTCTGCCACCTGTCTCACTGCACGTTCATGGTGACCAGCTGTGTATCCCAGGCTCCCGCGGACCCTGCTTCTCCTGCATATGGTGTAGTCTGTCTCTTCCCCCTGCCCACCCACCCCTTGGAGACAGGACAGCTAATGGCCCCCTGTGAATCACTGGCCACACTTCTGCAGTCAGATGCACAGATGGCTGTGAGTTCATGGCCACAGACTTCATTTCCTGATCAGTAAAGGGGTGACAAAACCTACCTTGCAAGCATCCTGCGAGCAGAAACAGAAATAATTTATGTAAAATATTGGCAGCAGTTGGTGATGCTTATGAGAGCTTTAGAATGGTCCTCCTTTCCCTTCTGCAACTACTAGCAGGAGCCATTCAGGAGCCATAGCAGGAGAACTACTAGCATTCACTGATCAAAGCTTTAATAAGATGAGCCAAAGCCAAAGCTCCTAGGCATCTGCTAGAACCCCATCAAGGCTGACAGGGTTAGATTCACCCATTCCATTTGGATGTGTGCCTTTGACAGCTCCCAGCTTGCCTAGTTCCTCCGGAATCCCCTCTGTCTCTCTTCATCTTGGGACCAGCGCAAAGCACAACATCCAATTTGCCAAGTCCAGACAGCCCCCAGGGTTCCAATCTGTCTGTCCTCTAATCCACAGGAGAGGCAAGTACAGGAACCCGCGTTTGAGCAACTCTGGTGGACAGAAAAGGTTGGGGGCACAAATGCTGGGCTCCAAGAGAGAAGCACATGTTTCTCAGCATTAAGTCAGGTAGGCAGAGGGGCAGCACCTCTGCGTGACCCCGGAAGGACTTGTAACTGCCTGGCTTGCCGCACCTAAGGTGTGCTGAGCAGGTCATCTGCATGAAGCGTACCTGTCACACCGTAATGCTTTCCCCAGTCTTTGCCAGCCTGGGTCATTGAAGTTTCTTGCTCACTGTCTGGGTATGCAGACCCCAGGTTCAGGAGGGGGTGCCTGCAGGGCTCCGGAGAGGATAGGAAGCCACAAAAGCTACAGTAGCTCTTCCCACAGCAGTGGCAGTTACAGAGTGGGACATGGGTGCGTAAGGCCCTAAGACCATTGATGTTACCTCCCTGCCCTGCATTTGCTGATGGATGACCGGAAGGCACCTCCCTCTGCTTCCGGTTCCACTCTGCAAGATGGGTTTCAATGAAGATGAAACCAAAAGCATGGAAAAGGAGTGCTCTAGCAGTTGGCACATGGGAATCCTAGCTTCTACACAACCTAAACTCTTAACTTTTCCTCTGAGAGCATTCAAATCCGGGGGCAGAAAATGACTTCTCAATCATCCCCATGGACTTCCCAAAGCCATTTCATTTGTTTGTTTGTTTGTGTTTTTGCAGTGCTGGAGACTAAACCCAGGACCTCGCCCAGGCTAGCAAGGGTTCTGCCATTGAGCTGTACCCCATCCCTCAAGGCCTTTGTTCTTAACACAGAGCCCTCTCCAAAGTGGAACTGCCCATTAGGATTCCAAGCACCAGTCTGGGCCCAGGACCCATTCTGAAAAAACAGTTGGTTTTGCCCAGAATGAAAAGCTGGCCCGAGTACTCCCTGCAAGACCAGCAGCGGGATGGAGCTGGGAACTTTCGGTGCAAGATTGCATTTCCAAGGGGCAAAGGCTTCCCATTGTGCAGAAACTGATGCTTTCAGGAGGCCAAAGGCCTGACTTGACAACATCAGGGACTTGCTCTTGGGCCACTCCCTCCTGGGCAGAGGACTCTCCAGCAGCCTCTCCCATCAGTTCCCTTCCCTCAGGGCCTGAGAAGCCCCACAGTGGAGGATGTGCTCTTTGCAAGGTCAATAGCAGCGCATTAGGAAGCCTCTGATTAATAAACCATTGATGTTAAATTATTGAAGGGCCTGGAAAGTGCTATGGTGATCAGGGCAGACAGGAAAGGGGAGGTCAGATGGAGGGAGAGGACAACAAGACAACATTAATTGAATATCCACCAGCAAGCCATTTCTTGGGTGTGACAGTACGGCTTGTCTAATCAACACGCTAGGACCTGTGTCCCCTCCCCCATTCTACAGAGGAGAAAGCTGAGGCGTAGAGGTTTACTGAATGCCCAGGAATGAAGAGCCATTGAATGGAACGTAACTAGGTCAGCTGGCCCTTTCCCTGACACCCTGCTGCCCACAGAGAGGTCAAGATGGGGAGCCAGGCTGGGTAAAGGGAGTAGGGGACACAGGTAGGGGACTGGGTCAAGAACAGCCGGGGTGAGGAGCACCAGGAGGCCCAGGCAGACAGGCATGGGGCCGGAGGAGCTGGCAGGTTTGGTTCTCAGAAGCGCCCGGTTTTCTCTCCTGCCCTTCACGTACGGCCCTTTTAAGGAACCTCTGTAAGATGAAGCTGGTCCTCAGGGTCAGGGACGCTGCTATCAGGCAGGAACCTGAGCCCTCTGGCCTCCTGTGTCTGTTTCAGCCCATGCGCCTCCGGCTGCTGCTGGCCAGCAATGGTCCTCCAGCTCCTTGGCATTTTCCGTGATGCTGTTAGGACCAGAGTGAGGGAGACTAGATCTGAGGTGCCCACGAAGCTTGACACACATCAGCATCCAGAATTCTGAAGTCTTTGGGAAATGCTGGACTTGATACTCCCCATCCCCTCAAATTTCGCGTCCATGGAAACCCCGTGAGGGAGTGACAGGAGGCACAGAACTCTCCCCCCAGGCCTCCAGCTACTGTGGCATTCAGACAGCTGTGGGGAGGATCAGCCGGGCAGCTGTGCCTGCCTCCTCCCAGGCTCCTTCATTCTTCAATACAGAACGGGAAGCCCTGTGTATCAAAGGCTTTGCTGTACCTACTCCTAGAGAAAGGGTGTTCAGAGAGCCAAGGGAGAGGGCTCAGGCGTTAGGCTGAGCCGGGAGCAAGTGGTGGTACTCAGGTCATCTCAGCTATTCCGGCAGCTGAAACAAGAAGATTGTAGCTCAAGCCAGCTCAAACAACTTAGCCAGACCTTGGCTCAAAATAAAATAAAAAGGCTGGGGAGGAGAGTGTGGCTCAGTTGTAGAGTGCTTGCCTGAGAACCTCAGGTTCAATTCCCAGTACCTACAATCAGTACAGTATAGTAACCACTGAAAGAGTTGCCCATGATTCAGCCTCTGGATTTCTCCATCTGGATATGGGGGTGATGGCACTTACCTCCTTTGTGAGGTTTTGAACCTCACTGTGATGGACCGAGGCACCAGGGCCCTGGATCTTCTTCCTTCCTCCCTCCCTCTGCCCACAGCCTTGGCCTGTGACCTATCAAATTCTCTTAGGCTTATGCTTGGTACCCTGCTGGGCTGAATGTTTGCACCCCTTCCTGATTCATACACTGAATGTAACCACCAATGTGATGGTATTTGCACACAGGGGCTTGGGAGGTCCTTGGTTCATGGGGATCCAGCCCCCATGAATAAGACTGCACCCTGATAAAAGAGGTCCCCTTGAGCTGTCTTGTCCCTCCCACCATTGGAAGGCAATGTGAGAAGAAAGAGGAGGTTCGTGAACCAGGAAGTAAGGCTTCCTCTAAGACCAAACCTGCCTGCGCTATGGTTTTCTCTCCCAGACTCAAGAACTATATGAAATAAACTTCCGCCACTTATAAGTCACTTGGTATATGGTATTTTGTGATAGCAGCCTTCATGGACTGGGACACCACCTCTTTGATTCAGAGTTCAGCTGTGCCATTTTCTTTGGCCAATGGGATGTGAACAAATTCGACGTGGGCAGCTTAAGGCAGGGCCTGAGTGTATGGGTTTGTACCCAGCCAGGCTGCAGAGAACAAGGAAAGAGTGGAATGGAGCCCTACGGGCTCTGGTGTCCCAGATGAGGTCAGCTGAGGTCAGCCAAGATCAGCTGACTGCTCACTTGTCCCTAGAACAGGCCAAGAGTCAGGCCACGCCTCAAAGACTTTACCCCTAACTCGGAATGTCAATGAGCTAAAAATCAATGAGGGTTTTTAGGCACTGACTTGGAGACAGTTTGTCAGTGTTCCTTTGGCAACTGGTAACTAACACAATGGCAAAATAGCACACAGTAGGTGCTTGAGAAGCACGCCTCCTCCCCCTCAGTGTCCCACCCCCACCCCCGCAGGTGCTAACTCGTCCCTCTGGGAACAGTTGGGGACACAAACTGCAGCTCTGGTACATTCTGATCTCCCATCTCCTCGTTACTCCCTTTCAGATTGATTACAGACGCTGACTGCTCAATTTTGATTAAATACTAAGTCATAAGCTGCTTACAAAATGCATGCAAAAAGCTGACATTTATGAAGTCCAATAAACTACTTGTAAGAACAGGAGTGCTGGATGGGGAGAAAAAAAAATAAAATCTTCATCCAAACAAACATCGGTTGACAGCAGACAGATGGTCAGAATCCTTTCCTTGTAAACTAGAAAAATTAAGATTTGGCAAGGGTTGTCTGAAAATAACTAGCAAACATCAAAGTTTCCCCTTTCTGTGCTGGTGTTTTTCTGGGCCCGACTTCAATATTTTCACAGGCTATTGCACGGAAAAGGTGTTGCAGGCCTCCGCGTTGCTGGCAAGGAAAAGCTCAGAAATACCAGCAACGATTTATAGGAAGCGAGGTTGCCAGCATCCCGAAGAGTGAGAGTTTAAAAGCCAGCAACTGCACATGCCCATAAATCCCCGTAACTCCGCAGCAGCCCTTCCCCTGAAGCTGCTAGGTGTGAGGGAGGGGACTTTTCTAGCTCGATTTTCCACTCGGATCAGTTTTCACAGGGTAACTGTGAGTTAATTTTTCGGGGCCAGCAATGGTCTGAATAGAAATGGACCCACGCCTTCAAACCGCAAGGCTGGGCTCTCCTCCCCTTCACTGAATCAAGGAGTGAGGGTGTCAAGAGAGGCTTTGGCTCCAGTTTAAATGACCCCATAGGTGTGGGCGAGGCAGAGGTTTTGGCCGTGGTTCTCATTTCTTCCTGGCCTCCCTGTGACCTCGAAGTGTGTGTCGGGGAGGTGGACTCACGTGGTAATTTGGTTGTACACATAGGAAGCCAAGAACTGGCAAATGGACCTCATTCCTGCCCCTACGTGCCCCTACCGTTGGCATCGCACCTCCTGCTTCATTCACTGCTATGGTTTGAGTGTGGTCTGTGTCCCCATCCAGAGAAGATTGTGTGTGTGTGTGTGTGTGTTCGTGTGTGTGTGTGTAAAGTCTTGGTCCAAAGAGGGGTGCTACTGAGTGATGGAGGAAACTTTAGGACTTTGTGGACCTTTTGGGAGGTTCTTGGGTCACTGAAAGCAGGTCCTCTGCCTTTGTTTGGTTGCTCTTACACAAACACACACATACTTTCTCTCTCTCTCTCTCTCTCTCTCTCTCTCTCTCTCTCTCTCTCTCTCTCTCACATACACACACACACTCCCACCATAATGTACCATCACCCGCTGTCCTCATAAGAGGCCAAAACAGGGTCCCCTCAAAACTGCAGAGTCCACAGTCTCATCAAATCAACACCTAGAGGGAAAAAAGGCAGAGAGCAGCTCCCCCTGAGCTTCAGGGCTGGACTCCCCAGCAGAGCTGAAAGGAAGCCCCAGGCAGTGGCCAGGGCCCAGCCAACAACTACCAGGCATCTGGGGGTGTAGCTGGCTGGTGCGAGGGTTCTATAAAGGTGATAACCAATTTTATAAGGACTTGTAAATGAATGAATTTCATGCTGAAGAAAGACAGCGGGGGAGAGGGAGGGGAAGAAAAGAGTCACGATGTATGACATACATGTCCCCATTCCTCACAATGACTGTAATCATTATATATTGCAAACATGTACTAATAAAAATTAAATCAAAACTAGCATTCATTCTGGTCATTATTGACTCAAAAATATATTTCTGTGTGTGCGTGTGTACATTTATCAGAATATTCAACAAGTACCAGCTGCCTTTCAACTCTAATTAGGTTCCTATTTATCAAAATATTGGGAGTGGTCAGGGGGGAAAATCAATAAATTCTTTTTAATCTTTTTGCCTAAAATATTAGTGCATATTAATTTTAGTGCATATTAATGCATGTGAATTTTAGAAAATATTGGCTTTTGGTGTGTTTTATCCTACATGTATATAACATGTTTTGACTGTATCCATTCCCCCATTGACTGGTGTCATTGGATAGCACAAACAACAATTGTCCTTGGCAGAGCCAGCTCTGGACACTGGAAATCATAGCACCTCACTGAGCATGGTGACATTTTGGTCAATGCCAGATGGCACATTCAGTGATGATCCCACTGGGTTATATGACCTAGATCCCACTGGACTATATGACTAGTGAAGCTAGTCATACATGCACCAGTCTGTGTGAGTACACTTTGACTGTCACAGTCACAAAACAGCCTAATGACAAAATTCTCATTTGTTGACACTTGACTTTATTACAGTCCTGTGACAAATGAATGAGTTAGAACAAAAGTGCACAGGACAGTGCCTGGATTGTAGTACTCTGCCTCTCTACATCTTTGTTAAGGTTGTTATTTTCATGACTTCAGCTACTTTAAAAATATGTGTAGCAAAAAACGAAAAGAAAGGGGAATGATGATAGGTCAGAGGAAGCCTTGAGGTTTGCCTGTTTGCCACGCAGAGAAAAATCACACAGTGAAATCTCACTGCTCAGAAGCAGATTTTGTCCTCGCCACCTACACACTCTGCCTCAGTTCCAGTTCAGGGCCGGTGGGAGTCAGCTGCCTCTCCTTCACCTCCACTGAGGGGCACTGAGAGCTGTGCAGCAAAAGGTGCCAGCAGCTTCCACTGGTGTCCCTGTCCCACTGGCTCCTCTGGGTCCTGCCCCTCCCAGGTCCCCGGTGACCTCCCACGTAAAGTGACAATGGATGACTGTGGCCACGATAACACTTAAACCCTTGCACACTGCACTCTACCTTCCAAATCCCTCAGTAACATTGCCTAATTAATCACCTTGTGTACTGCATTCTAAATTAATTGAATTAAAAGTAATTAAATCCAGGAAATTGAAATTAGTCTAATTAGATTAGAGGCACATCCAGAGACTATAGTAAGGGGTGCCACATCAACTGGCCAATTTCAGTGTAGAGAAAATACACTTAGATTATAGACAGGGCGCTGGGAGGGGGAAGGGAGCCGTACAAAGGATAAGTCAAGGTGGACTCAGCAAAGTCACTGAGGAAAACACAAGACGATAACAAAAGCTTGCTCAGGCTACCCATGATTTAGTCCCTATTAAAGCCCGCTGAAGAAAGTGTCACCATTATTTCTGCATGGCAGACGGAAAGTCAGAGCTGTATCTTATGGAGGATTATGGTAGAAATTCATGTGGTGGGGCTCCAGAGGTCTCTTCAGCCCTCTCCAGCCAGCCTTCCAGATCTTTCCATAGGGTTGGCTACATGCGATGGGCAGAGGATAACACTGCATGGCGGCCTCCACACTAATCAGCCAGTTGAATCAGGCAAAGTCCAGACTGCAGTCTCTCGTTTTCATTTCCCCATCATGTAGGTGATAGATAAAATTTACATGCATGCTTTAGGTCTAGGCCAGGCCAAGAATGGAGAAGCATCAGAGATTTTACCCTGTTGCAAGCTAACCAGTGAGCCTGCCCAAGTTTCATGGAAGTTGGCGGAGGATATGAGTCTCCTGGGTCAGAGATAAAGGAGTAGATTAGTCCCAGAAATAATAGGCCAGAGTACAGTAGTTGCATTTTCTCCGAAGTCCAAAATCCCATGAGGTAATGCAGAAAAGGCCAGATGACACCAGCATACATAGTGGTAAATATTTCCAAATGAATAGTAGGCTTACCTGCCCTTGGCTTTTGTGGGAGATACTGTCTGCTAAGGCTGTTTGCAATACAACATCCTCTAAAAGATCATCTGGATCAAAGATCACTGCTGTCCTGTTCTTCAGAAACTCACAAGCCCCAGGGAAAATCATTTCCCAAAGATATTAACCTGCACTTTACAATCTTAGCTTCTGGCAAACTTTCCCTAGAGTATTCCCCTTTATCAGCCTCTTCAATAGGATCAGTCAAGAGTGGGACTAAATCTGTTGTTAGTCTCCTACAACATTTAATTAAGGCCACTGCCAACAGGACTCGAAGTAGCAAGGTAAGACAGGAATCACACCTTGCCAGAGTGTCGGACCAGCCTTATGAATAGATGCCATAAACAATCAAAGTCCCTCAGGGAAACCAGGCAAAGTCCATCTTCTGCTCCTGGGTACCTCTCTCCATCTGATCAAGGGAAGAACCCAGGCAAAGGAGGATGGATTAAGGGCTACCTAGGTTCCATCATGGCCTGCAAGGAAAAAGACTTGAGTTATTCTGCCCTCTGTAACACCTTGGCCAGGGAGTCAAGGTTGATGTGAACATTTTCTAGGGCCAGGGTCAAAGTAAGATCAGTTAAATTCAGGGTCAAATCTCATGCCTCCTTTCTACCTGGGAGGACTTGCATGATAGGGAATACCATCCAAAAGGCACACATACCTAGAGCCCTCACCCATCTGGGAAACTCCCATCCGGGGGCTGTGATCTGCTAGTGGTGTTGACTTAAACCTCTGGTGGGAACCTACAGCACAAGGGCTGCAGTGAGTGAGTTGTTTCTATCATTTAAAGCTCTAAAAGCTTAAGTGTCACTGACTTAAATCCAAGGTTTCAGATAAAAGACAAATTCATGTCTGGTTCCACATAAGAAGCACCATCTCAGGGGTGCATGTGGTGCCCCTAGGAAGAAAATATTTAGAACTATTGGGAACTTCCAGATGGGACCCACATCCATCAGAGACCTTCAATGTGACCTTTCAATGAGATGTGACAAGATGTAAGGTTGTCACTTGGGATAACTGAGTCTGGTGGAGTCCTCGTTTGCCTGAGGGTCATTCATCCAGCCAGGTCTGTTGTCTACATCACTATTCAGGTGACATTGACTTGCCCCAAGGAATGACAGGCCAAAGGTTATGAGAATAGGGATGGGGACATCCAGACACCTGCTAATGGGCATTTTCCAGGGGAAGTGTGGGAGTTGGGGCCAAGGGGAATGGGAACTGAGTCCTGCTCAGAGCCAGCTGGAAGAGATCAGCACACCTTGCCCTCCCAACAAGCTCCCGCCCACACTCAGACCCTTCAGTGGGGATGCAGGAATGACAAGAGCATCTACATTAAACATGCAGAAACCCATGCAGTCCCTGGTTTGGCACATATAGGCCACCAGACAGGACCTGGGTGATCTGTGTCCTCAACCAGGTGGTCACTATACGAAGGACCTGAGATTGTACTGGTCCCATCAAGAATGCAGGTGGCTGAGCCAGGATTAAGTGGACTTCAGGCCTCAGTTTGCCAAGCTGAGTGTCACTCTTGGGGAACAAAAAGCTACTTCAAGCCTAGCAATGGTCAGGACAGAATCCTCAGTTTCCAAAATCAGTCTGATTATGCAGTGAAGCAAGGTCAAAAATCATGAGGGAAGGGGGTGGTGAGGACAGAAAGGGGAGACCCAGAGCCACCATAGCCACAGGGAACAAGGTAACCTCCCATCTCCCATCTTAGACATCTGCCTTTGGATCACTCCCTAGTCAGGAGCAAACTCCCTTGGTGGACTTCCGAGTAGCTCCCACAGCACAAGGGCAAGTCTGCCCAAGATTAAAATCCGCACCTCTCTCAAGAGTGGAGCCACTGTTAGTTTTGAAATGACATTTTTTCCATCTTCCACCCATCATGGGACCACGCACCTCCTGATCCCCTTCTTGGGCAGCTGCTGTGCATCCTGCCACCTTGCTGCTCACTCAGAACCACTCTAGGAGGCCCCCCCATGGCAAAGGTCAGCTCCCCGAATTGCTGGTTCCATCTGACCCAGGATGCACAGGAGGCTTTCTAGAGACTCGTGCACTGGGTATCCTTCCAGGAAGCTTCCATGATGGTAACTGAACTGGAGATGAAGAGGAAGAAGGAGAAATGAGGAAGCTACGCTCCCTGGCCAGGACCCGCACTGCTAACTGCACAGAGGGAAGGCAGTGCTGCGGGAATCGGAGGGCGTGTCGGGAGCTGCTCAGGAAGCTGTACTCGGGCAAAGGGATGGCATCTTCCCAGCTTCACACCCTCTCACCCCCTGCCTCCAGGAGCGTGGCATAGCACAGGCAGGCTGGTGGAAGCCTGGTGGTGGACCTCAGCTTGAAACAAAACCCGCCTTGGTGGTTGTCTTTGAAGATGCCGGGAGGCATTATTGGGGGGCAGGATAGAGCAGGCAGGAGCAACCCCACCCCCCATAGTGCACCCCATCACTACTAGCTACTAACCAACAATTAGCCTGACCTTTTCCTGAGAAATTACACCCACTGCAACTTCCACTACTGCTCTGGCTAATTTGCTGCACCGCTGGGGGGAAAACATCCCTGAAGAGGAAGAAAAAGCAGCTGCTTTCTTTCCACCATCAAAGGCAGAGCTGGATGGTGCATGGTGATTTTCAAGGCAATTCAAAATTAACTTCAGATTAGCAAGCGCCAGCTCCCTCCCTGCCTAGCTCACTCACTCTTGGGTTCTCTCCCTCTCTGCCCTGAGCCTAAAACTTTGCTTAGGCAGCAGAACTGCTCTCAGCCTCCCCGTGCTCCACTTTGAAGCCAGGCCCTGCATTTCCACTTTACTCCTGCATCCCTCTGGGTAGTGCTTCCCTCTTCCTGCAAAGGCATCAAACACCAAGCGTGCAGTGTGCTTGTTCCAAAAAGCAGCCCGGAGGTGCCAACGGGCTTTCCAGCCAAGAGGCTGCCACTGGGGTGTGTTTGCAGGAGATAATCAGCCGTCAGGCAGGTAGGGTGCTGACAGGCACACAATGCATTCCTTAGTGCTCCCCAGCTGGGCAAGGAAAGGCAGGGGGAGAAGGGCAGAGAATCAGGATCGTGCCAGAGAGATTGCATTTCGATCTGTTAGGAGCCCGTGTATCCCAGCACCCACCTGCAGAGCTCCAGCAGCCCAGGGCCTCTACGTGTGTTGTCCCCAGGGCCCCTTTCCTCTGCCCTGTCTTCCTTGCTACAAGTCAGCTCCACGACAAAAGGGACCTCACCCCACCCTACGGCCCTCCAAAAGCCTGGCCCAAGTCCTCCAAATGTTTTGACCACAGCCAAGACCCCATCACTACTTGTAAACTGGACGATGGTTCCCTTCAGACGGGGCAAGAGCTTGTTTTTCTCTGAGTGGCCCAAGAAGGCACACACGTGACAAATATTTCCAACCTCATCTTTGTTTCTGCTTGCCCCAGAGCGGTAGACGAGCAACCAAATTTCCCTTCAGTGTTCCACTGAGGGCTGGGCAGTTTCCGGTGCAAATATAAATTCAGTGATGAGGCCAGCTCTCTTCTGTGCCATAACCAACTCACTTAGAGGACAGAGACGTAAGTTCTGCCCTCCTGAGTTTCCTCTGGTCAAGATCCAGCTGGGATGCACCACAGTCAGGGCAACCTGGGCTCCCAGGCGCTGGGACCTTGCAGATAACTTATGTGGAGATTTTTCTCCAACGCAGACACCCCCCACCAGGCTACACTGTGGAGTGGCAGCTTTGAACAACCACACACAGGCCCAGGCTGCACCGGTGAGGCACCGCTTGGACCAATGTTCCTATGAGAACTGAGCTAGAGGGGCATGGCGGGCCTCCCTGGGGAGGTCGCCGTGAGCCTAGGCTCAGGTTCCAGGGAGATCATGCCAGGCAACAGCACCTGGGCAAACACGATTATGATCTGTTTGAAGGTGGAGAGGGGTGAAGTGTAGCTAGGACACAGCCAGCCGGAGAAAAGGGAGCTTGGAGGAGGCAGGGATGATTATACCATGGGGATTTGTGCCCACGGTAAGCAGTAGGGACATTGCTTTTAGGTGTAACAAGAAGCAGTTAGAGAGCTTTGCTCAGGAGTGTGCTGGAGGCTGCTCTGGCTGCAGTATGGAGCACAGCAGGCGGAACAGCTGGGGTGCAGAGCTAAGAAGCTGTCCGTCAGTGCAGGCCCACTGGCTTGGCCAGAGATGGAGGGCAGGTGGAAAGAAGGGGCCAGAGTCGGGATGTAATTCAGACGTGAAGCCGCTGAGTCCTACTGATGGATTGCAATGTGGGGAGCAGAGGAACAGGAAGGACCCAGAGTGTCCCCAGTGCCTCTGTCTACAGCGGTGGGGTTGGATGTCAGCACCAGTCACTGGGACAGGAAGACCTGGGCAGGACCCAGTTTCAGCATTCAGCAGAGGATCTACCTCAGTGCAGTGACCAGGGTGTAATAACTGTTGTCACCCTGGTCTTCATTGTCGCCACTGGAGTAGAGAGGCAGGTGCTGCCTCGATTTGCCTACAGGGCTGACACTCCCTCCTCCCACTACCTGGATGAAAGTTCACAGCTTGGCCTCGATAGAAACTGCCTATCCCAAGGTCACATCTCCTCCCAAGGAACCGTGGCTGCCACCTGTCCATGTGTGGGCTCCTGGCCCTGCCTTGGGTTGGGAGACCACTGTGAAGGTCCCTTAACTCTAGATCCTGGCTTGGCCCTCACTGGGGCTTTACTGAAGCTACCCTGCTTCCTCATGGGGACATCTCCCACAGGTGGCCCAGCTGCTCAAATCACACCCAGGCTGAGGCCGGAGAACCAAATCTATGACAGCTGTGGTATTGTTGCTGGCATTATCACCAGATCACTTCCCCCGCTGAGCGCCTGGCCTGAAGGGTTCTGAAAGAGGCCCTCAGGTTTCTCCAGCACCTCCTGTCTGAAATGCCCAGGTTGCCAGACCCTGTCCCCCTCCAAGATCCTTCAGAAGAGATGGGCCAGGAGCTCGGGAGCTGCAAGACATGTGGTAGGGACAGAAGCCACCACCTAAACCCTGTCCCCAGAGGGCAAGAAATGGTGAGACAACAGCATGGCCTGCTCCCTTGTGTGGTCAGAGCAAACCATCTCTATTGTCCTCCTGTGGTCACATAGGGGCCAGGTTGATAAGAATTGTGCTTTTGTGTGTGTGTGTGTGCGCGCGTGCGCGCCCTTGTGGCACATGCCCATTCATCACAGGATGCACCATGTACTTGTAGCTGAACGGATGCAGGGCCACCAGCCTGACAGTGCAAGAGGCATCCTTCTCTGCTCACCCGACAGACCTGCTGCAGGCCAGCTCTGCCCTGAGCCGCTCCTGCTTCTGATTTGCAAGGAGGCTTTGAGGGAATAGGAGCAAGGGGGCCACCATCCACCCTGGGGAGCATCGCCCTGCGCCTCTCTACTTTGTGTCCTTCTGTGAACCTCTGGGCCTTGGCTGCTGCCCCTCCTCCCCTGCCAGGCTCCCTCCCGCCAGCACTGTGGGCAGGCAGAGGAGGAGGGGCCACGTCCAATCCACCACTTCCTGTTCCTGGCACCCCTGCCACGCTTACCCCCAGCAGCCACAGGTGACTCCAGTTCACCTCCTTTGGGTCAGATGCAACCACAGCACATGGGCCTCAGGGCCATCAGCCCAGCCCACCCACACCCCAACCTCGGAGTTTAGCTCCCAGCTCTGCAGTGTCTTCTGCAAACTTCCAAGTTCAGTAACCCTACCCGCTCTTGTGCTAAGGCGGAAGTGGCTCCTTTTTGCACGTCCTATCTCTGTACGTTCTCAATGGCCACTTGTCTTTCTGGCCCATCATTCTCTGTATTAAAATCTCCCTGGTGAAGTAGCCTGTGCAGGTTCTTGCTGCTGACAGCCTTGGAGGGCAAAAGTAAAGGTGACTTTCATCCATTTACCTATTCACGGACAGCCTACCCTGGCTCAGATAACTCAGGGTGAGCCAGTCAGCTTGAACCCTGGGCTTTGCTAGATGCATAAGTGATAGTCCCCGGGACCTCATAGCCTTCCTGCTCCAGCTCTGGCCTCACAATGCAGGCTTAGTCAGAGCAGGCCTGGTTCTAAGTAACTACTTCTTAATGCCTGAAATACATCTACTTCTTGCTTCCTCACTTTGAGGCATATGGTTACAGACATCTCTGGCAGCCTTTTTGTGACCATGAGACAAACCACCCTGAGATTAGAAGAGTAGTCTTAGAAAGACTCAGCCAAGAGAACACCATAGCCAACACCCTGGTTGGACTGTGCCGAAGCCAACACTGCTTTACTATTGGATGCTGTGTGTGTTTCCTACTGTGTTTTGCATCCCTCAATCATCTTTCTATTTCACACATGGCTAAACTGAGGCCCAGGCCTGGTCTAAATGCTTGCAGGACACTGGCCTTTTGTCTACCAGACCAGTGCTCTTCCACTAAGCCGTGAAAGCTCTCACACCACACTGTGGGCAGCAATAGCGCCTCATCAGTGTTGGTTGAGTGGGTTAATTACTGAAGGAGAAAGGTTAATTAACCAGAGGGAAGTTGGGGCAGGGTCCCAGAGTGAGCAAGGCTTTGGAGAGAAGGAGAGGTGACACAGAGGGGGCCAGGGAGAAGAAACCTCTAAGAGCCACATGATCATATTTGCAGTTCAGAAAGCTTCACTGAGCTCCAGGCTTGGTGGATAAACCTCTCCTTGATGCTAGGTCCACAAACGATACAGATCCAAAAGTACATGAGCAACTGAAAGCGGTCTACAAAGACCTCGGTGTGCCACATGTGGTCGGGGACTCCTCATAGGCGTGGGGAGCGAATAGGTAGCTCCAGCTTGTGAATTCCCACACCCAGGGCATGTCGTGACAAGGCCCACTCATGGGCTGTGAAAGCTGGTGACACTGTCAGAAAGCCTGGGTTCAGTGTGCATCTCTGCCAGGTAGCTCATGGCGTTGAGCCATGCTTGATAATTGTAGAATCTCAGCTTTCCTTGTGTGACACGCGATAGACACACACAGTGACTACTTCAGTTTTAAAAATCTATCACAGTGAAAGACACTGGCCCATGAATCCCCCTCAACATTCTCCTTGGCTTCAAACACATTTATCCCATCATTCTTGCTGCTTTCTGAAGCAGTTCTGGAAGTCCTCTTTTGTGAGTGTCTTTAGTCATGCTGATGCACCTGCTTCAATGTTCTGAATTAATTCAAAACATTTACTTTTCATGGTCATTTTGACTTAGGGGAAGAGCTAGAAATCACAAAATGCCAGATCCAGTGAATAAGGTGGATGGTGATATAGTGTAGTGTTTTTATGAGTCTGGCTTTCTGTTGAATAGCAATCAGCAGCAGCATTCACCAGGTTTTTTTTTTTTAATTACAGTGTTAAAGACACCTAGGAAAGAGGACTTCCAGAATGGCTTCAGAAAGTGGCAAGAATGATGGGATAGAACATTCAGAAGCAAGGGGGAAATAGTTTTTAAAGGGGATTAATGGCAATGTGTCTTTTTTTATAATCAGTTTTTATTTTTATTTAATTATTTATTTTTTTGTTTTGTTTTGTTTTTGAGACAGAGTCTCACTATGTAGTGCTAGCTGGCCTTGAACTCACTGGATAGCCCAGGCTGGCCTTGAACTCACTGGATAGCCCAGGCTGGCCTTGAACTCACTGGATAGCCCAGGCTGACCTTGAACTCTCAGTGATCCTCTTGCTTCAGCCTCCCAAGTGCTAGGATTATAGGTGGGCACCCCCACAACCAACTATAATACATTTTAAAAAATGTGAATATTCACAATATGTTGCAATCACACCACATATGAAAACAAAAATAAAACAAGCCCTCTCAGCCTTACCTTTGGACCACGTTTCAATATTTAGAGATGCTGGATTTTAGAGAAGTTGTATGGTACCTGCTACATTATAGAACAACCCGGGAGTTCTGGTTTGCAATCAAATGCATTAATAGTTCTGCAGAGAAACATATATAGATATTTATAGTCAATGGACTAATTAAGACCATAAATAACTCACATCTGTCCCCACTTGCCAGCTGTAAAATTCTATTGGTGGTGAGAGCTTTGGGGATTTTTGGAATTGGAGGTATGGGACTTGATTTATGGCAGAGGCCCATCAGGAGAACTGAATGAGGCATTTCTCAATGTGTCAGCAGTGTGACTTCTCTCCTGCTCCTTCCTGAGCACGTCCCTAGAGGACTCCAAATGAGGGTTCCCATCCCGTTCCTGAAAAAGGCCATTCTCTTGGGGCCTCCTCTGAGATCTGTTAACTCAGGTCAAGCTGCCACCAACCACCTGATACTACCAATACTAGAGGCCTCTCTGCTGAGCTCAGGGTCCATGGAAGGAACCTGCTAGTAACCAGAATTCTGTGACAAGCCTCTCCATCACTGACGGCCAGACTCTTCTCTCTGCTCACTTTCCAAGAAAGGTTTTCTTCTCACCCTTCAGGTTTCTCCACAGGAAGCCAAGCTAGGTGTACAAGGCCCAGCTGCAGATCTGAGTGCTAGGTAAAGGTCAAGATCACCACAAGTGAACCTTTATCGCACCATGCAGAAACCAGATACAGAACTGGGCTGGGGTGACAAACCAAAGGCACCTCTGAAATGAGAGGAATCCTGGCTACTCCCATGCCTTAGTCTCTTCCTGGCCCTCCTCTGATCCATGAAATGAGGCCAGTGCCAGAGATTTTTAACCAGGACAAGGTAGCTGGAGCAGAGAAGGCTGACCAGCAGGATGTGTTGGGTATCTACTGCCACCTTACACAGACTCTCTGAAATAAATGATTTAAAGCATAACCATCACTTGATATCCCATACTGGCACTAACTAGCAAAAATAAAAACCCAAAAGAAGGGCTAGAGTAGCAGACCTTTTCATTGGCCTCCAAGAATCTCTCACCAAACACTGAGAAATGGCTCACCACAGGAGTTATTAACTCTGACCCATCCAGGAAGGTGGAGAATCTGGAGGCCACCATTCTGTATCTCTTGGATGTGGTCCAGGGACCTGAAACCAGGGCCTAGGGTCACAAAGCCAGCATGACTGATTTTCCCAGCTCCAAGAAGGGTACAGAAAGCAGCATAAGCAACCTTAACCTCATCTCTGTTTCTAAATTTCAGTTTGAAGGCAATTAATGGGTTGAAACTAAATTCACTATCAGAGATCTAGCTGCAAGGGAGTCAAGACAACCAAATGCCACAATTTTTTTTTCATCCTTCACAGTAAAGGAAGATTTGCAAAGAGGAGATAAGAATCATCAGATGATCCCTTCCTTGAGTCCCATCTAAGGCTTCTGTAGGTGTGGAGAGAGACAATGGAAAACTCAATCCAAGTGTCAGTGTCAAGACCTGATACACACTGTGGGCAAACCTTATGGTCCCACCTTACAGCTTTCTGCCTTATAGGAGCTCACAGCTCCACATAGTACACTGCTGATGGAGGCCCAGGGACTTTTTCCTCGTAGTTTTTTTTTAAATCCCTTATAGTCCTTGAGCATTAAAGAGACCAGTGCAGGATATGACTAAGCCATACCTCCTGTGACCCCATCCCAAGACTCTGAATGTGAATCCTGAAACTATAAATGGATGAATGGATGATAGCTAGCAGGAATTTTCTTTTCTCAAAAGTTTAGGTCCATTTCTAAGCTGTGTCCAGAATCTTCATTTGCCGTAACAGTTAAACTTGACTGCCAACTTGATTGGCTGGAAAACCACTCAGAGGATTAATAAAACACACTTCTGGGTATATCATTACCACTTCTGGGTGGGTAATGGAGACATGACCTTGGGGACTCTATCTGCTTCCTGGTCACTTCCTCTGTGACACTGTTCCACTGCTCTACTTCCTGGCCACAGTGAACTAAGCAGCTTTACTCTGTTGTGCCCTTCTGCCATGATATTTCTACCTTGGAGCTAGTTAACCATGGATTGAATCTCCTGAAACAATGAACCAAGTTAAATTTATATTCCTTGAAATTGTGAATGTTGGATATTTTGTCCTGGCAACTGGAAAGCTGACCAGTACACTTGGTTACTGTGGCTGCCTAAGATTCTTTGCTGTTTCACCTAAGCATTTCTCCAGTATCTCCCACATCAAGTATCTGGTCTAGCCCTTTGCTAGAATATATGTGGCTTCCCACTGTCCACAGGTACCCCTAGCTCCTTTAAATTTACATGACTGGAACTCCTCTAGATTCACATGACTGGAACCACTAATCCTTGCCCTGTGGCTGACCAAGGTCTCCCCAAGACCTTACTGGACTTACCAAGACCTGAGTGTGGCTCAGCTTTGGGCCCTCTTTCCACTATATCTGCTCCCTCCATGATCTAGCCATGATCTAGCCATGAAGTCCAGCTTCATTCTGCCAACCTACACAGAGCAGCTGACACAGAGCCTCAGGTGGAACAGGACAGATGTCCTTAGAAGGTTCTGAGCACACTGCTTGACAACCACCAATGGCTGCACTCTTGTTCTTTTCTTTTTTTGTTGGAATGGGGAGTTTGAGACAGGGTCTCACTATGTAGTTCATGCTAGCCTTGAACTCACTACATAACCCAGGCTGACTTCAACATTGTGGTGATCCTCCTGCCTCAGCTGCCCAAGTGCAGGAATTACAGGCATGGGCCACTATGCCTGGCTTCCTTGTTCTGTTGTTGTTGCTATTTTTTAACAGAAAAGTGGAAACGTGTTATAGAACCACTCTGACTCTTAAAACCTTTTCAACTTCCATTCCTCAACAGTCACCATACGTTTCTAGCAGGTCCACCACCCACAGAACATCCTAGCATCTCATCAGCTTGACAGCTGCTGTGTCTTCCTCCTCCTCCTCCTTCTCTATTTTTCATCTTCCTTAAATTTGTTCTTACTCCCCCATCTCAGGAGCCAAAGTTAAGATTTTCCCATCTTTACTGGGAAGCCAACTTGTTATTTGAAGGTCCAGCTGATGTTTTTGTTCTCAGAGTCTCTCTCTAGCCCAGTGACTTATCAAGGAAATTTCTCAAAGACAGCTTTTATCTCTTATGGAATTTTCACTCTAGCTGTTAGGACAGTAAATGTTACACCTCATTACTGCCATGTGTACCAACTTATAAACATGCAGAAATATCTTATGCATTGCAATAAAATCACATATCTTACTGTCCTTATATAGTGAGAATCCATGCCTATAAAACCACATACCTCAGTGTCTTCATATAGAGACAAACTATGCCTAAGAAGTTCTTTAAGCAGCAATGTTTAAAATGAGTGTGCAAGGGCCAGGGATTTAGCTCAATGGCATAAGCAACCTACCTGGCAAGTGCAAGTGCAAGGTCCTGAGTTCAATCCCTGGTACAAAGAAAAAAAAAAACCAAAGATGATTGTACAAGTCCTGTCTTCAAAAAATAAGAACAGAAACCTTCTATCTTTATACAGCTGTGAAATGACTTGCCCTCCCTTCCCTGTGCACTTCCTCATCACTGAATCTTTACCATTCCTGGTGCCACCCAGCCCAGATTTGCCACACAGCACATGGGGTGTCAATCAATCACACGACAGTGGAATCTGACTATATGTGTGTTTTCAGGGAACACAGAGAGCCAAGAGAACATATCCCAGAAGGGCCATGCGGACTGGCCTCCCACTAGCTGAGACACATGGCTTCTTTCAAATGAGGCAGCCAAGATGGGGGTGGGAAATGAACAAGCCAGTGCTCTGAAGAAAGGTCCCAGTTCTCCACGTCCTCATGCATACCCAAGCTGGGACGGCCCACCTCATCAATGATGTCACCAAATAATATGGATATCCTGTGCACTATACAATGAGTAGCATCCCAGGCTCCACCCACTGGATGCAGTAGGGCTGCCCACCCCTCAGCTGGGATGACCAAACACATTTCCAGAAGGTTCTTGAGAAGCAAAGTTTCCTCCCAGTTGAGAGCCAGTGTCCTGTGCCTATATAGACAAAACTGTACATACAGACAGAAATGTATACACCCATACAAACAATTAAATATTTGTATGTCCTTATTTTAAATTGGCATCTGGTATAAACTTTTCACTCAATAAGCATATGCACCGAGCAGAAATGTGACATATTTTCTTCCATTTCTCTTTAAAATTAACGTCATCTGTGATAATAGTGACATTTGTGGTGACTCAAAATTAGAGCCATCTTATCTTTCTAGAGATGGCACTTACCTCAACCAGCAAGGAGAGGGGTCTTTGGAGGTTTGCTTTGCTTTCTGTGGCCCTTTCTACTCTGGTTTCTGTCTCCTCAAGCTATAAGAGCCCAGAGGGACAAATGAGGAGGCCATTGTGCCCTACACCAGTTCCACCCAGGCAAGACCTCCCATCGTCTCCAAGCAAATTAACATAAGAGGATGACAAGGCAAGTCCGTGCTCTTCCTAAGTCAGGCTTCCTACAGTGCTCTAGTCAGGATATGCTAAGCTACGAGGCAATAACAAATAGCACCACTGACCAATGGTGGGCATTCAAGGAATCTGGTACGTGTTTCTTTCCCAGGCTTCATGGCAACTACAGGTCATGCTCTGTGTTGCTGTTGACTCATTCCAGGACCGAGACTGACTAATTGACCATATGGCAAACAGCAGGAGTGCACACTCGCTCTGAAAGTGTCTACTCCAAAGTGGTGTCTCCTCGGCTCACACTTCAGTGGCCCAGAAAAGGCCCATGCCCACACTTAAACTCAGCAGGTGGGGAAGACACTACCTCTGTAGGAGGTCAAAGCTGCTGGGCTAATTCCTGTGCCATTCCTGGGAGGCTCCCAGCCCAGCCCAGCCCAGCCCCATCCCTACCCTGCTTGATCCCAACGCCTTCTTTCCTTCAGCTTGGAGTTTCTCAAACTCTCCTCTTAGGAAAATTGTCAGAATCTTCCTTGTTTATTTAGCCACCATCTTCCTGATCCTGTTCCTTTCTTTAAAAATAATCAAGAAAGAGTTTTCAAACATTTCTACACCCAGAGTCCAATTTTCAGTGAGGTTGCACAGATTGCCTTCAAATTCCAAACACATAGGATTTATGACTTGGAGTTGTTTAAAAAGAAATCTACCTCAGTGTTTCTAGACAACTACTGCTGGCATTCGCAGCTGGACATTTCCCCGCAGTGGGGCTGTCTTGTACACTGTGGGGTACTGAGCAGCACTGTGGGTTACTACTCACTGGATACTGAAAGTACCCCAAGTTACAACAACCAAATGGGTATCCAGATTGTCACATATCCCCCAAGAGGAAGGGGACAAAACTGTGAATGACTCACTTTCCCTTCCCCAACTTGTTTAGTGCTTGCTAAGTAGCCACTCATCTATCCAGAGCAAAATTAAAAACTGAGTCCAACACAACATGCTGTCTGCACAACCCTGAGCACAAGGCGACGGGCAACCAAAAGAGAAGCCTTGGGCCGGGGTTCCTAGATGATTACAGAGTGAAGTTTGAAACCAAGGAAAGCTGAAAAGTAATGCAGTTCATATGACACGTTGTAGTTTGCAAATCACTGTCATGTTTTGCCTCCCTTGAACCCAAAGTGACACTGAGAGACTATTGCTGCTCCTCACAGTTTACAAATGAGGAAAGCCAGGATCAAAAGACTTCCCCAAATCATGGCAGAACTAGAAAAGGAACTTGGGGACCCTAATTCCAAAACTGATTCTTCTGGGGTCTGTGCAAAAACTCGAGGAGACCTCAGGGAGCCAGGAGTGTTATCAATAGCACCAAAAGATAACACTTTCTGCACCCGTGTACATCTAGATGAAAGTGCCTTGGCCTCAAGAAACATGAGGACTTTCTCACCAAAAATGCAAAGAGAAAGAGAAAAAGTCAACCTTTTTCATTTCAAAATAAACTCTTGGTAATCCTAGTAGATTAAAACTCTAGAAAGTTAAAGCTGTCAATTTGCAAGCACTGTTTTCTCAGTTCTAAGTGCTTAGCTATAGCACCATCCAGAGCAAAGCTCTGAAGGAGCTGGGGCAGCGAGTGTGGCTTGGAAGAGAGCTGGGGTCACTGCTATATGGCGGAGATCAGATACGGATAACCAGGGGCGGGAGAGGCAGAGGAAAAGGGCCACAGGGCGGCGAGGTGGAGCCAGGAGCCGTGTTCCCTACCCTTCTTCTGGCTCAAATCACAGTGGGAGAGGAAGTCAGAGAACCAGAAGTCTTTGTCAAGTTTGAAAAATGAGACAGGAGGAAACTTTGGATGACAGCACACCTTGGAGAGAGACCCACGTCTAGACATTTGGACTCAGAGAGTCTTTCACTTCCAAATGAGAGCCCAGAGAACAGACAGGCTTCTCGAAGTCTGTAGAGAGGGCATTACATAAGAGGAAGAACCTCCCAGACAACAGAAGAGGTTGTTGCATGGGATCCACTGAGGACACTATCATGTCTCAGCTGGCATCAGAAAGGATCAGGACCAAGTATCCACAGATCAGATACCAGGGACACAGATGCCAACAAGAGAGCTCAGCAGAGCAAGGCCATGTGATGGATGGCAGAGCCACAATGGAGAGCAATGTGTCCAGCAAAGAGGCAGAGCCTTGCTCTGATCGCTGCAGCCCCTGCTCACACCCAGGACCCCTGGACCAGGTCATGGGATTCTTCACCCCAAAGGCTGAGACTTGGGGACCAAAGCAGGAAAGGATAGAACCTCAAGTAAAAGTGGGGGTGCTGCTGGAAGGAAGTGTAATGGGCAAATGGCAATGTCCATGAAAGGAGGATCTGGAAGCATCTCCAAGGCAATGCAAATATTATGACCACCTAGCAAGTGTCCATCTCGCTGTCTTGCTGTCTTCCTTGGGCTCATATTATTCCTAATCAGGATGGAACAAGTGCTTTGAGCCATTTTCTGTTCTAACACTGAGGGACAAAGTGTACAAAAACAATCTGTCTGTCGGATTTGCCCAGATGAGGAGCTGTATTCTCCACGGGCAGACTCTTTTTCAGGAGGAGCCAGCGGAAGCCAGACTCGCGGTGTGGGGCTGTGGCCTTGGACCTTAAGCTTCGGCTCTTGCAAGCTGTCAGGGCCCTGCATGGAGAAGCTTTGGTTGGGAGAGGTGGACTGGAGGCCCAGCTTGGATCAATCCCAGAAGTTCCTTTGCAGCCCCTGAGAGGAAAGAAAAGGGAATCAAGGTAGAGCCCACATTCCTTTCTCTTGCCAGATCACCCCACGCTCATGCTCACCTTCAGCCTGCGCCCTCATCACTGAGGCCTTGGACGTTGGTGCGGTTGCCCTGGGTACCAGCCTGGGATGTGAACTCAGTGATGCCATCCTCTCTCCACAGTTGTTTACTGCCTGGGCATCACCCAGCCTCTGAATCTCAGCCTGACCCAGTGTGTGAGAAGGACGGGGATGCCTCACACCCCAGGATGGGTGCACAGAGGGAGAGGAAGCTGCGTGGCTGCTCAAGGTCACCCAGCTTGAAGGGGGCAGGGTGGTGTTAGGAGAACCCGCGCTTTTCCCATCTCATGGTCTAGCGCTCGGCCCCTTCTCATGCAGGCCCGGACTTGTGTCCTGGCATGAAGCTAGGTGACCCCATCACAGCACCGGAGCCAAGGACCATCACACAGGAGTCTTCCCGGAAGACCGAGCTTCCTTTACACCCCTGCTACTCATAGTGGGGGGGTCTGTGAGCTGGGACTGTGACCCAAGAACTTTCCAAAGAAATGCCCTTCCCAAAATCAGAGTCCCGATTTCCACAAGATCCCCAGGGGACAATTGAGCACCCTAAAGTCTGAGGAGCACTGATCCACTTCTTACACACAGGTGGACTCTTTCAGGCTGCACAGTGTTGCATTCACAGCATTCTGTGGCCACCATAGATCCTGTAGTGCTGGGTTGTATTTGCACTTAGGAGTCCCCAGAACACATCTGGTGAACACCAAGATGCGACCCAGGAAGTGAGTTGGGCAGAGCATGAACCTATGTTATCATCAGTGGCCACAAAAGAGGTTTGCAGAGGCCTGTTGCTGTTCCTGCTTCCAAGTCCCTGAGCCTCTTGGGGCTTGATGCCTGCTTGATGGTCCCTTTAAACCCCGCATTTGTCAACAGACCCCCCTGTAGGCCCATAAAGAGAAGTCCCAGTGGGACCCCCACATCACCTGGACCCAGCACCAGCTCAGTGATGCAACCCATTCTCCTGAAGCCCCAAAGGTGCTACCTGGACTTCTCAGGTCGCCTAGCTGGGAGCATTTGCAGGAGATACAGCTTGTCCACTTTTACTTTTGTTCTGTTGCAATTTAACTTTGCAAACTAAATGCTGGTATGGTTTTGGGAGGACCAGGAAAGACTCAGTCTTGTCTCCTTCACCTTTTCCGGCTGAGATTCCTGACACATGGTACAAATGGGCCAGAGAGACCTGCAGGTGAGGGTCATACAAAACCTTGGTGCAAACCTAAGAAACAAAAAGAAAAGCTTTTATCTTTGCACCCTGTAGCACAGAACCATTTGACAGCAGCTCCTCCTAATTCTGCAGCCAGGGAATGTCTGCCCCACCCTTTGAGTCCAAGAGGCCATGTGTTGACATGAAGGGGCCCCAGGTGGGAGGAGGCAGGCACATTTGACCATTTGTGCTATCACCAAAAAGTTAGAAATTCAAAACAAAGCCAAACAAAGCACCGCGCTCCCTCCTCGTTGCTTGTTGATGGGACATGACAGAAAATAGTGCTGACCCAGCTGAAATCGGCAGGATTTGGAGTCGACATCAGAGTCCCATGCACCATATTTCTGACTTGCAAATGCCTTCCAAGAATAGCCGGAGCGTCCTTATTAAGCCCAGCTTGCAATGCAGCCTTACTTAGCGCCGTCTGCTCCCACACTGTATAATTCATGGCCTTGCCTTACCAAGTTAGGAGGAGTCGCAACCGTGACCAGCCTGTGAACCCAAGCTAATACTTCGGTTACTTCCAAAGGAGCGCAGAGAAAGCTGGAATCTGACCAGTCTGTCCGCCCTGCCCTGAGAGATGCTAGGGCCGGCCCTCCTTCAACCAGCACGGGTCCCACTGTCCACACCCGCGCTGCAGGCCTTGGATCCGGCAAAGGGGAACTGTGACCTGGTCACAGGTTCATGCTCAGCCATGCCCTGGCAATCTCTGGTGACAGTGAGACAGCTCAGAACATAGGCCTGCAGGCTGCGGTACTAGGGTTCAGTTTCACCGATAGCCAGGAAGGATGAATTGGATCTTGGTGACAGTCACCATGGTTACCTCATAGGAGCTCTCGCCGCCTGCGCCTGGAGTCCTCGCCTAGAAAGTCGCACCTACCCCTCAACGGCACTGCAGGCAAGCGGGAATGATGACCCAGCTTCCGGGGTGTGGCGGGGGGGGGGGTCCCAGGGCTCTGGGTTCCAGAGCTAGGGTAAAGCCACACAGCGACAGAAGGAAGCCCTCGATCTGCACAAGGCAGTCTGGCCCTAAAGCCCGGGCTGCATAACACTGCCCACAGAGGGCAGGCACCATTGTCATGGTACAAGAGTGACAGAAATGCTATTTACATTTTTAAATCTCATTTTGAAATTGCTACATGTGTGCGTGTTCATAGTATACATACTGCCACATCCAAATGTACATAATGCATAAATAAATAAATAAATACACAATGTATGTGGAGCCGACCGTGATCGGGTTTGTTTTCCTTGACTGTGAGCAGAAACTGAAGCATTTAGAAAGCAGTGCTCTTGGCACCTTTTGCACGTTGACCCCTGGCCAGGGCTTCTCCACAGGGGCTCCTGGCAGCTCTCTCTCCTCGGGACCCCTTCTGAGGTCCGCATCTGAGACTCACCTGAGCTATGACCCAGGAGGAGGGGACAGGGGCAAATCTGTGTACTCTTCCTAATGAGCTCGGTCCTAGACACCCTTGGGAAGTCCGAAGAGCTTTCTGGATGAGCTCATAGTTTCCGTCATCGTGTACCCAACTTGGCTGGGTGGTAGGAGATCCTAGGGGTTCCGAAGATGCTTCCTGAGGCCCGAGTGCTGGAATCCAGGCAGAGATTGAACCCCCAAAGCTTCAACTCCAGGGGAGGGGAGTCTCCACTGTTGAGGGGTTGTAGAGAGGCTCTGGAAAACGATTCTAGAAAGTAATGAAGAGGGAGAAAAGGGAGAAGAGCATGCAGAGCCGGGGCTGGGACAGAGCCCTATGAGCCTCAGTTTTCTCATCTGTAAAATGAGCATCACCAAGAGTTCCTCATACAATGGCCCCTAAGGATCCATGGCATCTGCTCAGCAGTCAGAATGGCTGCTCATGGGTACGCCCCTGCATCCTTCTGGCCTTTATGCTCCTCTCTCAGAGTAAAGCAGCCAGGCCAGGTCAAAAGGGGCTACACAACTGGGGGTGGCTCCTAGGAACCACGGCACAAAGCTCGGCAGAGCTGCAGGCATAATTGCTGACCAGACATGTAGCCGCCTGAGGTTCGATGTCCCTTAGAATCACGCACACACAGGCTGCTGCCCCTGCCTCCCAGCAGATCTGGGAAGTGAACTCAGAGACTGGGGTTCAGGCAGAGTTCTGTGGCCCTGGGTGGGTCATGTTCTGTCTCAGTGACTTTCATCCTCATCTGTAAAATGGGAGGATTCAGGCTCTGGGCAGTGAGTAGTTTAGCTGTCACTGAGTCTCAGCTTCCAGTGCAAAGGCCTGGGTATAGCTCCCCCTTCCATGTTTTCCTGATGACTTTAAAGCCCCCGGGTGGGGGTTCTAAACCAGGCCCTTTCTGTCCCTGGTCCTCTCACCCAACACATCGTAGGCAAGTGTACAAAGCCTAGGAAGGGCAGATGCTCCAGGCTGCATCCTCTCCCGACATGGCCATGGAGAGAACCGAGAAGGAGCAGAAAGCATGGAGGAGGAACTTTGCCCTGAAAGAGCCTGGGGCCTATCGAGACTCTCCCACTGGCTGATGGCCTGTCCCCTTGTCACCTCAGGAGGTACTTGAGAACACTTCCTGCCAGGGTGTTGGTGGAGATGAGCCCCAGTCAGGCAAGCAGAGAATGATTTAGACCAATAGGCGGGTTCTGGAGGCAGATGACAAAGCTTGGCGAGCAGCCACTGGTGGCCCTGGACTCAGGCACGGAAACCCCGCCACTCTCTGCTACCCACTTCCTAAGCACCTGCTGCTGTGCAGGCCTGGCCTCTGTGGCCAGCCCAGCGCTGTCCCTTCTAGACCAAAAGGGCTTCACGGGATACTGCATGCGGCTTCACTTCCGCAGAGTCCCCAGGGTTTCTGAGCCCCGGACACTTGGCTTTAAGCACCGCCTGCTGCTCCCTGAGGACTTCCCCATGCCCCCACACATATGCGCACAGAGATGGAGTCTGCAGAGGTCCTGGCACACACCGTCTGGGCTCTAGAATGGAGCAAGGAAATCAAACCAAGATCCTGCACCTCCTCCACCCTCCCCTTCTCCCCTCCTTCTTCCTCTCCCCTCCCCAGACATTCACTGAGCACCCACTGTGTGCCAGCCCTCCCTGCGCCCTGAGCACACAGAGGCGTCTCCTGCAGAAGGTGAGGCCTAGGCAGAATGAGACAGAAGGGGCCTAGGAGCCTGGCCACCAACTCATTTCATGGAAGTCATCACTGAGGACCCAAAAAGTGGTGTCGCCAGCCCCTGCCACATACCCAGCACCTTGTGGCACTGTAAGGACACGAGGTGAGCCAGGCCTGAGCCAGGCAGAGAAGCCAGTGCTCCGCAGATGAAGTCAGGATGCACCAGCTCCTTTCACACCTTGGAGGGGCCACAGAGGCCAAGGCACCCGTGTGTGAACCTGGACCCAGATCACCCCTATTTCCGAACCAAACTGTTGGGCTTTCCCTGGCCACTCCAGCATGGTCCCAGCCTGGGGTCCAGGTACCCAAGGCCACGAACAGTGCGGTTCCAGGACAGCGGGGCAGAAGAGGGGGTACAGGACAGAGAGGCTCCTCCTGTGGCAGCCCAATGGCAGCGCCTGCAGCCAGGTCCCCTCATCACGAGGCCTGGTGTTTCCACGGTTCGGACAGAGCGCCCGGGGGTGGGTGCAGAGGAGAAAACAGAAAGTGCCAGTGATTCATTCTCTAAATGTCATGTTATTCCAGGCTCTCCCTTTGCCAACACCTTCCTCCACCCCCACCCCCGCCCCCGCCCCCCGCTTGCCATCTGAGAGCAGGCTGCCAGGTGGAGGAGGGGCAGGACACGGTCCTGGACGGGGGATGCTTCTACCCTGTCTACCAGCGCACCACTGGGAGAATGAGCAGCCAGGAACACTGTGCTGGGAGACAGGAGACCTGGGGTCCAGCCCTGGCTGTGGGTCTGGTTGCTGTGAGGCCCTGAGCAAGTCCCTGGCCCTCTCTGTGCCCCTTTGCACAGAGAGGGCAAACGGTCTGGAGTGGGCTTTGCAGCCCCTAAGATGGCTCATCTGTCCGCACAGCCCCAAGACAGACAAATTCCTGGGCCGAACCCCTAGAGATGTGGCTCAGGAGGTTGGAGGCAAGGCCTGGGAGTTAAAGGTCTGAAGTACTTGTCTGCACCATTTCCCTGGTGATTCTGGCACAGTCCGCCTAGAGGCGGGTGGCTGGAAGTCCCTGAGTTCGTGTTCAGATTCTGATTCATCTTCAGGACACACTGCCTCCTCCAGGAAGCCCTCCTTGGTGTATCACCATCCCTCTCTGCCAGCAGCACCCTTCCTCGCTTCTGGCCCTGCCTTCTGCAAGAGGACTGACTGGGCCAGCTTGGGTCCGCAGTGAGAATGAGTCCCCCGGGCATCACTCATAGTCACCACAGGGAACAGAATTCCCCCAGATGACTCAACCAGAGACACGGATTTAGGGGCTTTTTACAAAGACTGGCAGGGTTAAGGGAACTCAAACAGGACAGTAGGGGCCCCCAGAGACCACAGGCAGCAGGCAGCTGATATCACCTCAAGCCTAAAGGGGACAGGGAACTGGAGCCATGGGAGAGGGGTCACCCCATGAAAGTGGCAGCCACCAGGGAGGTAGCTCTTCCCAGAGACAGGGTGACATCACACAGGCAGACGTGGGAGGAAGCACTCAGTCACCCTGTTCCCATCCTCAAGCCCAGGCAGCAGCTGGGACACAGGCCGGACAGACAACAGCTCGCGGGGGCGAGGCGGGGCAGCGCCCAGCTCCTCCATCTCCCACCTTTGCAGCATCCTGTGCAACAAACCTGTCACTTAGAAGGCTGGGCTTGCAGGGTGACATCAGAAGCCACTCCCCAGTAAACCGCAGGGATCCAGGAGCTGTCCTGAGCCCCACCCCTTCTGGTCCTCACCTGCGATTTCCTCTCCCCTGGCTTCTGAAGCAGAAGCTTGGGGAGGGAGAGAGAGAGAGAGACAGAGACAGAGAGAAAGAGACAGAGAGACAGAGAGACAGAGACAGAGAGAAAGAGACAGAGAGACAGAGACAGAAAGAGATAGACAGAGAGACAGAGACAGACAGAGACAGAGAGAAAGAGACAGAGACAGAGAGAGACAGAGACAGAGAGAAAGAGACAGAGACAGAGAGACAGAGAGAGACAGAGACAGAAAGAGACAGAGACAGAGAGACAGGGAGAGACACAGAGAGACAGAGAGCGCGCACGCCCTGCTCGCCAGGAAAGTGGGCTTGGAGGGGAGGAAAGGAAAGCTGAGCAAATGGGAGATTAATTCCAGGCGGAGAAGGGCAGAGGCTGTTGTTTGTGATGTATAACTTACTCTCGGTGTCAAACTGTGTACTGTGTATATCAGTGGGATGGCAAGAAACCGAGATCTATTACTTTGAGTTTAATCTGTTCTCGGCGCTGGAGAAAGGAGCAGGCGGAGGGGGCGGCTGGGGGGAGACTACAACTTTAATCACAGGCCCAACTCGAGGTGTCAAGCTGCTGGGGGGGGGGTGTCAGCGGAATGATGCGGTATTACAGGCTTCCCAGATAGCTCCCCACACCGAGGCCTCATCTGCCGAGCTGTAAATTAGCACATCTACTTTACGCTCTTCAGGTAAAACCAGTAATTTAGCTGAAAAATACACACACGTGCACACGGAGCGGAGCCCGGGAAATAGGGGGGCTCCCCTCCTTGAGCAATGAAAAGCTAAAGCGAGCCAGCAAGCCCCGGATGGAAATGACACCTCGGCTGCCCCTCGTGGCATGAGCCTGAGGCTCCCCGGTGCAGCCCCGCCCCCAGCCCACCTTCCCCTCTACCTGCCTCGGTGCCTCCCCGCCCCCACCGGCCCTCGCCGCTGTGAACCGTAAATTACATGCTGACACCTTTAATTTGTGCAAAGTATGCCTGGCTGCGCCTGGCACCAGCAGCCGGCTGCTATAATAAGGTCAATCTATATTCATTGTCGCAGCACTTGATGTGCCAGCTAACACAGGGAGGCGGCGCCGCGGTGGTGGTGGCTTCTCCGGGCTGGCAGGGAGGGGGGGTGAGGTGGGGGGTGAGGTGGGGGGTGCCCGCTGCCGCCCGCCGCGGCCTGGCACCAGTTGGCTCATCACTTATGCATGGCATGAGCGATGTTATGATTTAGCTAATCACCATCAGTTATTCATCCTATGGCTGCCTGGAGACGGTGGCTGTGCACGCTTGCCTGCCAGAGCCAGAGAGAGAACCCCCTCACCCACCCAGCCACCCAGCACTGCCACCCAGCAACCACCCAGCCGGTCCAAATGTCCTTTCTGGAGGTGGCCCTAGGGGCGTGTAGCCCACCAGTGTGGATGCCTAGCTTGGAGCAGAAGCTGTGGGGAGGTCCTCGTGGATGCTGTCACTAATGCAGAGTTGCATTCATGGGTCACATGGTGCAAGCCAGGCTCTGCAGTCCCTGGGTTCTGGGTTCGAAACCCCTCTCTGCCACACCCAAGCTGTGAGAGCTTAGTTGGATCCTTTCACTTCTCCCCAGAAGCAGTAGCAGCTTTTTCCTCTGCCAAAGGGGAAAACATCTCCATTCTTGGCAGGGAGAAGGAAGAGGTTGTGCGTGACTCTCTGTCCGCATCTGTACACGGCAGGCTCTCAGGCTGCGATTACTGGAGCCCAGGGAAGCCATTGCATGTGGCGCCGGATGACTGTCTGCTTTCCATGGGGAATTCAGACCCAGGCTCTTAAGGAGGGGGCTGGGCTAGTGAGGGAGGCACTTGGAGACACAACTATCTGGGCAGCAGCCAATTCCAGGCAGAGGGGTGCCAGAGGCAGGGACAAGCCACATTCTCAGCACCAGCAGACTGCAGGCCAAAAAGCAGGACCAGTGTCCCAGCATGTAGGGGTGAAGGGCTGGGGGACTGTCCAGCCCTCCTCCCTAGGGGGAACTGGAGCTTTGCAGGCAGGGTCAGAGGTAGGGTCCTGGCCTGGGCTTTTGACTACTTAACTGTCCCCAGCTGGGACAGCCCCCAGGGAAGCACAGGAGCCACCAGGCTTCCAGAAGCTTATTGGATGCCTCTCCACATTCCAGGGGTACTTGGTGCAGAGTGAGCGTTCTCAGCCTTCTCAGTAGCCCCGTAGGCGGTGGACAGGACAGGCTGGAGGCCTCGGGCGTTCCACTGAGCCTCAGTTTCCTTACCTGCACCGTGGAACACGACAGCTGCTTTTTGGGGCTAGTGAGAAGGCTGAGACCAAGTCTGGGAAGCACAGGGCACCCAGTAGGCAGCCACCTAAGAGGCCACCCGGCACAGCCACACAAAAGCCCACCAGTGAAGGAGCTCATTCTGTACCCTAGGAACAGAACACCCCAGACCTGGGCACCACTGCCCAGACCTGAGGTCCCTGACAGTGGCCACCCCAACCGCCACTTCTGCCCTCCTAATGTGCTGTCCCCAGGGCAGCAACAGAGGCAGATTTCCACAAGGAAACATGGACAGACAGAGCCACTCCCTTGTGGCAAAACCCCCAGGGGCTCCAGTGCATCTAGAATAAAATGCAAACTCCTCTCAGGACCCGGGGTCCTGCTCACCTCCTCTGCCCTCAGGGCTTCCTGTCCCCTGCCTGCTCACAGGACAGTCTCTGCAGTGTCCCAGCAGCCTGTCAGGCAGGAGGAAGGGGAAGGACTGTTTAGCAAAAGGGACTCACCCACCAGCTCAGCCACCATCACAAACCCCAGGACCTTCTTGGCTATAGGTCATCAGTCAGAAGTGTCCCATGGAACCCACAGCTGTAGGGAACCTGGGCAGCAGAGAGTGTTTAAGATTGGGCTGAGGCTGCCCCCAGAAGAACTGGGGCACAGGGGAAGAGAGATGTGGATGGAAGAACCAGCCCACTCAGGCCACCTAATCAGACCCGAAGCTTTCGAGGTAAGGATCAGACCTGGGAATCCTGTGCTCAGGAAGGAGCTCCAAGGAGCTCTCCCTGGCCAGACCCCAGTGTTAGAGAGGCCCAGGAGGAGGAGGACACATTTCGTGCCCTGGCGAGGCTCACTGTGAGGGTTCTCTGCCCAGCAGAGACATGCCAGGACCTGCATGGACGCACGCAGGATTCTTCCCGAGAGAGATGCCGGCTGGTGAGCAGGACAGAGAGCAGCACGGCGAGGACTGTGAGACCTGGACACGGGGACAGGCTTCCTGCTTGGGGACAGATGACTGTGGAGCAGCGCTGGAGCCCAGGAGGAGAGGGAAGGGAAGGGAAGGGAGGCTGTTACGGTTTGGGTCTGAATGCTCCTTCATTAACTCCAGCATGTTCAGAGGTGGCTCCTGAAAGGCGATTGGATGATGCGGATGTCATTCTCACCAGTGAATGAATCCCCGGATGAATCCTTAACTGGATGCGCTGTTAGGAGGCGGGGCCTGGCTGCAACGCCGAGCACATCCTGTGCTTCTCTCCCCTGCTCCTCCCTTCCCGGCTCTGGGCTTCCTGGCCTCCACCATGTGAGCAGCTTTTCCTCCGCCAGGCCCTTAAACGCTGCTGATTTGTGGACTGCGCTGGATATACGGGGTGATTCCATATCAGGCAGGAATGTCTGCTCTTTATCTTACTAGGCATCTATTCAAAGCAGCTGAGAAAACAGAAAATGAAAGAGCAGGCACAGCCACTAAATGACGGAAGGCATGGATTCAAACAGGTATTTGCACACCCAGATTCTTAGCAGGGTTATTCACAATAGCCAAGGGGTAGAAACAGCCCAGGTGTTCACTGATGTATCTAAGGTAGCACGAGCTCCCCGCCTCCAGGACCACACTGCCCCCTGGAGGGGGCTACCCCCTGGCTCCCTGGCTCGGGGACTGTCTGCTGGCCCGGGCATTTCTCTGTTCAGGACAAAGAGCACAGCTCCAGACATCAGAGACCTGGCTGAGTGTCAGGGTCAGGGGGAGATTCTAGCCTTGTGATCTTGGACAAGTTCCCCAGTCTGCATCCCAGGCTCTCTGTAAATGTTTAACAGATGTACCTCCCTCGAGGGCATTTTCCTGGCCCCTGCTGGGAACAGAGGGGGCAGCCTGGGTTCTTGGCCTCCTCCACCCTGCCATTTCAAATGCACCGCAGTTCCATCGGATCAGGGGTTCCGTGTGCAAAACTCCTCGCCAAGTCTCCGGCCTCTCCCCCCTTGCTCACTGCCTTGGGCCCAGCTGCTGGGATCTTCAGAGCTGCCAAAGGCTGGGCAAGGGCTCAGGCGACAGTGGAACACAGTGCGTGTAAAGGCAGAGAGACAGACAGACAGACAGGGAGAGGCTTGGAACTGGAATACGGAGGACTTCAAGGTGACCCTGCTGTTAGGCACGAAGGGGCAGAGAAATGCCAGGAATCAGTCTCTATTCGCACCCGCTTGTCCCAGCCTGGCAGGGATCGGACACCTGCCGAGCCGGTGTGCAGGGAGCAGCCTCCTGCGGGTGCGGGGCCACTCGCTGGCCGGAGCCTTGTAGCTGCACCATCTCTTCAAACCCAGCCCGGATGGCTGTGCTCAGCAATCATGTGTTTAAAAAGCAATAAGACCAAATGCTTTTCCGCTTCCCCTTTGAGAGACCATGTATGATAAATGATAGGCAATTTCATGGTTGGAGTTTCAATTTCCGAAAATATTAGTGCAAATCCCCCAGCTCCACTTCCGAGATAAATTCTTTTTGGCAGGCTCCTCCCTTGTCTCCTAATTCCCTGAGCCTGAATATATTTGGAAGTCTGGTGCAGGTTTCCTCAGCTCGGCCCCAGCTTGCACCTGTCTGGTCTGCTTTGGAAAGGTTCTCCCTATACCCCACCCTTTCAGATTCTTTTTAGTTGATTTCAAGTCAGCTGCTATGTACCCAGCCCTGCACTAAGTATTATTATGGTGGGTGGAAGTGAGCTACAATCAATCATTCAATCAACAAGCATTTACCATGCATCTAGTCACTTAGGTCTCAAAACAACCAAGGTCATGCAGCACCTCTGTAATACTGCGTGCTCATTTCACACTACTCAGAGCTGACCTGGTAATGAATGGGATAGCTCTGAGTCCAGGGGTGGACTGGAGGGGACAGGGCAAGGTGGGAGAGGGTGAACTTCACCCGAGCACATGTATCGTGAGCTGCTAGACCAAAAGCTTGTCCAGTTCATGGCCCCCGGGACTCTGAGCTATTATTGTATTCTAGCAAAACTCAAGTTAGGCATCATCATCCCATTTTACAGATGTGGAAACTGAAGCTCAGGAAAGTCAATCAGTTTGTGCCAGGATTCTCTTTCTGCAGAGCCATATACAGTCTCTCTTGGGTGGTAGCTCAACAGTCATTTCCAAACCTTGGGGGTCCCTGCTCTGGAGGCACCACAGTGCCACGATGTCTTGTCATGTCTCTTAAGCCAGTGACCCAGCTGCTGCAATCTCTTGTCCCCATTACTCTGCACCCCCCCCAAGTCTCTAGTACCCGCGCCCATTGCTGCTTCTCTGCACTCTGCCCTCCCCTTGTAACCAAACCCCATCCATCTCAGGGCAGCCAAGACCCCAGGAGCAATCGCCCCCTTCCACCCCTCTTGTCCTCTGGAGGCTCCCTTTCCCGCCCAGGGCGACATCCTTCTCTTATAATCTTGTGGTTCCAGTCAAGGAGCATCCAAAGTACAAGATCTGTGGCCCCATGTGTTTAGCCTCCAGCGGACCCCAGGGCCGCACTGAAGCATGGTGGAGACAGAGAGGGAGGTGCTGGCATGGACGCGCTCACCCACGTGGGTGGGAGCCTCGCTGGGAGGCCCATTCTGGAGAGAACTGACTCCCCTTCCCTTCCCTCCCTCCCC